>JAAGVU020000078.1:15153438-15177842 GCA_011763525.2 Mormyrus iriodes | reverse complement strand
CCAGGCAACTTAGCTCCTGGGATCATTGGAACACGCAAACCCCTCCACCACGATAAGGTGTCGGCTCCAGGAGAGGGTAATCCATTTTTAATTTGTTCAATGTCACTTCTCGTTGTAGGCTAGCTTAAGCATGTTCATGGGGCCAAAAGAATGTCTAGTCTACTCCCCAAATTCCAAATGATCTGGAAATGGCTAATGATAGTCCAAGAGAATCCATTAAAATGTACACATGTTAACTGCTGAGTATTTCTTTTAGGGCACCGAATGATACAGAAAACATTGTTTCCTACTAGAAGGCTTATTCTACATAAAGACTATTGTTGAAAGTATTGGTCATTCCTGTCAATATTCTGACATGCCACAAGGTTGTATTTAAAGATAAATGACTAGACTCCAGATTTTGTGATGGATGCCAGTAATAAAAGGCATGTAGATAACTGTCCCCATCAATTGAAAGCCCTTATCTGGAGACATCTTTCATTTTGGGTATTTTAAATGTTGCATAATTGTACTCGAATGTACTATACTGATGTCATACGATGTTAAGCCAATGAATGTTTGTTTATATCCGTTGTGGGTATCACTGGTAGTCTGCTAGGATTGGGGGGGGGCTTTTAGATTATTTTTAGTCAAATCGGGCAGTGATGCTCTTCATGGACGTGAATGTGAGGTCTCCAACTGAGAAGAAGCAAAGTGGTTTTGAAATCCAGGTCACATTTCACACCTCTCCGGAAAGATGCATGACCGGAGATGATGACCAATGTGTTAAACTGCCTGTATGGATGCCAAATTAATTCAGCGACAGACTGTGGCCATTAATCCACGTGGAAAAAAAGGAACAAAATGTATACACACAAAAAACATTGCCTGGCATTCAATTTTTTAACATCCATCATTGAATAAAATGTGTTGGTACTAGTAGGGTTTTTTGTTCGTAACTATTAACGGATGAACCTTTAAAAGTTTATAGTTTTTTTTTTATTTACTGTAGGTTTTCTCCTGTAAATAGACATCCCACCAGTTAAACCTGGTCACAGAGATTTCCCCCTCGAAAAAAAGATCACGTGTATGCAGAGGTGGAAAGTTCAGGTCCAGAAAGTAAAATCCAGGCCAAGATTTTGTTTCAACCAACCAGTTGAGTACTCTGTGACTGTGACTCTTTATAATCAACTGGATGGTTGAAACAAAATCTTGGCCTGGATTTTTACTTTCTGGACCAGAACTTTCCAACTCTGCGGATATGCAATTAAATGATCTGCTAGAGTCTGCTGGTCTTTTTGCAGTTGGGGGGTTGCTCCCACACAAAAAAACACAGAGGGAGTTGGAACATGGTTCCAGGGAGTTCATGGATCAGGGGTGAGTAAGGAAGGAGATTCTGCAATTCCCGTAAGTTCCAGGAGAGGTGTGATATCTGTGTTCAAGTTTATCTAGAGCTGCAATTAAACCCGTTCATATATGACTTTGTTTAAACTATACATTTATTTTATAAACATGGGATGGAATTGCTAAAAAGGATGACACTAAGTAATAAAATGTAAATATTTACCTACTCTGGTCCCAGTTAGACGCAAAGAGGATCAGGATTTTTCTGCCATATTGATCGGGGTTTTCCAGGACACCGGGGAAACCATCAGTGAGAGCGCGTTTGATGCCGGGGTCATCGGGTTTGAAGCTCTGAAACATGTCCAGGTTCTGTTGCCGGTACTGAAAATATTGCGCCAGCAACTTGAACGTTTCGATCTGGTTGAACTTCCTGGCCCGTAGGAAGCGTAGGATGAAGTCATCGTCGGTTCGGAGGAATCCGATGTCCGGCCGTGTGATGATCATGTCCCGGACCTGCTGGATGTCCTGATGTAGAGTGTCGGGGTTCTCGTTCAGCTCCAGGCGAGCTTTCTCCGTGGTTTCGGGGCTGAGACCAGCTTGTAAGTGGGTCATTGTGTCCATTTTAGTTCCTCAAAACTTGTGGTAGTCACACGTAGTGCTTACTTAATACTGAAGCCGGGATATGCTTTTGCTTATGAACATAGCTGAAAGGCAAGCCCTTTGCAACACTCCTGGATCAAGTTCCCATACAGTACGAACACTATTCGAAAACCTATGAGAAGTGAACAGAATCAATTCCAACCATTAATTACACAGGCTTAATATAACGCGAATTTCAGGTATTTAAAATATCCCTTTCAAATAAAACATTGGTTTAGATAAAGCCATTCTTATGCTTGCAGTGTAATGTGAAGGCTGACGTAGCGATTTAGCAAATTATCAATATCTGATGAAATACCGCATCAGTCATTCTTACAGGTTTGTTCCAGTTAACGAAATGAATGAAATATTATGGTCGCGTAGCAAAGACGATGATTTGGTCAAAACAACCCCCCCCCATATGTGGCCTTCTTAAAAAAATATTACTACCTATGCATTGGTGACAGAGAAATTACGACGTGCTGCCATTTGCAATTAATGTTTAATAATAACTATAGACATGAAGCCAAATACTGACACATTAAGGCAATACGCACTTCTAACTTTTCTTTAAAAGGGAAACATGCAAATGAAAAGATATGATGCTTTCTTCAAAATCAGATATAATCCGGAATACTTACCACCATTACCGGGTCTTGTGTTGCTTTTAGGTATCCAGCTGCTCGTATGAATCTCCCAGGTCTACATGCATCAATGTTCTGCCTGAGGTGCTGGCCATCAGCTTGGGGGGATCGATAAAACACACTGAACGATTTAAGCAGTCTGTCCTATATGTGGACCAGAGCAGGTACAAGTTTAATTTGTATTCCTTTATTAGAGCGATCGGTCCCGTTATGTCAAAAAAAAAGTCAGACGATCTTCTGCTTTATGGCTGAGTGGATAAAAGCACCCAAGTGAACGTTATCCACAATGGCAGGATGAAGAAGGAGGATGATGAAGCGCCGATGCGCGCTGTCCACACAGAGAGGTCCTGAAGCGCTCCGCAGCCGCACTCACCGACTGCAGTAATAGTGCAAGCCTATTACCTCCCGTATCTAAAATTCATACCTATTCTCTATCCACTTCCCGGGGTTATAATATGTATTTAAATTGTATTTTATTCTTCAGGATTCAAGTTTCGTCACGGTGATGTGATTTGCTCCGAATAGGCGTGATCTGAGCTTTTGTGGTCCTACCATGCGAGCGTAAGATTTCATCTGCCTTATGGCTGATCGTTTTGTTTGGATGGTGCGTGTATTATTTTATGCCTCCAGGTCATTTTCAATATAAATGAAGAGAGGTACAATGAAATGAAAACTAATACAATCTATAGATACAGAATAAGGGACCTGAAATACGCATGTTATTAAATATATAAATATTTATTCAATTCGTGCCCAATCAGTTCACACCAGCAGCATTTTTCAAAAGAATTACATAACACGCATCAATGCATTTACCTTTCTCATGTTTAACCTTTACGGAATTTAAAGGCATATGATTTTCATACATTGTTTAGTAAACAGGCTATGCGGAGTATCATACGATGTGACTGAAAGGTAGATCTCGGCTACATCATAGAAACAGATAAGGAATGAATAATATTTGCTGCTTTTTAAATGAGTTTGCACTAACATATAGGCTACAGGAGAAAATCCTAGTTACGACACTGATTCCAGAGCACTGAGTACAATTATTCGAATTATGAAAGTTAGCATTCATGCCTATAGAATGAAATGATCCTTAATAAGAAATGGTTAGGGTCATGATTTTTCATAACTACATATTTTACAAGCCCGGTTAAAGACGTTTCCCTGCTGTGAATCTTTTATCTGTAAGGACTTCACTCTGTTTTCGGCTCTTCTGAAAATGCAGTTTGGCAGCTTGACTGGGCCTGGGGAGCTTTGGGTGATTTCATCCATCCCTTTGCGGCCATGGTGAACGTATGGCGGATGAAACAGAGCAGTTACATTCCCCCCTACCTATAGACCCCAAAGCTTCCAACCTTACTCTGTAGCTCCCTCTTGTGGTGACATTAAGATCATCTTTGCTCATCAGTAAAGCTTTTCAATTTGCTTTAGGTAGAGGCACCGAACTTCGTTCATCTAATCTAGTGTTTCTCAAACCGGTCCTAGAGGACCCCCAGACAGTCCACGGTTTTGCTCCTCGGAGGCAGAAAAAATGTTAACTGTCTGTCAGGGAGCTGGGAGGGAGCAAAAATGTGGACCGACTGGGGATCCCCAAGGACTGGGTTGGGAAATGCTGATCTAACCATTGACTGGGCCAGTTTAACCAGCTCCTGTGTTCTCCCAGATTAAAATGATCATTTATTTAGAATTTACCAGAGGTTGCTCTTATGCTGAGTAATGTGAATCGTCACTTAATGTGTTTTATCGTCTCAGGCTTATAATTTTATTTTATATGTTTCAGTTCATCACAAAATCAGAATTTCCCCCAGAATGAAAGATGATCATAGCTTTGTAAAGGCAGATGTGTTTGTGTCCTGGAGTAAGGGGCACACGAACATAAAATACCGTTCACATCCGTCCAACATTTCATTTCAGTGGCTCTCATGTATATTAAAGTGTCAGTTAACTGAACGTTAACTGAACTGGACCACATTTATGTTAGTATGCCAGGCATTTACAGGGAGCATCAGACCACTGTCACCATTCAAGGAGAGAGTGTATAGGTCAGGAGTCTCCAGTCATTATTCCCAGAGGGCCAAATTCCATCAGCAACACAAAGCCACTGTCTACTGCATCTGGAAAAAGGAGAAAATGAAAAAAAAAAAAGCGTTGATGGGGTGCACTGTCAGAAAAAAGGGTACAGCCCGGGTACAATTTTGTACCCCAAGGTACAAACAACATTAATGTACCCCTAATTGTACAAAAAATGCTCCTCAGAGTCCATTCCTGTACCTTAAAAGGTACGTTTACCTACAGCTAAGGGTACAATTGGCAGACCCTTGAGGGTACAGCCCCAGTGACAAGTAATTGTACCCTCAATGGTATAAATTTGTATTTTTTTTTGATGGTTTTGGGGTGGTCCATGATAACAAATTTTGCTGATGATCGCACGGTCCAGATTGTGTTATGGTCCAGATGCGGCCCAGAATCCACTACTGGTGACGACTGGATTAGATGGTACAATGCTTTAAAATAGGGGTCCTCAAGCATCAGGACCTACATTTTTCCTCGGTCATTAAGTCACGACCAAAAAAATAGTTGTCGACTGGGGGCTGGGCTAACGGTAAGAGTAATTTTTATTAGAGCACACTCACTCCATGATCCACTGAAAATTGTCCCACCACCCCTAATTGAGAAACACTGCTTGTGTTTAACAAAATATACTGATTCATAGGTGACTCTGGGCTTTTCTCCCAGGGGGTGCAAGGTGAGAGAGCCAAACTAGTCATTCATTACCGGCTATGCTAAACTTTGTCCAGATAAATAAATTTGAAAATAAAAATAGCAAATACATTTACAATAAATTTTTATTTGCACATTGATATGATTAACACAAACCACATTTGCTAAAATACTGTACAACGTAAATATAATTTTATTTAAATAACATTTTCATCTGACCAGTAGGGGGTGCAACAGCACCCTGGTATATTGCCTATATGTCTTGGTGCCTACATGAATGACAGGTTGGAGATGGAGGTGGCCTGCAATAAGGGCAGAGAAGGCTGCTTTTCTAGAAGAAACTAAACACCTTCAGTGTGGGCAGAAAATCGTTTCTCATTGTACCAATCTGTCACAGCCAGTGTTATGCTTTTCACTGCAGAAGCTGATAAGAAATGAGATTCTCTCTGTTAGTGAACCAAATAAGCTTTTAGAGAATATTTACAGTCGTTTCAGTTTTTGTATTAATGCCATGTTTAAACGCCACAAACTCCTAACAACAGTAGTTTAATTAAAGGGAAATGCAGGAAATATACCCTTTAGAGTGTCTGGAAAAAAAATAAAGTTAAAGGCTAACATGATTCTGAAATCGACTGCTGGCAGCATTCTTTAGGGTTTACTATGATTACCATGTCGCCCCTGTGGGAACTCTACTGTTGTGAGAGTCTTGCTGCATGTAAAGCGTAGACTTTAGAGTGTAGATTCTTTCCAGTGCATTTTGGTAGCTTTAAACTCATCTGTTCCGGAATTTTCTTAATGTTGCTGCTGATTTGAATCACTGAACGTCTTATTAGGTTCTGGCTTTGTTTGGAAACACCATATCTCTTGCTCCAGTACTGCTTACACTTGTACGTGGGCAGTCATCAGAGGCTCGGCCTAGCTGCACTTGAAGTTGAAGGGTTCATGATGGCAATTGGGGCAAATTTAACAAAAGTCTGTATGTGGAACAGACACACAAAATGGGTTTTGGATGGAGTAAGGGTCCAGTGTTAGAGTCTGGATATTTTAATTGCAGTGGCAGAAATATAATAGTTTTTGTGCTTGGTCCCAAGATGTAATGGTTAGCATGCTGGACTTTGAATCCAGTGATCCGAGTTTAAATCGCGGTGGGATCTCATACCTTTAGAGTTGGTCAGTGGTTTACAACTGTACAATTAGAAGGTTGCTGTTTTGAATCAGAGTGATCATATCACTGTTTTGCTCCAGTACCGCTTATACCTATACCTGAGCATTCACTGAAAGCTCAGCCTAACTCCAATTATGCAGACTAGTCGACTCCTTGGCAGCATATAAGTTTGTAATGTGCTATTTGCCTCACTTGTACGTCGGTTAGGTATTTGTGCTTGTGACTGGAAGGGCAACAGTTCAAAACCCATGGTCAGCAGTGTGATTTCACTCAGTTTGAGTCCTTGAGCAAGGCCCTTCATCCCAGTTGCTCCATAGACTGGCTGACCCTGCTTTCCCAGTGTATGTCACTTTGGATTAAAAAAAAAAAAAAAACGTCTGCTAATTAAATGAATGCAAATAAAGTCCATCAGCAACAGTAGTTAACTCTCAGTCCTGGGTAACCAAACTCTGAGAGTTCATAGCATGAAACTCATGCATGTCAAACCATGAACCTCGCGCATGTTAGGAATGTTAGAATTCCAGACTGTGGACAGTCAGTTGTTTTAGCAAAATGCACTCCCTGAGTCCAGGGTCTCTAACACTGAGGGTGAATTAGATTCATTTTCCAGCAATAAAATTTCCACTTTGGTTGTCCATGAGGAAACTAATGATACTGAATCGCAACAATCCAAGATATGAATGAGAATAATCATATCTATGTGCAATACTGCTCATAAAATGTCTCTGAACCCTTACCAATTATGTATTCCTTAAACCATTGGCTTGAGGATGAATTTATAGCAAATGTGATGGATCTTGAGAACAGTCTGTTTTTTTTTTCCTAAGACTGCTCTCCATCCTGAATGGAAGGGATCATGAATGTTATCAGAGAACATGGCAAACAAACTGCCTGCCAGAAATACTTAGAGCAGCATCCAGGCCCCACGCATGTGACCTTAAATCGCAGCCTAAATATTCTCCCACTTCTAGTTCACCTCGGGCAGCAACCCAGGATCTCTACAATGGAGCATCTTAAAAATTTCATATTTTAACACTAATGTGACTGAGTACCACCAGAAACCATTATTAGACCAAGATTACAAGTTAGACGTTCCACTAGGGGTTCCTGTGTATAACAATAATAATTATAATGATAATAATGTTATTTTTTGTCGTCTTCTTCTTATTATTATATATATTATACCGCTAAAAATCAAACTCACATGTTCGATGTTCAATATTAAAGGTTCAGTACAGAGACCTGCTCTGACATCTTTCTGCTGATAGAGATCTGATAAAGACTAACAGATACCTTCAGCTGAAACATTACCTGTTAAATACCTGGATATACCCCTAGCAACAATGTCAGCAATATCACAGATATACAACATAATTATCACACAGACCCTGAATTAAATGGCTCCTCTAAAAGCTAAAGGCATCAAAACTAACAAACACTGTCTGTAATTTAATGCTATTTCTCAACCCAGTCCTCAGAGACCCCCAGACAGTCCACATGTTTGCTCTCTCTCAACTCTCAGGGAATTGGGAGAGAGCTAACACATGGACTGTCTGAGGGTCCCCGAGGACTGGGTTGAGAAACACTGGTTTAATGGTCACACACGGAAGCACCGTAAACTTGAGAGCAAAAAGAGAAGTGTCGCATCTTCGGCAAAGCTCAGGTGAGGCCACCAGAGGACGCCAGAAAGCAACTAAACTCATTGGCCTTCAGGAAACTTTCAGCAGAGGAATGCACACCTACAGACATTTACATGGTTGTTAGGCATGTATTAAAGCTTGCTGGGTTCCTCAAGCTGTGCTCATTTGTCAGAGTGCTTCTTCTGAGTGCTTGGGGCAACAGTGAGTACTGCTCGATTTACTTAGCCTGCTAGTTTTTCCTTATCCTGCTGGAACCTGGGTCTTTGGGGACGTCTTAGGTAATGGACTTATGTTATGTTGGGTCACTTGTCTGCCTTTGAGGACCATCTCATTAACTTAGTTCGTCTTACGTGGGCTGGTGACCTTTCGTTAATAGATTTGATCCATCGCAAACATTTGCCTGGGTATTCTTTGGGGCTGTCTGCTTACATTTTTATTTATTTAGCAGATCCTTTTATACAAAGTGAAGTTCATTTTGAGAAAGTAAGATCAACCAGTCCCTGGATCAATTGGGGGTTAAGGGCCTTGCTCAAGGGCCCAACAGTGAAAAAACTGCGGAACAGTGGATTTGAACCAGCAATCACTGGCCAGCTGAGCCCCACTTTGCCCCCTTGTGGAGTTCTGTATCAAGTCGTGAGTTTTATTTCATAAGTTTGATTTTATCATTTAGTGAGATAAGAGAACTTAATCGCCAATGTTCCTGTTAGCATGGTCTGAAAGTCCTGGGCCATGCAAGAAGGGTCTCCATCCTGCTACTGCCAGCTTAATAATGACAAAATTTTACCTATTCATCTTCTATAATATATTTAAACAGTTATTGGGTCCAAACTCATGTACCTGCATGGGTATGGCACAGACTTTTCAGCACTTACCCTGCATAAGTTAATCATTTGAGACCGCAGAGAACAGTGTTTTAAAATACTTTTTCTGAATGTTCTTCTAAAAGTTGTTGCATAAGACATAGTCCCTTCCAATCTTAGCAGTAATGGTTTTATGGTTTTCATTATTAAAATTAGTCAGAAGTCAAAACCAGTCAATGAATATTAACTTGCCAAGCCCTGTGAGTGTCTCAAGACTGTGTACACACACCCTGCACCATTCATCTGGTAAATTTGCTGGGGGGAAAAAAAAAAGACAAAACCTTACATGTGTAGTAGACCATATCCCCAATGAATTACTCAATGGATCTCCATAAGTATCCACAATACCCATACTTAAACACATACTCAACACCTCCCTAACTTCTGGTGTTGTCCCTGATCAGTTTAAAGTGACTCTAGTACAATCACTACATAAGGAACCAAACTTGGATATATTTGTTCATAACAATTGTAGACATGTCTGAAGTGTTCCCTTTGTGAGAAAAATCCTTGAGAAAATAGCTTAGTACTGCTTCTGACACAATCGGCCATTGAATTCTGCTAAATAAGCGGCAGCATCAAGTTGTAAAGTGTTTCACCTCTGATCTGAACAAGTCACCAGTATGTTCAGATATCTAATTACATTGCAGGTGAAATATGAAGTCACACAAGGACCAGTGTTGAGACTTTTATTATTATCCTCTCATTACATGCTGCCACTAGGAAATATGATAAAATTAACCTTTACGACTTGGCTGTTGATGCACAAATATATCTCTTGATAGTGTCAAATGACCATATATTCATAATCTCCCCAGTAAACTGCTTTTAAAAACGAAAGACCTGGATGACTGACAATCTGTATCAAAATAATTATAAAACAGAAGTCATACTGCTTGATGGTAATAACACCACTAGTAATGTAGTTGGGTCATTCTCAGTATAGAACCTTGTAACTTCCAAAACAATTTTTGTTTAAAACTTTATTACATTGTTTAGAAAAGGTGGACATTTTTTGATAAAGTTTGCATTTCATGAAAATATGCCAGACCTGCAGTTAGAAAAGCTATCAATTCTTCAAAGTGGCATTGCTGTTTTGCAAAAATATATTTTAACATTCTAAAATTATATTAATTGGATATTTCATCACGAGAAGGTGGACTTGTTAGATTTAACCACATTCAACTACAGATACAATGAGGAAAATTAGAAAAAATAAGTATAAATACTTATGCTGAGTGGGGGGGGTGGCATGGGGGGGCAGCATGGGGGGGCGGCATGGTGGTGCAGTGGATAGAACTGTTGCCTCACATCTCTGGCCACCTTGAGTCTCCACCCCAGCTCCTTATATGTGGAGTTTACATGCTCTCCCTGTGCTGTCTTAAGGTTTCTGTCAGGTACTCCGGCTTCCCCCCACAGCCCAAAAACATGCTTACATGGTTAATTGAAGTTAACAAATTGCCAGTAGGTATGAATGGTATGTGTGAGGGTGCCCTGTGATGGGTTGATACCCCATCCTGGATTGTTCCCTGCCTTGTGCCCATAGCCTCTGGGATAGGCTATGTCCCCCCAAACCATGAATAGGACAAGCGATTACAGAAAATGGATGGACTTAGGCCTAGTGGCTATGCAGGACTTCTGATAACTCCATTGAGGGAAAGGCAAAATGAAGGTTGCGATATAATCAATGCTAATGTTGTGGTTAATCCTTTTAACCCCTGTGTTATTTTGGGGGTCGAATTGACCCCGGTCCGTTTTCAAAATGAGGCTAAATTCTATAGATTCTAGAATTTAGAACGGAAGAAGTAAAATACACAAGGGTGAAGCCAAATCAGGAATCAGGAGCCGCTTTTGTGGAATTCCAAAGTCAGCCTTTTATTGCATCCACGTAGGTTACATGGTTACATCCAAGACCAGACACCCTGCAGGGGTGAATCCCATATTGGATTAAACCATTTTTATACATTTTTCATATCTCTTATCAAGATATTCGTCACAGGGGATGTCCCAAGCATCCCAAGCATGTCTTTACCATTATTCCCTGTCTTTTTAGGGTCCAATTACTTCCCCACCTCTATAAGTTTTGGACTGCCAATCATTTCTTTGGTCAAACCTTCAGGAAAGCACGATCGTAGCAAAATGGCCTCCACAATGTTTTGTATACACATGGCAGAGAGCCCAGAGTCGGCCAAGGGCACTATGATAAGGACCCAGGCAAAATGCGCAGAAGTGTCGTGAAAGCCCAGGGATTTCTATAATAATGACCACTAGTAGATGGCTACAGAGCCAATCATGTTCTTGGGCCTTCAACACAGCGATTAGCTGCAGAGCTGACTAAGGCACATATTCATCAGCAGTAACTGGGTTATATTCTCTAAGGGTTACAAGGTTACATTGTATTTTGCAGGATACATCTTTACAGTATTGTCCTAAGGATTACATTCACTAAGTGTTATACAGTGCTAAACAATATTCCATATTAAAGGTCAGTCTCTTAAAGGGTCCGTTACCCCAATACAACTGGGTGTACAGCAACTCCAAAGACACACTCAAAATGTTTAATATTACAGTGAAAAATGCAATTAACTTATTTAAAACTTGAATTATGTAATGCTTGGTTTATAACTTTCAAAAAGTGTAATTTGTTATTTTTGTTATTTAATCACATAAAACACATATTGAAGATTAATCAAGCAGCACCTGGGACATGTGATAATCCTTGACATATTATTAAACAAAATGGTATAGACAGGGGAGTAGCTAGATATCCCGGGCCCCCTGTGAAAATATCACCTTGGACCCCCCTACTTAGGTTGGCACTTTCAAATCACTCACTTAATTTTGCCAAGTTGAGGGGATTTTGGGTTCCCTAGAAAGTGCTGGGCCCCCTGAATTTGTCTGGGTATCCATGCCCCTCCAGTACCATGGGTATAGAATACATAAAATGCACTTAAGAACAAATGCCAATATACATGATATTATCTTGTGCACACAAGATTAAAAAATACCATTTCTGGGACTCTGTAATAGATGGAATTTTGCAACATTTTGTATGAAATTTGAATCACTATACTGAGGACACCAAAGGCATCCTATACTGAGAATGACCTACTTTAGCCTAATTTACTGAATCTCCCCATAACCTCAATCCAAGCCTATTATTTGATTAGTGTCATTCATTCCCTGCTTAGAACCTACTTCTTACAGCATAATAATGCTACTGTGGTAATAGAGGCAGTTCTCAACTGATGTAAGTGACCCATTCCACAAATCCTTATAAAAGTCAAAGCTGGATTTACTTACCCATACCATTCAAGACCCCTTACCAGGGCATTTCCATTCCAAGAATTTTGGAGTAATTCTTTCTTTTTCTCTCTCTCTCTTCCTTTCTTTCTCTCTTCCAACATTGACTTACCAGCCTCCTAATCCCGCTTCTTCTTTAGATTCCAGTTTGGTCCACTGCCTCCCCTCCCTTCTGCCCTGTGCCTCTGAGGGGTTGAGTGTTCCGGTGCACTGGGGATGGGTCTCCGAGCTGGTCTGGTGTGGTGGCCCTCCAGTGACAATTTTCCTACCTACTGATCTCTCCTGCGCTGGACTGGACCAACCTGCATGACCTGCTTCTTTTAATGCAGGAAACCAGATCAGTGGTCTCTCTCCCACTCATATAGATTAAAGGGGGGAAAAAAACCCCACACGAACAAACTCCATCCTAGAACAGGAGTCGCGGATCATGTTAGATGTGGTTTGCCTGGGGCAGGATTGTCATTGGTGAGGTGCTGTCCTGGGAGCTGCCATGCCTCTCCCTCTGGCCTGCCCACAGTGCATGGTGGGCACGGCCTGCCTTGGTTAGTCGTACAACTAACCCCCCTCCCCCATTCAGTCTCCCTTTTTACTCCTACCTCTCCTCCTCCTAATGTATCCCCTTTATCTTTCCCAACACAGACACACACATGCTCATGCACAACACATGCCCACCATCAAGAGGAAGTATTGTATGCTGCCTACACAATTCACACATTCACTGGACCATATCACTTAATGCCTCAATTATTTTATTATTATTAATAATAATAATAATAATAATAATAATAATAATATTATCATCATTTATTTTTGCTTGCTTTTTCAGAGTTGATTTCATTTTTTTTTTTTCTCTTTCTATTCTTTCTGTTCTATCTTTCCTTAAGACATTAAATTTGAGAGGGAAAAGGTCTTGTAAAAAGAACAAGACAGTAGTATGAATGATAAGGGATCTTGATACTTTCAAATTAATTTTTATTAACTTTATCTTTTGCTGGCAAGTATACCTTTTAAAACGATACATAACAGTATACCTCATCATGTCTGATGTTAGCAAAGTTCATACTTAAATAAAATGATAGGGCGGCTATTTCATTAATAGGAGTTACTTTCTCACTGACAGGCCTACATTAAAACTCCGTCCTGCCCAACTCCCAGAGGACCCCAAAGAATTATTATGCATAGTAGTCTACCAAAATGCCAATATTATGATAAATATGAGTGACATAAGTCAATATATTATGTTCACATACACACGCACACAAAACGTCCTCTATGCTAAAATCCATGTCTGAATGAAAATGGCCTTACTAACATTATATATCAGGTCTCAAAATTACTTTATGTAACGTTAATTTAATTTAAATTCATAGAACACTGCAAGCTTATTCGACGACATACGGTAACTTGGAGAGCTGACTAATTTAGCTGGTTGATTAGGGTTAATCCTGTACCTGACTTCCCTCTGTCAGCTCCTTGGCGATGGGTAGTGTTCAAATGTTTTATCATAGGCGATATTGTTTTATTAAATGCCAGCATTTTATTACAAATACTGCATTTAACTTTAATTAGTGTTCTGTTTACAGTATAATATGGCCAAACTAATGTTGCGTTGATAGTGGCATTTCTAAATAAACTCGCTTCTATCACCTGACTCTTCGAATCACATAATCAAGAGTTCTTCACTCATTTATACTTTTCACACACATTAAGGTAAACGACCAAGAACAGATCGCTATGATTGGTTGGAAACGAACCAATCCGATGATGGGGTCAACGTGACTACACCATAGTGACCAATCAAGGCAGTCATCGACACTCTCGCGGCAGCTTACGTTCGAGTCCGCAGGTGAACAGAAAGCTCAAAATTGAATGTTTATTTGAACCGGAGTCGACTCCAAGGCTTTGGAGTAAACTTTTGGTTCATAGCGGCTTGGAATGGTATGTTGTAGGCTATACTATGATGAAACTGCATTTTCATCTTACGATACTTTCACCTTACGAACGTAACCCCATGGTAACACGAAAGGAGGCTGGCTGTAATCCTTTAAGGAGACCGGTGCTCCTACTTTTGCATTGCCCTGCAGTTCCGCGGCGTATCTGCATGAGGCGCCATGGTCAAGCTGTGGCGCCTCGTGGACGGGATGTTTTCCAAAAAAAAGTAGTAAAATCCCCGCCCCCCCTGAGTCTGTTTGCCTTTCGTGGTCAAATACGGGTCGGCGTTTACAAGTCGCGCAATATTACTGCCAGTTTTTAAAGTCGGTTTTACAATTACGTTTTTACCAACAGTATCTGAGTGACATTACGCATTCATCGTGTAGCTTGCAGTTTATAAGTCTTATGTCGTGAATTCATCTTATTTGAAACAAATTCCTTGTTCAGTTTTTCAGTTAATAAGTAACCCGTTGTGACAATACACTTGTACGGTACAGCCCATTTTCTTTTTATTACGCTGATGATTTTCCTGGGTCATATGGAGTTACATTCAGATCGCGTTATCAAATAGTCCCCCTGACTCTCTGTCTAGGATAAACAATTGGATGGAGGGACAATCGAATAATAAATAATAGTGTGGTTGGTACGACATCGGAGCAATTTATCCGATGTGTGAAAATAGTGAAAGCTTTCTTATCGCTGTGGCGGGTTGAGCAGAGCACGTGACGGGACGCTTGGAAGCGTCTAAGGGGTATTTTGCTCGGTATTCGTTATACTTGTCTGTCGTCTGTAGGGGGCGCTAGCTGTCCTAGAGAGAAAAATGAAGACAAGCGGTCGGTGGATGTGAGGATTTTAGATTCACGCTAGAAGACGGATATGAAACGGCAAGGTGTCAGTCCGCTGGGAACAGAAAGGAGCTTGTCATACTCTGCAGCACACTCTATACACTCGTCAGGCTGACTGATATCGGCCATTTCCTGCTTCTCCCTCGTGTCTGGATCCAGGTCCCCTTGCTCTACACACTTCCTTTTTTCTGTCGGAAATGTTGTTAAGGAACCAACAACAATTCATGCGGTTATTTCATCCATTGTGCAAAACAGGACGTTCTAATCAGGGCTAAATTACAGCACGATACATATTTGCCTGTAATTTGTTTACTTATCTCATTTAATGGATATCGATATTAGTGTGATGGCCTCTCGTTAGTGATAAAAAATTTACTGAACGCAAACCTTACACTTGCTCACACCTTCACCTCATATTTACTCATATCGTTAGAGAGCTGGTTGCCTCTCTTTTTGTCTGCAGCAGTGTTTGTCTCACTCCCTCCACTGGATTCAAGATTACTTGTTTGCCTTTTGTACAATAGTACACAGGAATTCATACTCCTACTATCCAGTCAGTAATGGAACATATAACAGGAATAGACAGCACAAAACATCATCGTATATGACATATGACTAGGAACTGCAGATTAATAGAGAGAAATAGCTGAAACTAAAATATGGCTAAATAAACTATGAATATGTGAAATACATGTAAAATTTAAAATGGCTCAATCTGGAAATATCTATCTATCTATTCATGCATTTTGCAGTATCGCTTTCTCAAGTACAGGAGGGCCCTCGCTTACTGCCAGTTCCTCAGTTCCACGCACACTTCAGCGGTCGTTGTGTTTCTCCTCCCTCTATGCCCTTAAATAGTGTCATTGTCTCTCTCGGCAGGGCCTGAGCTCGCAAGGGTTTCGTGTGGGGGGCCCTCTTGGCTGGGGGGCACTCCAGCCCAGTGGGGTCGCCTTCGGCAGAGTAAACAAAATGCTGTTGTGGCGAACCAGTGTGTAATGGGGTGTGTGCGACGCATATGCAGACCCCAGAGCAAAATTCAAAGGTCTCTCAGTCCATCTTTAAAAATACAGGAATTCCTCTTGAATTGATTGATACATGGAGCTTCCATTCATGTGGTAACGGGATTATAATTTTCCATTTTCCAGAAACAGCACCTTTAACAATCTTCGCCTTTATGTTCCCCTAATGGGCTTTCTCTGAAGCTAATTGCCTATGCGCACAGAGCTATCCAATAAGAATCCCTCATTAGCATACCAATGTCTGTCCACTTGACCAAGGCTTAAAGGGGAGGTTCGCATCCTGTGTAGTGTGGTGCCTTTGAGCAAGAAGGACCCCACGTGGTGTTTCTGTGGGTGCCTAGAGATTGTAGTAATACAAGGCACATGGGGCAGGAATTCACTTGTTTATGAGACACCAGTGACCTGGAGCCAACACAGGTTCTGTGTATATTCTGCTTTTATGTCTAAATATAGACACTTTGGTTCATGCAATGTGTAAGTAGCTCAAACTGACCAAAACTGGTTGTATGTTTGAGCAAGGCCCTTAACACCCATTTGCTCCAGGGACAGTCTCTTCCTGCTTTCTAAAAAAACTATGTTACTTTGGATAAAAGCATTTGCAAAATACGTTAAAATGTACTAGAAGCCTGTATTTGGGTTTAAGGTAATTTCTCTTGTTAATGTTGCTTTAAATATGAGAAATATTATAATAATATTGGCTGGGTTCATCACTCTGTGCATCGCTGTTGGGTCTCAGCTGCCATCTTGTTTTGCTGCTCAAAGCCACCATAAGGTCAGGTGGTGGGGGCAGGGGGCGCTGATGTGTTGCTTAGCATATGAAAGCCAGCCAATGAGACGTCTGAGCAAAAGTCATCGCGGTTGCCCCAGTGATGCAGATGTTGCAAAGCAGGGGGATGATCAATAGGACATAAATAGAGGTGGTGGGGGTGGGGTTACAGAGGGAGGGGGGAACAGCTTGACAGAAGCCCATGCACTGAACCTTCCCCCAGCATTGATGACAATCGTAACATTATAGCAGAAAAAAAAGATGAAAGGGTTTTTGAAGGCTGGCAGCCGCCACACGTAATCCAGGCGTGGCCGTGATGCATCTGCCCTCCCTGGTAAGCTGCTGACTGGGGTGCTGGTCCCACCGTATCAACAGGCTAAACAGAAGGTCTTTGGTTTGAATCCCAGATGGGGACAAACACCCCAACAACCCTTAATCATTACATTTATCAGAAATCCATCAAAGCAAATGGGGGTGGGGGGGTTCTTGCAATGAGTTGAAGAGCTTACAGTATTAGTTCCTCTAGTGGAAAAGGCTTGAATTACAGCCAGTGTCTCTCAGACATCTAGGGGAGTGGGGGGGCTGCCTTCCAGATGTCTGCGCAATGTCTGGGCTTGTTCGGCCAAGCCGCGAATGGTGGATGTCAAACTGAAAGTGGAGGGGAGCACCCTCTAAAACCTTTACAAAGTATCCTGCTCGAATTAGCCTTTACTTGTGCAAGTGTGAGAAGAGGTACATGGAAATGTTTTTGTTTTCACATATTCTGTCTTGCTCTCAATTTTCTGACACACAGTTGAGAGTGAAGCTCAGGGTCTGAGCACAGGCTCAGCCTTTCATCCAGTGCCCCACAGCATGTTTCAGGGGGTCAAGGTTCTTGCTCAAGTGCCCAACAATGATGTGGCTACTCTGCCAAGAATAGGATGCAAACCAGCAACCATCTGATAACAGGCACAGAGTCCTAGCCAGCTGAGCCACACACCACCCCCTATATACTGTAATAAAAGTTGGAATTTTTTTAATTACGTATCCCAAAAGACATGGTCTGGAATGGCAGGGCAGACCCTAAACACTGTACATTCTAACTTTAAATGGGATGTCACACACACATTTAGACATTAGGGGCAGTGTAGAATCTATATTTTATGTAAATATCATACCTTTGGACTGTTAGGAGTACCTAAGAGAAGTTCCAGCTCAACAAATGGAGAACATGCTTTAAGAACTCGGTGCTGGGGCCCAATTCAAACCTGCAGCCCTAGAGTGTGGTCACCTGCTGGACTGTACTTCTGCCTTAAATAAAAACCATCTGCTCGTCAGCTGGACAGTTTAAATATAGCAGGATTACTCCATCCATCCATCTTCCAAACGCCTTTCCTGGGCAGAGTCCCAGGATGCACAGGGCACAAGGCATGATGGGATGCCAGTCAATCACGGTGCACATACACATGAACCCTGGAACATTTCAGCGATTCCAACAAATTTATCTGGAAAAGGAAACCAACAAAACAAAGAGAGAACATACAAACTCCAACCAGCTAAGACATTTTACTCTGCTGTATTGCTAAATAATAAAAAAAATTAGTTGCATACAAGTTATGCTTTATTTGGATGTTGGCAAAGGGGGTTGTTGTGTGGCTTGGTGGGTTACATTTCTGAGTTTGAGGTTGGAAGGTTGCCGGTTTGAATCCCATCCTTGCCAGAAAAGTCAAATCTCTGTTTGGCTCCTATACAAGGTTCTAAAGCTCTGAAAAATACTCCTGTGGTTCCAGATCAATGGCTAACCCTGTGCTCAGACCCCAAGCTTCACTTTCACCTGTGTGTCTGTGTCTCACAGGAGAGCAAGAGGGGATATGCAAAATAAAGCATTAGAATGTACTTGTGTGAATGGCTAATAAAGGATCATTTCATCTTGGGACCACCATGTGGTTCTGCTGTTCTCTGACTGACCACAGGGTGTCCTTGTTTAATAGTCTGTCTGTGAGTAGCCTGGCGGTATCACGAGATAGAGCTGTCTGTTGGCCCTGCTGTGCTCGACATGATGTAAATGGGTAGTGATCAGTCTCGCTACCCTGGCTTGTGCGTCTTTGCCGCAGTGAACCCTCACTAATGCCATGCTTGTAATTAACTCAAGCCCATCTGGAAAATTAATGACACAACAAATGCTGATCAATATGGACTCTCCTTCTCAGGGCTGCATCTGTGGATCACTCAGACCGCGCCGGGCCCTGTCGACAGTGCTAATGTGCTTCGCCTCGTTAATTGAATAAGTGTCTGAATGATTGAGTCGGATGGTGCTGCCCCCTTGAGGGCAGGAGGACTGGCGATGGAATGGCAGCTACTTTGCGTCGCAATGCTCGGTAGGGAACGGATACTCCTGAGCATGAACAACTGTGACATCATAATGGGTACAGGTGCTGAGGATGCTGGACGGATGGACAGGGCACAACAAAGGAGGGTGGTCTTGCTACTCCCAGACACCACTGGGAATAATTGACAGATTATCATGCAGAAAAGTTTTATATGATTCTTTTTTATCCATTTTTATATATTTAATGGAGCCGCAAGGGTTAAGCTGGCATCAAAAATCTGCATCATGTCCCTGAGTGATGTTGTTCACTCTCTCACCTTGCCAGGGGATTCACATTTCACAAAATTCCCACTATACCAGCTCCTGCTCAGATGTCCAAGATAGAGGTGGTTCAAGGCAAGTTGTCAATAACTTGTGGTCTGATTTTGAACCTCGACATGTAACTGTAACTGTAACGTGTAACTGGGTGGGGGGGTTGAAAAGCTTTCTCTAGATGAAGGAGAAGATTCCAGTTCTCCCGCTGGGTCCAGTTCGTCATTCAGTGATCCGACCCTGCTATCTAAGATGCCTGGTGAACATAGCAGTTCTGGAACAGATCTGGGTGTGGCCCAGATGCAGCAAGGTATGGGTGAGGGGGCTTCAGAGGGACTTACGCAACACGACCACAAGAAAGGGGTCCTGCACTCTTTATGTGTGATGAAATATGCAGGCATGAATTGGAGTGTGTGTGGGGGAATGTCAGTGGTGGTTGTGGGGGGGCGAGATCTCACAGGACTGTCAATTGGCTGGGGTTCCTCCGATCTCCGCGGGACTGTAATGGGGACCACATGTACACCCCCGCGGGGGGGTGGGGGGCTGCAGGCTTCTGTCTGGACAGCTGCAGGGCCTCGTGGGAGGTGTGTGTGTTGTGGCGTGCCCCGGGACCTGCCGATTGCATGACCACAGGGTTAATTACGCGGGATGGTGCATGGGGAACACGAGTCACCCAGGGCTGCTCAGCTGCAAAACAGCTTTTATTCTATGTTCCAAAAAGATTAGATTACATAGATAGGTACATACGTACGTACGTACATGCATACATAGAGACTTAATCACAAAGGAAATTCTATCTCTACAGTAGCACAACACACACGTTTATACAGTAAAATGACATTTACGTATTAAATGATGGTAACAGTAAGACATTAACGACAATAAACAGTGCAAAGAACGTGAGGGAGAGTTTTGCATGGAA
The DNA here is from genome assembly GCA_011763525.2 of Mormyrus iriodes. Taxonomy (NCBI): domain Eukaryota; kingdom Metazoa; phylum Chordata; class Actinopteri; order Osteoglossiformes; family Mormyridae; genus Mormyrus; species Mormyrus iriodes. The sequence continues at coordinate 15,157,437 of JAAGVU020000078.1, read as the reverse complement.
TTCCACAGGACCTCTTCAGCAATAAATAGCAATAATAATACATGGTTGACTGGTTAAGGCCGTAGCTTTGTTAATTATAGGTCGCTGGTTGAAAACCCAGAAGGAGACTGACTTTCTACTGGTGAGCTACATCTGTAATCTCTATTGCTTTGGTACGAATACAGCTGTTTAAACAGCCCATCTATCTATCTAGACATCCATCCATTTTTTAGCCACTTATCCTGATCAAGGTTACAGGGGCATATGGAGCCTATGTCAGGGAGTAAAGGACACAACGCTGGGGTACCACCATAGAGGGGATGCCAACAGCAGCGGTGTTTGCCACCACTCAGACCACATATTTGCATGGGCCCCCTGAAGTTTGAGCTACACCTGAGTGAGACCATAGAAACAACAAACCCACCCGTAGATGCCAGTCCATCACAGGGTATGTACACCCTAAGGGGCAGTGTAGACATACAGATTAGCCTGACTGCGTGTCTTTGGACTGCAGGAAGAAAGCAGAGCAGCCACAGGAAACCCACATGACATGGAAAGAACATGCAAGGTCCACACGCAGAGCAGAGCTGGGATTTCAGCCCCCAAACCCTGGAGGTATGAGGTCACCCTCCTTCTCACTGAGCCACCCTGGTTGTGTCAGTTACTTGGGTAAAACATTGTAGAAAACTAATCACGTAAGTAAAATGGCCCCTGAGCACAGGACAGAAGCTTCTCCAGATGTCCAAGCCAACATCTGTGAGAGTTTTTATGAGGAAGGAAGCTGTAGAGCCTGACAGCCTCATGAGCTGCGATATGGTGGCGTGTGGGGTTTAATGACCATTACTGAGAAAAAGCATCTACATCAGCTTCTGAAAGGTGGCTGTCTGGGGGGGTCATGTGACTGGGATTGGGTGTGTCAGTTCACTCCAACTGGTCCTGATCCTTACTTACAGTGCTCTGTCTTTGCTCTGTCTGGAATCAACCAGAACCCAGATGTCCATGCTGACTCCAGACCAGGGCTGGGCAGTTATATTCTGTGGCGAGCCAAGCCACAGAGCCAAGTCCGAGCTTCACCATATCAGCAGGGGCCGATTTTAATGATTATTTCCATGTCCCAAGAAAGCTCTAATAATAACCTTACAGAAATCAGTAGAACCAGTACATTGTAATGTTTTTCATGTCTACGTATGTAAAGTTTTGCTGGTGGTGGAGTTTCAGAAAACAATGAATGAATTTTGTGGGATGTGGACATTTCAGGGTTTTTTTGTAACAGTTGAGAAATGATGCAAGTTTTAGTCCACATAGACCTCTGTTATGCAAAGACTGTGAGCAGTTCTGAAAAAGTGACTTCAGTATGGAGAAATGTTTGTCAGTGTTTGTAAACAACTCAACCTTAACTTACATATTTATTGTTCATTCAACAAAAAGGTTATGAGTGAAAATCTGCCCATCATTAATAATAAAAAAGTAAAAATTGCCCAGGTCTGCTTCAGATTTCAAGTTCAGAAACAAACAGTTCTTTCATGTTTCCCCTGAGCTCCCTCGCTCGCATGCAAACTCCTCCCAGATCCGTTACTTTGTCACCTGGTTCTGTTCGCTGTTCAGATCAGGGGGGTGTTCCTTAAATAAGATTTCTTATGGGTTAAGTTAAGTTATATGTCATAATTATCGAATAGGATTGCTCCTTACCTAAACTCCTATTGGACAATAATGACTTATAATTTAAGTTAATCCAGCCTAATGATAAATCTTGCTATTTGAAACACCCCTCCCCCCCGAAGGCATAAAGGAAAAGTTGCATTTTAATTATGGAAGCCTTGTACTACATTTTATTTATTTAGCAGACACATTTATCCAAAGCAACATACATTTGACAAAGCAGGGTCAGACAGCCCACCCCAAAAAGTGGGACTTGAACCCATATTGTGAGATGTTAATGCCTTACCCATTAGGCCATTCGGTCTTACACCATGGAGCCATGTCTTCAAGTTCAAGTGGCTTTTATTTGTCATTTCAACCATATACAGTGATACTGTACATAATGAAACGAGACAACGTTTCTCCAGGACCCTGGTGCTACATGTAAGACAACACAGAGTTACAAGTCTTAACAGATCTGTAGGTGTTTATATTAATACATTTTTAACGGGACAATCAAGACAGTGTATATACTTGGGTGTGTGTCTTGTTTACAGGAGCACAAATCCATGACGTGCAAATTATTTGGTGCCAAAAAGTATCTTCCAAGGAAATGAAGATGGAAGAGCATTAAGACTTTATTGCACTCAGGTGCCCTGTGACATTTATAAACCTAATTAATCTTCCTACTCAGAGACGTAGATGTCAGTATTCACTTCATTGCTAATGGCACAGAACTGAGGCCTATAATTGGGTCCCACCTGGGATGGTCCATTCAGGATATGCAGAAGGGGGTGAGCCTTAAACAGGTTGCTAAGGTGCCAGTGCTGTCAGCTGCCTACCGCTGACAAGCCCCCCCCCAGGAAACAGACGCTAATGCTGTTAATCAGGAGGACGCACCTCCATCTAGTGGCCCAGTAGGTGGCCCATCGGTCTCATCCCCAGATATCCCCCACCTAGGAGATGAAGGTGGACTGAGCTGTTGCCAAGATACACACTGTTGTTGCAAGGGGGCATGGCTTCAGGTGGCGCCTGAAAATAAAACAACGTGACACAGCTGCCATGTCCGTCGTGGAACCCCTTTGTAACCCCCCCGCTGAGAAGCCCCCTCCACACACACACACAAAGGCAGGGAGGTATCAGTAACTCCTTTGTATAATTGCTTTTAAATGACCTTTTGTTCCTGAATAGCTCTCAGCTGTTGGAGAGACAGACGCCTAACCCACTATGCATACTAATAAGCATGTGCATCAGTTACAATGTTCTGGGCCCAGTTTAGTGTACATGCATGTCAGTCTGTGTGTTTGGGGCTGTGTTTGTGTTTCAGAGCCTTCTAAGCATGTGTGTATTACAGCAGTGTATGAATGTTTGCTATGCCCAAATAAGTGTGTCAGTGCCTCTCTTTGTGTATAACAGTAACTGTGAGCATTGTCCGGGCCTGATTCAGTGTGTCTGTGCCTCTCTGTGTGAATAACAGTGTCTGTGAGCATTGTCCGAGCTTGATTCAGTGTGTCTGTGCCTCTCTCTCTGTATATCAGTGTCTATGAGTGATGTCCGGGCCTGATTCAGTGTGTCTGTGCCTCTCTCTCTGTATATCAGTGTCTGTGAGTGATGTCCGGGCTTGATTCAGTGTGTCTGTGCCTCTCTCTCTGTATAACAGTGTCTATGAGTGATGTCCGGGCCTGATTCAGTGTGTCTGTGCCTCTCTGTGTGAATAACAGTGTCTGTGAGCATTGTCCGGGCCTGATTCAGTGTGTCTGTGCCTCTCTCTCTGTATAATAGTGTCTATGAGTGATGTCCGGGCCTGATTCAGTGTGTCTGTGCCTCTCTGTGTGAATAACAGTGTCTGTGACCATTGTCAGGGCCTGATTCAGTGTGTCTGTGCCTCTCTCTCTGTGTGTAACACTGACTGTTAGTGTTGTCAGGGCCTGATTCAATGTGCCTGTGCCTCTATCTGTGTGTAACAGTGTCTGTTAGTGTTGTCAGGGTCTGATTCAGTGTATCTGTGCCTCTCTCTGTGTATAACAGTGTCTGTGAGTGTTGTCAGGGCCTAATTCAGTGTGTCTGTGCCTCTCTGCATGGATAACAGTGTCTGTGAGTGTTGTCTGGTCCTGATTCAGTGTGTCTGTGCCTTTCTGTGTGGATGACTGACTGTGAGTGTTGTCTGGTCCTGATTCAGTGTGTCTGTGCCTCTCTGCCTATGAGTTGTCATGGTGGGGGAGTAGGTGTTGCTTGTTGTTCATTCCTTGCACGCTGCCCTCTGACGGAATCATGCGGTAGGTTTTCCGCAGCCCCCCCCCGCCCCTTCCCCCCTTTCCACTGGATCTCTGCTGAGTGCAGGAAGTAAGAGCCCCACCATCCCCCCCCCCCCCCCAGAGGTCT
>JAAGVU020000078.1:15116633-15130361 GCA_011763525.2 Mormyrus iriodes | reverse complement strand
CAACTGCATGGACAGAAACCTGTTCTTTTCTACCAATCAAAAATTGTTCATCCCACACTTAACAAATGAGAATCACACATGGCCAGAAAATAAAGATTGCTGAGGAAAAGGTGAGCATGTGGGCAACATAATTGATATTTAGCTCAAATAATGATTTACTTAACAATAGCGGCATAAAAATAATCTATAGGTCAGGTTAAAATACTTTCAAACAATGACTGTTGATTTAATGCATAAAGTGAAGATTACAAAAATGATTTTACAAAAATAACAGTGAAGCTTTGAGCATACTTTTATTTAGACTGATTTGACCCTTTTTTTAGAGGAATATCGTTCATACATTTCTCAAAATATATACTAACATCATGAGCCTACTGGAAATTTTTCGTAGGGGATAGATCTAATACTGATGGTCAAATGTAAATTGAAAACGTCTCAAAAAAAAAATACTCCGAGAAAAATCGAAATGTATCAGCTTGATCAAAACTTCACCAAAGCCTGGCATGAGGTTTCAGGAAATCAAGGTTAATGTTCTTTTGGAGAATTCTCAATAAACAAAATTTCATTTTTTTTTTCTTTTGGAAAGGGTAAGCCAAACAGTGGGGGAAAAAACAAGATGCCAGAAGAGATAAGTAAACACTCATTTTCAGCTCCTCAAGATGACACACTGAACTTCACAATAAGTCACAAACACGAAGAGGCTGAGTAACCCAGCAAGTCACACAGAGTAAAGGTCCTAACCTTTGGCTGGCCAGGCAGGGCGGGTCTCCCTACCAAAATTCAGTTACTCTGGCTACGTGCTGACGCCAAACGGAGGGGCGCCGCAGTGCTGAAACGAAATGCGGTGGCCACATAACAACTGCAAAGTTCAGGCAGAGTTGAAGCGTTCGCTCAGGCCATTCCAAAGGGGAAGCATCTGGTAACATTTATCGCTGCGCCAATCTTTTCACGAGAAGGGGGATCCAAAGAAATCCGCCAGCATGTAAACGGGCCTCACTCCTTTACAATGGAAATGGGATAAAAGCACCACGCCTCTCTCCCACAACCTCATTCAGGTGCACGCATTTCACAATTCGCACTCAGACCATCGTAAAGCAAGGCCACGGTGTCCTTGTATAGTATTTCAACAACACATTTATGGGTCTTTGACCACATACCAACTCACACTCCATCAAGGCTCATTTTGGAATCCTTTAAAAACTGTCCAGATGAGACAGAGGAGTAAAGAAAAAGGTACTACTTGTGCTTTCTGCAAACAACTGCAAACTCTCTGAGGAGAGTTTCAACTTCCTGTGAGGCAATGCCTTCAAGTATCTCCAAACTGAAAGGAATTGAAAAATTAAACAACTCAACCTTCTGTGAGTTTTTAAGGACAGTGCGACTCTCACAGTTAAATACTTCAGCAGCTGGCATAAAACCATGCCCCTGAAGGAAAGTATTTTTCATTTGTTTATTTTTTTTGAGGGGGGGGTTCATATTCTCCAAGCTGAACCCGAAAGAACTGCCTGGGATTTGTAGGCGCTTTGAAGTTGTTTTTCTTCCTCCATGTGCATCGTGTGGGCACTGTCAAGTGCAAGCATGGTTCAACATTGCTGGATGAACGACCTTGAGCCAGCATGCAGAACTGCGTTGTCATGGCAACTTCGCTTCACACAACTAGTAACAGCTGGATGCAACACACTCCCAGAATTTTTGCAAGATCCGTTGCATTAAGAGATGACAGAGGAAACACAAACTGAACAATTGCAGTAAACGTTATTATTATATTATTAATATTATTATTAATAATAATAATAATAATAGTACCAACAACAATAACAATACATGGACATTTAAAAGTTGATGATTAGTAAGAATTAAATTTAATTTTCTTCTTTGTATGAAGAGCAACTGTTGATATATTAAAAGAGAATTTCATGAAAAAGCATGTATTCATTACATTTTTACTTCTATTGAAAGAAAAAGGGGGAGGAAAAAACATAAAATCCAGCCTAAACTTAGACAGTATAGCAGAAAACTATACAAAACTACCTTAAAAACTTAAAAACAAGCTTCAGCAAGCTTCCATTAAAAATCAGGCCAAATAACAGACTTGACAGTGGAAGAGAAGTCCATTGTCTAATCATTTTGTAGCATCTAGGCAGCCCATCTGGAACACATTCTACTCCTAACTTGCTACAGACAATAGCACTCTCCTGCAGGAGGCATGATACCAAAGAATGAGAGAGACGGCGAGAGAAGGCAGGAATAAATCTCTCCACCTGAACTTCACTTAAGGAAGTAACTCTATTTCGCATCTTGTCGACCGGTGGCAGGACTTAATATTTTCCTCACAGAGGATATAATTCTCTTCGGAAATACCAAGGGCACAATGAGCAAGGCCGCACAACATTCACAGGAAATAAGGCTGCCTTCCAAAGTGATTGTGGCATCATCTTGATCAGCAGGGCTCTGTACTCCTAAACCAGTTAGTGCACTTTCAATCTGATCACAGAAATGTGCATGATGTTCCAGTTACTAAGGATATTTTTAAAAACCATTTATGACAAACAATAGCCTGTTCTCACAGTTAAAGTGACAAATGTTTTGCTAACTCATTGCTTCACTACAGACACCCACCCACTATGAATCAATTGCTACAGGAGAAAATTGAAATTGACAAAATATTTTTGCTCACTCTTTCACTCACCACCCAGAGTAACTGGCTTTCAGGCAAAACAACCCATCTGACCAGAGTGCATGCAAAAGAATCAAGTGATTCCAGACCAACTGGAGCAACACTGACCCAAGTTGCATAACTGTTTTTGGTGTTAATTTACAAATGATTTGGAGGGAAAAAACATGTATGAACAACATTTTAATGATCCATCTGTATAGTAAAAATCCTTTGCCACAATCAAAGTCTCCAGGTTTACATTGCTGCAGCCAGATATTTACACAGGCACTTATTACTTGCAAGTTCTTGCTGAAAACAAGTGTCTGGTTCTAAAGATACCACAGTCTGGTCACAAAACCAGCTCCTTAACAATGCATATTATTTAGCAGTAAATTAACATTCCATAAAAATCCAACAACAATCACACAGTATCCCTAAAATGCTAAGAAAAGGCTCCAGGAAGCAAACTGCCTGTGCAAAACTGAATTTGTCTGTAGGAATCTAGGAGAGATCCAGTTCCTTACAAGCCTCTGAGTAATCATTCATATACAGATACAGCACCCCCCCCCCCACAAAAAAAGAAAAAGGAAAAAAAAAATACTATCAAAATAAAGCCTGATCTATGGAACGTGCAACCGACTCTGAACATTAAAGTAGTGTCCACCAGAAAATCAAGGTCAAGAATTACACCCGGTCAAAAGACAGGACATTCAGGTGTTACTTTGTGCTTATATTACACTTAGAAAAAAACTACAGGGGGACAGAAAAGAGAAACTTTCCTCTCTGAAATCAATCAGTCTCACATAAGATAAATTCATTTTTAATATACACTGACACGTGGGAAAGGGGCCCCCTTAGATGCATGGAGAAAAAAAAAAAAAAAACTAACAACAGTTCACTCTGCTTTCTGTGACGCCCGATGAGGTAATGCACCGAAAGGGACAGGCTTCCACTTCACCCCCACGAAACACACCACATGAGTGACAGAGTTGACATTCAAACGGAGATGTTTACCTGTGCATTTCCAGAGTGGGAGGATCTGCTGAGCACAGCAAAAGCCAGCCCTCACAGCAGCCCCCCCATGGCGGTGAACACGATGAATCACAGTCTCACTCCCCCATTCACTCGGGACCCATGATTTAGGAGTCCTTTATCTTTACAAGGTGGATAAAAAAAAGTCTGCTAATTAAAGGCATGAGCTATGAAAAAGTACTTCTTGAGGGATGTATATCTGTCACATCTCATTGTCAAGTAAACACCGTACAGAGCAAAATGCTGCAGGCTTTAGTGGCAGCCATAATTCACACAGAAACAGTCTGAGGAACCTCAATGCCATTCATCTCACACCTGTGTATTCTAAGAGTGCAGGGCTGACCTAACACCTACCTGCTAGTAATACGACAACATAAGACATTATCCTTCTATATTTTCCACAAGAATCACTACTATATAGACATGAAAAACTGCATACTGATTAGGAATGGGGACTTTTGACCAAAAGGTCAGAGGTTCAAGTGGAACAGCCTAGGAAGGAAGGATCGTTAATGTGCAATGAGAAACTCACAAGCCTGAATCAGAATCATAGCTTCAAAAGTCATTATAGGTTTTCACCATGATAACAGTGTTGAGATACTGCATTACATACCTTTGAGTTAACAACAACAGAAAACCGTTTTTAAATTTACCGGCTTTAAATGTTGTTTTTGGTTTGCAAACACCTGTTGACCAAGCAAGAGAAATAAGAATCAAGGCACTGCATGGCTCCCGTGTTAAGTACTGGTGCACTACTGGTGTGCAGTATGCAACATTGTCATGCACCTTTTAGTCAGATGCCAAATCAGAAACCCAGCATTCACCTGACTTGATCTCTGCCCTTGGGAAATCATTTAGGTTGGGGGAGCAGCACAGGTTGACTTCTGTACTGCTCAGAAATTTCAGATAAAGTTCAGAGAACTGGAATACACAAGTCATCAACACACATTTTACAATAAGTACTTCCACGTGAGTAATAAGTTGTGATTTTCCTCCAGAGTAGGCTGCGTGCACTAACCAGTTACACGTTTCAGAAGAATGTGCTATTTAATATGCACAAACAAGTATCGCGCTGCACAACTACCTTGAGTGGATGCCAGCAACCAATACAAATTTGATGAAAGCACTCCTTCAAAATCCACTCCTTAAACCACGATAACTTAAAGTGAAGTTTACCATAAACTTTACTGAGGATCGCTCTCTGGGCTTATCACAGAAATGACACCAATGATCTGAAGTCAAGACTTTGGTACCTTCATTTACGTGATTGCTGCCTCACACATGCCAACGCAAATAAAGAAAATGTCAAATAAGAAATCTCCTACTAAGTTATTAACGGCTTTACAAATGTGTGTCCGATTCCCGCATCTTTCAAGGTGCGCACTGCTGAATGAATCTGAATTACAGCCGTCCCTTAAGCGATGGTCGGAAAAGGTTAAGAGGAAAAAAAAAAAAAAAAACAACCGACGTAGACATAAACGTCACGGTTACCAATAGTTTTCTATGACAGTTTCACTGAGCGAATTAGTTAAAAGTTGGATGCGCTCGTTGGCAACCTTTAACAACTCCCTCAAACATCCAACTACTGCTAACATCCTACCAACTCGACGAAAAACGCCACACACGCTCGGATCTAAACTGCACTGCGGTCATTACCCGGAATGCATTCGATAAATAATGATACGGCGCCCGTAAAATGACGCTTTTTAGTTCCACTAACTAAGGAAAGCTGCTGCATCACCGATCAGCGCTCTCGGCACACACTGAATTATGCCGTGTAGTTCGATCGCAGATAATAGGCAGAAAAGCGAATCGGGGCTCTTCCCAGTCCAAATCACAGTTTATAAACGGGCTGCCGATAACATCCACCCAATCATTCACGCCACGGCCTTGAGGAAAGCCAACAACTGCCCGCCGTCTGCCGGCGAAAAGGGCGAGCCGACCGGCGTCCGACTCCTGGGAGCTGTGCCCTGGCCAGCCGGCCACAAAATACGCGGAATTAACACGATCGGGTCATTTAAAGGTGGATTTGGGGAAATGCGTCTACCTGAAATTACAGCAAGAAGACGACGATGCCTTTTTAAGAAAAGGCGAGGACATCCTTCGATAAAGCGAGTGAAATCGGCCAGCAGTCAGTGCCCACGCTGACTAATTACACTCCTTACTGGCAGTATGTGGTTCGACAGCATATGCGCGAAATAACACTGATGTATTTAATGTCACCTTAAGTTACACAATAAAGCAACGTGAAGCATAACGAGGTATAGGAAGTTATACAGAGCGAAGTTCCAAGCTAGTCACTAACGTCTTATTTGGTTCGATATATAAATATATAATGTTTTTCTTCCGGAGCTTAAGATAGATTCATTACTCGCAGTGTAAAGTGGTGTGGAGTTTTTGTAGTTCAGCTTCATTTTCATTGACTGGGGGAAAAGGCAGCGGACTTAAACGAACCTACAATAAGTGAACCAGACTAAACCAGAGCCTCACTGAAAGCAACATGTCCAGAAATTCAGGTATATCAAAATGAATTAATACGGTGGCAAATGAACGCAGCAGGAAGTAGGTTAAGAACTTGACAATTAATGTACTCTTCGTTCGCTGATTTCAATATTTTCTTTTTGCCTGAAATAAAAATAAGTATACAAATCATGTTGCCCCACTGAAAATAAGTAAGACAAACAATCTCAGAAAACAAAGAATATCTGCTTATCCAAAAAAATGTTAAACGACTCGGGCAAAGTAGTTAAATTCTGCACCGTCAAAATAAACGAGCGAGCACTGCACTATGAACTGGGTTATTACGATCGTAAGCCAACGCCAACATCTGTGAAAAATTGAAGTCTTAGCGTTCTCTCGTATCTGCTCACGATTAACCAGATATTACAGTATCCGTTTCTGCATTTTTACTGATTAAACGTACGAAATAACACAGCGGCTAACTTACCCGCTCACACGTATTCCTTTAAGCGCACCAGTTTTGAACCCCCCCCCCCCCCACCCGCTGCACCCCTGGCGCTGATGCAGGGCCAGGATGCGAACAGGCCTCAGACCCGTCTCACTTTCCTCTGTTCCCTTGGGTCGGGCTCTTGAAATGCGAGTCGCCTGGCGTCTGGGTCCGCCGAGGGCCACACAAAGCGCCTGCGCCCTCAGATGCGGAACGTGCAACCTGAGATGGGGGGCAATTAGGTGACAGGGGGCGGAGCACACCGCGCATGGAGGCGGCCAATGGGGAGAGAGAGCTCCTCTCCACATCGGAGGAAAGGGAGATGGCTGCTGGGCTTTGGGACCCCGATTATGTCATTGGAGTGGGATGCTGACACCAGTGACCCTGGCTTCTGCAAAACACCCTTTACAGCTGTTTACAGGAATGCCTGTTTGATGGCTGCACTTTGTTTTTTCTCTATTTGCTGGCTCCTCGGGACGTTTCATCAGGTTCCTGGTCTGGGCGACTGAGGTCTGATGGTTATGACCAAAAAAAATTAAGCAGTACTGAAATCGCTTAGCGTGAAAATCATTATTATGACATTAATGATTCTACCATTTTTATAATGTACCTTGGATTCTGTAACTGATGTCTTTATAGTAACATATATATATATATAAAAAAACATTCTTATGTTGTATAAACAAGGGGCACTATACAGTTGGCCCTCTGTATCCACAGGTTCTGCATCTGCAGATTCAACCAACTGAGAATCGAAAATACATATACAAAAAAGAAATTCCAGAATGTTTTCTTTATTTTTATTTTCCAAATGCTTATTCTGTGTCTTATTCTATGCATTTCCCTTTCAGGTTATTAAAAAAAATTCAATCTGTAGGTCTTGAAAGAAAGAATAGGTTACGTTGCTGTCAACGTCTATGTGTGGTTAGTATACAGCCTCGCATCGACTTGCGTCTGCATTTGGGACCGAAACTACGTATCTCTGTAGTCATGGAGGAAAGGCATGACATAAACTACAGTATTATAATATACAAACAGAACTCTATGGCAAATAATAATGTAAGAATAAAATCATTTTATAATAAAAAATGATACACTCACAATGTCCTACTAAGCACGCTTCCAGGCATCTGTCAGTGTGTATTACCTGTAGTAATGGACCGAGGACCTAAATGTGATTGGATGTGACTAAAGCAGCAAGACAGTAAGACCGTTTAGTTTAACAACTATTTACATAGCATTTATATTTTATTAGGTATCTATAGATGATTTAAAGTATACGAGAGGATGTGCAAATACTATACTGTTTTATATACAGGAACTTAAGTATCTGTGGATTTTTGTATCCATGGGGGGTCCTGGAACCATACTGAGGAACAACTGTGATTTTGACCTTTTTTAAGGGTGCCATTAAATGAATGTTTTGTACTTCGATGCAGGGCAGGGGTGAGGGGTCATGGAGGGTCCTGGTTCAAAACGTAAGGAAATTATTGCGAAATGACCTTTGTTCAGTTCGATATCCTTGCATCCAGCTGTTCGACATCTTTGAGGAGCGTTAGAGGACAGTGCTGTTGTCATTATCATTATCATGATGCCCCCCTAATATGGCGGCGGGCACCAGCCCTACATTTCTGATCTTACAAGCCTGGTCTGTTGAGAGCTGCAATTATGAGTGAGTCTGGCTATAAATTTGCCCCCCGTTCGCTCGGATGGGCCCGTAATGTCTGCCCGCTGGAGCGTGTGTGTGGACCCCGCGATGCTGGCCCCTCCTGTCAGGATGCATTATATCAGCAGGACCCGTCAGGGTAATTGTGTTTACGGTGGGGGAGGAGGGATGAGGGCTGGTTTGCAATGGCAACCCCCCCCATCTGCTGACCGCATCAGTCCCCACCCCCATTGTATCACGCCATTTGCCGCCCCTTGGTCCATTTTGCAGCCAGGCACACAGGTCTGAAGGCTGCCTCTCCGAGAATGGCTGGACAGGCTCCGAGTGGACAGCTATGTGTGGATGACAGGACCCCAGTGCCCAAAACAGGGCCAGAATGGCCTTTTCCGGCTTGTAAAATGAAAAATATGAAATAGGTTCCTGCTGCTCTGACATTGGTCTTTCAATATAACAAATCCTAGATATTAACACAAAACAACTCAAATTAAAGCGACTATCACGTCACTTGAGTGTGAGTGAAAATCCTGTGTGCAAACTCCCCACATCAATAGTGAAGAAATGCAAATATTAGAAGTAAACAAAAATGGTAAATATACAACATAATAATAATAAAAAGTATAAAAAGCACAATGAAACAAATAAATACTATGAACAGTAACAGTATTTACTACTGCTGGATGCATTGAGTTACACATATACTGTGACTAATGCTGTGTGGTATCACAGCCATACGAAAATGGATATGAATGTTAATATGGGCCAGAACTATGGTGCACTTCATTTGAGAGCTGTTGTGTTTATTTATAATCTTTCGTTTTTTTTTTAATTTACAAAATAAAAAAAAAACAAGGCAAAACATGGAATATCGACTAGGCAACACAATGAATACATTTCTCGTGTTTTGAATATATACTTGTCAAGGGCATATGGCATCTTTCTCTTACAAGCTCACAGCTCTCTCTCTTTCTCATTATGATGTCACTTTGACCCCCACAGAAGGAAAAAATTATGTGATACCATCGCTCACTCTCATAATTTTGAGGATACCCCTGCATTCACCGACCACTCGAAAGATGTCATTGAAAGTAAGAAGAGATCGGATAACCTTCACTGCTTATCTCGATGGACAAGGTGATGTTGCCTAGCTAGCCTGCTACACGATAACGACTGTGACACATCTCAGTCATTTAAAGGCACCCCGTTGCCTCTTCTGAGCCTTCGCCTGTTTTGGGTCCAGATCCACTTTCTTGTGACTAACCTCAGCATGAACCGAGAGAATGACCCCATTCTTGAGAATGTTGCACACGGAAATAGAGAGAAAAGGAAACCTGGGGGCTGGCTATGCCTTGTAGAGTGAGATTGGAGCGCAGATTCATTGCCCAGTAACCTTATAAAAACTAAACGCAAGTCTAATCCTCGAAATGACGTATAAAGTGACAAATCCTCCACACAGTACCAGAAGGTATCCGGCCACACGCATGAGCTCTCATATTATCTGAAAATAAAAAATAGTGAATTAAGTAGAGGAATAGAAAATCTGTTGCCAATATGGTGAGGACAAGGGTACAGCTACACGCCGTCTTTTTCACAGCAGCTGAATAGAAATCATAAATAATTAGCACAGATTTTTTCCTCATATGAGCTCAGTCATATGAATCCTTTACGTGATAATTACCAAAACCACAAGCAAGCTCACAGAGCCCAGCTTTAATCAATTAGTCATTGGCCTCCGGTTCATAAATGCTGCATAAGTCCGTTTTAAAAATTGAATTATTTATCAATGTATGTACAATGCTCTAAAACTGGTATTCACAAGCTACATAATGACTGAATAATTAACTGACACACGATTAAATCGTCTGTACAATACACTTTGGCTTGAATTATCAGGCCTGAATGTTTGGCTAATATTTTTACCAAATGTATCTTCTAATTTGGACATATTTACACCTTTTTTAATTGAACTATCTTGTAATGCATATGGAGCTGAGGTTACATCAGCTAAAGCTTATAGATTTTACCGACTGAAGCTAAGGCTTGTATTTACAGAGAAGGACAAGGTAGGGCAGGTAGCTGAGGTGCAGTTGGTGGCATCTCCTCCCTTTGCTAGCTACATTGAATACAATCAGCGATTCAGGATGCATCAGATCTACATGCACCTCTACTGCACATTTAAACAACAAAACAACACCTTTGAAGAATGGTCACCATTTACCCAGCCTTTACCAAGTTTCTCCATTTAATTCCAGCCTAAAATGTACAAAAGAAAACTTGTAATTCTACATAAAACACAGGATGACATTAGATCTTTCAAAAGGACGATTCACTGTGGCTCAATGAACACAACACGTCACCTGACCTAAGTACAGTCAAACTCCCCAGGGCGCCCAAAATGTACGGTAGCTCCCATCATTTGTTTTGGCTGCATTTTGTATGGGGGATAACAAGACCACTAAGTTCACACCCAAGAGGATTCTGGAATAGGATTCAGACTTGCAAACCTGATGGCGAACGAGACGTTAACCAGCTCGAGCACTATGCCGCCAAACCAGTTTTTAACACTCCATGAAGAGGGATGGATGTTTTGAACAAAAGTCAATGTTCCATTAACCCTGTCACAGAACAAACGAAAGCTGTCTGCAACAGTTTGGGGCTGTATTGTCTTTCAGGAGCTTGGTCTAGACTGCTGGCAGGAAGTAGCTTTGTTTTTGGCACAAGCATGGCAGCTGAAGAGAGACCGTGACCTACTTCAGGTTCATGATGTGACCCTGACAGTCGAACCAAACAGCAAAGCACTAAGAGGCTTCTGTGAAACTGCAAAACCATTTCCTCAAGTATGGGTGTTATAAAGAGTCAAAGGGCTTAATTATTCTTCTTACCATTCGAATTTTATTGGAGGTACAGTCAGCCCATGATAACTTAGGGGCAGCCATTTGTGGAAAGTCAGTCTTGGGTCAAGAACATCCAGACAGAAGCACTAATACTAGCTTTAATAATTTTCACAAGAGCAACTGAAGCTGTTAGATTTTAAACAGATAAAACACTTTCAAGGTGAAATCGTATCCCAGAAATCTTAGAAAGCAGGTTAATGGAACTAAGATATTTTTTCATTATTTCAAAGTCAGTTGAAGATGATAGCAGTAGTTTTCCTAAAACCACAATAGGAGACTCTTTGTTTTATCACCCTAACTCACTTCCAGGATGGAAAGCTAGAGTGTCCGGGGGGGTACCCAGATCACGACTTGCCCATCTGGCCACGGTCACCATCCCTCACAAGACAGGGGAGCAAGGCGCAACGGTACAGGTGGTGGAGAATTAACTCGGCCAAGGCCCGACAACAGAGCTCTGAAGCACGCTGGCTTGTGCACCGGCTCTGCTCCGGTTCGCTGGCGGGAGTCGCGTGATGCCAATCTCCACAGAGGGGAAGTGAGCTTGCAGAGAGCCCATATGCCCGGGACAAAAGGAGGCAGGCAGAGAGCCGAAACAAACGCTCGGGCGTGAGGACGCAGCACTGCGCGAACGGGCGCACACACACACACACACACACACACGCAAGCATGCACACACACAGGAAAGGCACATCGCAGAAACTGCAAACCGCATCGTGACGATTTTACGCAAGGAGGAAATGGATGCGCGCGAGCGTCTAGACTATTCATTAGTTGTCTAGACAACAGTTTCCCCCCCCCCTTTTTTTTTTTCGGGTGACCACAGATGGACTCAGCGGCAGTCCGGTCATGGCACCGGAACGTGATGAAGTGAGATTTACAGCTTGGATTCACATTACAGATGGAGCCCCAATATTACTCACTGTCGCAACCAACCTGTCCCTGTTTAAAGGCTCAGGGAAGGGGGGGTGTGGGGGTGGGGTGCAACAAACTACTAATTTGTCTAATAATGGACACAGCAGCTGGCCAAAATGGGTGACCAAAGCAAGGTAACAGAAAGCCATATGCTGCATTTCCGGGGCAGTCGATGAAAACCTCGGCGCTGAACAGGTCATCCGAGGGATTCCGGAGCTCCTTAAAGGAGGGACCCGATGCTGCATTAAGCAAAGGTGGAGGCGGACAGACCTCGAATGCACGGATGTCCTCAGGGCCACCGTTTTTACAGTCTACTTCCAAGGGCTGATAAAATCTTGCTCAAAGGTTTGTGAACCATTTCAAAGCAACCTGCTTGCTCTACAAGACCATCTTCAAATGGGAATCTGTTAAGAAGGTTCCTGCGCCAAGGTGGTTATATGTAGAGCCCAGCACAAGGCCACAAATTTGCTTCGGAATAAAACCCAGGCAGCGTAATGTTGCTGACCAAATCTTGACAAATCAGAACCATTTTAACTCAATGGCCCAAGGACACAATAAGATTGTTACATACATGACCCCACCAAAACCTCAGAACACACACAAAGGAATGTAACATTTTTAAAAGTCTTTTATTGGAAAATAGAGGAAATTAAATAGACAACGTACAATAGATGGTTTGGACGCATGACCCAGCTCAGGAATAAAGGCCGCAGGGAGGGAGCTAGCTGGTGAACGTCAAATCAGAACGTCTGCATTCAGTAGCCTGGAGCTGGTCATCCAATCCATTAGAGTTCTTAGGGGAGAAACAAATCCAGTGAAAGAATCCAGCCAACTAATAGCAACCCCTAGTCATCCTGTAATCACTGGGAACTGCCTCATTTCATCGGAGCGACCAACTAGTGCGCTGTGGGTCATTCCCGAAGACAGACCTACAGAAAAGACCACATACATTCTGATTTGGTTTCCTAGATGAATATCGTGGGTCATTTTTATTAAAAGCTTCACTACAGTTGGCAGCAATTTACATTTTTATCATACATGGTTTCAAAAACAAAAAAAGACATCACAAAGAGGAAAAATAAGGGGGAAAAAACATTTACAAGTCATGTCTGTAAACTTCAAGGCTAGAATTGAGGTAATGCTGTTCAGCTTTGTGGCTAAAGTAACAAAAAGTCCTTTCAATAAGAGAAATGTACCTGATTTTTTCAGTTTATACCAGTGCATGAAGACGAGAAATTGACTGTAGTTTTTTTTTTTTTTTTTTTACTTTTCGACTTTTTAATTTCATCAATCGTGCCACCACCCTCCCGGCATCGCTTTCTGAGAATAACCCGACCGTCAGCAGCTGCCTTAGTTATTGCTGTTTCCACAGGCTGAGCCACGCCTCTGCTGGGATTGTCAGCTTGTGAAACTGGGAACAGTCAGAGTGCAGGCATGATATGTATGAATTTCATCCTGATCTTCACAGCAAAACAAAAAATAAAAGGGTACAAAAAAGGTAAAGTTAAATATACATCTTCATGATTCCTCTCCTGCTGCAGTCACTAATGCCGTTTAAATCTGTGCCACAGGAATATTCAAACATCGGCGCTCATCGATATCAGTGGTGGGGGTGGTGGGAAGG
>JAAGVU020000078.1:15092839-15108183 GCA_011763525.2 Mormyrus iriodes | reverse complement strand
ACGAAAACAAGAAGAAGAAGAAAGAAAAAGGAGAAGAGGGGGGAAGAGATGCGGGGGGGGGTTGGGGGGGGGGGGGGGGTGGGGGGGTGGTTTGCAAGATCCTGGAGGTATAAAAGTAGTACACCAGATAAAAGTGAGGGTTGGGGGAGCAAAGCACACCCACACAGTAAGGGGAATACACGTTAGAACAACCCAGGCAGAACAGATCTGAAGCGGCAGATCCCGACGGCACACCACCGGGAGATGATTACCAGACTGGACCCACTTCAGCCGAGCCTACAATCAGACAGGCCTGTGCAGCACCGCCCCCCACCTGATAAACCTAAGCGAGCCCCTGCTTTCTACTCTCCCGCACCAGAGCATCACATTTCAATTAGAATTTATACCGTGACACACCGCCTCTAACTGCTGTAGAGCCCGGAGCCAAACTGTAATCATGAAAGGGGGTCATAAGTGGCAGCTCGTTCCCCGCGGCCCACCGGATCCGCTGAGAGCTCCCTCGGTGACCCCGGCTGAATCGGGATTATGATTAGGGGGCTGGCCCGCTGTATACATCACTGCCGTACCGCATCGCAGGGGCCCCCTTGGAGTTAACAAGGCGGCCTCCCGCCTGGGGTGGTCTTGGTGTTGACATTTGGTGAAATACTGCTTTGGAAGGAAGCCCGCAAGCCATTTGTGTAGATTAATAACAGAGGTTACAGCCAGTGGCAATGGACGCCACGCTGGTGAGAGGAAGCGGGCGTGTTGAGAGCAAGCATCGTGGTCAGGAGCACCACTCGAGGCTGTCACCCTCATTTAAAGAAAAACACCCCGGCACCAAGTGCCTGTTTAACTGCAGTACAAAGCTTGAACTCTCTCCCCCCCCATACCGCTGGGTAAACAAAAGCAAAATATCAGTGTGGAGTGAATCAAGAACTGAAAGGGACAGTACACCACCCCCCCCCAAACCCCACAGGGGCCACGCACCATGTTTGAAGACTCCAATCAGGAGGGATTTGTCAGCCTCCCGGTCCCACCAATCGGTGGGCACCTCGGCATGGAACGGCTGTGGGATCCACACGTCGATGTCGCTGTAGAGAAACACATGGGGAGGCGGATTCACCCGGATGTGGAATCTCAGATCAGGATGACATGCTAAAGGGGCTAAATCCATTTTTTCCATGGTTGTCAGGCTGGCGTGACGTGGATATAATGTGGCTGCTGGACTCCCGCTAATCAGCCTAGCAGACGGGGACCTGAAGGTGAGTGCTTGGATGCTATTATGGACGAAAACAGTCCATGTAGGAGCCAAATATAAACACGGCAGAAGGGTGGTGACACGCGTCAAAAAGAGCCACAGACGACACACCCAGAAGGGGGGGAGGGGGGAGAAGGGGCGTGACAGGAACCAACCTTGAGTCTGCGCCCTCTAAGATCCGGTCCGCCTGGTCGCCGATGACTTCTTGCCTGAGATAGTAGAGCATGCGGACTCGCAGCAGGACTCTGAGGAGGCAAGGTGGGGGGGTGGGGGTGGGGGAGGCAGAGAAGTTCTTAACTTTGGGACTGTTTGCCAACAGTAGCTCTTGGCATCTGCTACAGTTCATCCATCATCCTGCCAAGGCTTATTAGCCATGCTGTATGGTAGGCTTGAAGCATGACAGATGGTGGCACATAATCACCTCTGCGTGGCGCCGCGCGCTGGCTTCCAACAGGTCTGCCTGGCAACGGGCTGCCTTGCCGCGCGGGCGGGCGCGCCGAGCCACGGCGAGGAGGGGAAAGCGGCACGCGGCTGGGCCCCGTTTCATTTATTTCTACCTAATGCAGTTTGTGAAGTTCGGACACGTCCTGCCAGAGCCTCCCAAGTACAGAGGCGAGTTTGTAAACAGCCGAGCAGATGGCTGGCAGCGAGCACCCGGCTTCATTATCTCGCGAGGTTCCCTCAGCTGCCCGTCCGCCCGGTCCGCTCCTGTGTGTCTGGAGGCTCGTCAAGAGATGCTGCCGCCAGCCCCAGCTTTCTCTACGACACGATACCTGGACGTGGTGTCCGACTCCCCCCTCCCCCCCCCCCCCCGAACAAACAAACGAGCAGAAGCCAAAGCCTCTTTTCATAAAGCATGGAGGCAACATGAAATACGGGCACCCCACCCCATGGGTGGCTACGTTCATAACCATTCGACAAGCAGTGAGGCGGTTGATGAAAGCAGTAAAAATCAGGGCTACTTACAGCATGCCGTAAATGTGCGCCAAAGAAATATAAAGCAGCACCCCCCCAGCCCCCTGCTCACTCACCACCACCCGACCCCCTCCACCCCTGCCCCGCCCCCAGGGCACCAAAGCCCCGTCACGTGGATGACAGAAGCCGGGGATCCGAGGTGGGGAGGGAGAAAGACAGGTGGCCCTTTTTCTGACAGCACACGTTTGGGGACACACTCCACAGAGTTTGTTTACAGACTGAAGGGCAGGTGTTGGGGTACAAACCAAACTTCCCAACATGGAAACAAGCATGGAAAGCAAAAGGAGGAGCAAAATAAGTTGCCCGGCAGGGGCATGAGACATCACCGCGACAAAACCCGTCCACCTTGCACACAATGCAGCCCAGACGGCAGTTTGAAAACAGCGGATTTACATGCTGCCGGCTGCCTGATGGGGTGCCAGGAAGGCGGGGCGGCAAGCGCGCGCGCACACACACACACGCCAAGCCACCTTACTTGTTGCAGTGGTGCTTCAGGTGCTTCTTGTAGCTGTCCTCCTGCAGCAGCGTGTCGGGGTTGTAGCTCGCCAGCCAGTCTGCCTGCCTCGTGTATGGCTGCGCTGCCTGGCTCTTCACCTTCTTTCCCTTGCGGCCCCTGGGCACCGGAGCGGACAGCCCTGAGGCAAGCAACGGCGTGGGTGAGGGGGGAGTTTGGGAAGACGCAGCCCCATCCCCTTTACCCTCCCAGGATGGCAGAGGGTCAAACAACCTCCATGCAAGCAGGCAGACCTGCCCGAGTCCCCCATAACCACCTCTGGCAAAACACAACATCTGTACAACACGCTATATTAATCCGTGATTATTCACCCTGATAAATGGGACATGCCAGCGCTGCAAGCTGCCATTGGAGTATCGATCCACCCCCACCCCATCCCCCGCATCCAGAACTCAGACGTGGCCTTGCCTGTAATATATACACTATATAAACTGTCATAGTACCTGTGGTTCAACCTCCGGCTCAGCCGGATGAGAGTGAGAGAAAGCATTAAGCCGGCTGGCCTGAAACTCACCCGTGGGCCCCCCTTCTCAAAAATGTAAAAGAGAGGAATCCAGCGCAAACAAGCTGATTCGGGCTGTGCTGAGCCATCAGAGTGTAAAAGCTGGTGGACAGTGGCTCGTTCGATTTCCTCTGCACGTGATCACATAACGGAGTCGACTCGAATTAGGTCATGGCCCTCAATTGTCATTTTTAGCACGGGACAGGCTCCATGAACAGCATACATTCAGAGCAGTAGGCATGTATGGGGGTGGGGCACAGCACAACGCACCAGAATGGTTGAGCAGGGCTCGGGTCTGGCCATCCTCTGTTGGGGTGATCAGGTCCCAAATGAAGCCCTTGATGTTCTCGTCACCCCTGTAGTGGTGCAGGCAGTATACGAGCAGGGCCCTACAGATGGTCTCCACGTCCTGCTCCTTCAGGGGGCGCTTGAAGCGGCCGTGGCACAGGATGTCATTCCAGCGGCCCCATCTACGGGGGAGAGCGAAGGTGGGGGGTAACAGGGAGGGCTGGAGTTACACAAAAGGTTTCGGAAGGAGAAAAAGATAAACATCCCATGGAATCCCTGTGTAATCCCTCACACAGACGGACAGACCAGGTTATGGGTGTGAAAAAGTGTGAGTGTGAAAAATTGCAATGTAATACTTAGCAGTAATAAAGGATTATGGGAGGAACAGAAAAAAACTATTCTGCAGGGGGGGGGGGGGGTGTTCACTCAGTCTGACATGGGTTTGCTTAATCAGAGGATCCAAAAGAGGTCTAGATTTGACCCAGCAGACAGGTCTGCAGCTTTATTAATATGCACAGTTTTTTTTTGGGGGGGAAGGGGCATTGGAGAAACCCTTTGTGCACATCACACCTGGCAGAACCCCCCACCCCCCGGCCCACTCACCCATATACCAGCAGGTTCTTCTCGACTCGGAAGCACTCGCTGCGGGGGTAACCCTGCGACCTGTCGACGGGCCGCCTCGGCTTGGCCATAGGCCGCTCCTCTGAGTCGCTCTCCAGCTCGGAGAACTCCATCATCTCCTCCTCCTTCACTGAGCTGTAGTGCCGCGTCTGCTTGCGCACGCGTGGTGTGTCGATCACCAGGTTGTTCTGCACGCACAGACACACACACAGGACCGGGACTTTAACGTGTGGCAGGACGTTGAGGCTCATCAAGCTATAATTCTCCCTTTTACCTCTAAATCTCTGATAGATTTGGTTTGAAAGGCAATAACTTAACATTAGATTACACTGACAGTACAGACCTCAGAGACAGGAGCAGAATACTAACTTCATGTCAATACTCAACAAGACCTTCAGGGTAAACCAAAAGGGTGAAACCGGGGTGCAGGCAACACTATAAAAAATTCCTGTACAAATATGTGCTATTTAAAAAATAATTTAAAAAATGCTAGCTAATGGTGGCACCAAATCCTATTAATGGGAAGGACATTCATAATTACAAAGGGAACCCTAAAGTCAAGATTAAACAATTCCGCTGGAGCCCAATTATAGAAAATATGTCCCTCGCGACACCAGCTCGGGGAAATGCCCACATTAATTATGCACATATGGTGAATTTACGAGGCTGACGCCACCCAACGTAATGTAACGTCCTGGGGCTGGATTTTCCCATTTCAGGTTTATGCGTTACGAGGCGAAGCCGTGTAAATGGGAGACCCGCCTGCATCAAATGTCAAGCAGGTAATGTATGAGGGCGGCGCATGTGCAATTACACTGACCGCAGGGCCCTAAATCCTGTCGCTGCTGTCAGACTCACGCACGCACACTTACCCTTCCGTGTATGGCGTCCATGTCCAGCTCTGCCTTTTTCGCCCACTTCTGCCAGAAGTCGGGGTCTTCTAATGAAATGTCGGTCCTGTTCCCAGATGAAACAAAGCTCGCCTTTGAGGGAAAATGGACGACAACGTGGAGTTAGGACTACGTAAACAAATGGCAGATGTATTCCATATCCTCCAGAAGTACGGTTTGAGGCCTGTGACAAACTTCTCCCAGCTACAATTTCAAGGGGTACCTTAGCGAAGGTGGATCCCTTCCCCTCAGACTCGATGGTGATGGTCTGAGTGCGCCTCTGGAGAATCTGGTCGATGTCCTCCTCACAGAACTTTGAGCCCTCGTCCTCCTCGTCCATCAGAGCGCCATAGGCTCCCTTACGCAGAAGGTCCTCGATCTCCTTCTTGGAAAGCTGCTGGACCTGGTAGAAGGAGGTGCTTGGCTTGAATACATTAAGAACTCCCATCAAATTACATTCCCATGAAAGCCTTACCACATGTTCTCACCAACACAAGTAGGTTCCCCATTAAATCAGGGTAATCCAGAAATGAAGCTTTCTAGTGACTTCAAACCATTTTTTAATCAACAAAGTAATGCGAAATGTGACCATTTGTATGGTGCTGACCGGAGCGATCCATACAAGGGCAGGACATTGGAGGCTGAATGTATAAACACACAAGGTCACTTTGGGCATGGTTTACTGCACATACTGACCCCGTTGGCAGCGTTCTCCCTGCCACTCATCGACTGGAGCACCGCCTTGTCCAGGCCTAGCTTTAGGCTGGCTTTATCGAACATCTCCCTCTCGTAGGAGTTCCGGGTGATCAACCGGTAGATCTTCACAGCCTTGCTCTGGCCGATCCTGTGGCACCGAGCCTGAGCCTGAAGGCCGAAGGGAGGGTCAAAAGGTCAGCTGGGGGCACAACACAAAGACAGGTTTTTAGGCGACGGCAGCCGTTTGTATGCCTGTCCTCACCTGCAGGTCATTCTGGGGGTTCCAGTCGGAGTCGAAGATGATGCAGGTGTCGGCCGCGGTCAGGTTGATGCCCAGACCACCCGCCCGGGTGCACAGCAGGAAGACAAAGCGGTCTGAGTCAGGCCTGGAGAAGCGGTCGATGGCTGCCTGCCGCAGGTTGCCCCGCACCCTACCATCAATGCGCTCATATGGGTACCTTAGCCGGGGAGGACACAAAACAGGCAGCTTAGGATTCAGATGCATTTACATTCTACAGCAACATGCTAAATTTAGCTGGACCATGTTACTGCTTTGACATAATCCTCCAAGGCCATTCAAAGAAATGCATTCTGGGTATCAATTAGATAACAGGGCAGGAGTACACTGAGTCCATCTGTGGCCCCAGTACAAAGTCAACTGAAAGCAGCCTGCATATTTATTCACTCTTTCAAAATGTATTTTTTTGGGGGGTGGGTTTGGCCACAGGTCCGTCTGGAGGCAGAGTAGAGGCCGGTGCAGCTCCCCGTTGTACCTCCTCTGGATGAGGTAGTCCTCCAGAATGTCGAGGCAGCGCACCATCTGGGAGAAGATCAGCACGCGGTGGCCGCCGGCCTTCAGCTTTGGCAGCAGCTTGTCGATCAGCACGAGCTTCCCAGCTGCTTGGATCATCGCCTGGAGGTGGAAATCTGGACACTCCAAGTGATGAGCCTCCCTGAACTCGTCCAGAATTTTTTCCTCGGCACCTGTGGCAGCCAGAGTGACGTGCGAACAATGGGTGAGATTTATTAAAAATGCAGAAGCATTCTCTCGCCTGGCATGAAACTCAAGATCGCAAATAGCCCTGCGCGTGACTCGAGTCTCGGAGCTGAAGCCTCAAAACGGCGAGCAGCCCAAAGTAGACCGTGCCATGTCAGGGGTCAAGTGTCAAATGGCAGGCTTTTGATTAATCTGACAGACCACATCATCTAACTTTCAGGTGACAGTGTGTACAGGGGTCAAAGAACACAGGACAGTGTGAAGTAGGATGGACTGTGGCTCTTCATCCCCATGCTCTTACCGTTGATGAGGTATGGGTGGTTACAGCACTTCCTCAGCTCCATCATAGTGTTCAGCAGGTTGGGCACATTAGCATTGCCCCCGCCTCCTCCAGCACCCCCCTTGGACAGGAAGGCGAAGTTCTTCTCTAGGATGGCAC
This sequence comes from Mormyrus iriodes, assembly GCA_011763525.2. Classification (NCBI taxonomy): domain Eukaryota; kingdom Metazoa; phylum Chordata; class Actinopteri; order Osteoglossiformes; family Mormyridae; genus Mormyrus; species Mormyrus iriodes. Next base: position 15,101,024 of record JAAGVU020000078.1, on the reverse strand, counting down.
GGTAATACTTCTTCTGAATGTTGGTGAGCTCCACTTCAATGATGGTCTCTTCCTTAGGGGCCAGGTTCTTCTCCACATCCTCCTTCAGCCGCCTCAGCATCATGGGTTTCAGGATGCCCTGGAGCTTTTGCACCTACAGGAGAGCCGAGGGCTTTGTCAACGAATTGCTCAGAGAATGCATGGCCTAGGGTCTCGACAGCACGTTAGCACCCCCTTAGCACGGATTCATTCCAGTAAATTCTCAGGGTTAGGCTTTATACAAAACACCTGGCCCAGAAACCAAATTCTATATTACACATTTATACAGTATCCCTTTATTAAAGGGCTGTTGCTTGAACCCACAATTTCAGGCTACATCTGGCCAATATGCAGTCAGGACTTTCAGCCATGTTTACTCTCCTAACAAACGGCCCCTTTAAGCCTTTCAGAGCAGAAGGGAAGCGCTCTTAATTGCTATGCAGTGGCTGGGCGACCTTCCTCAAATCTGGCTAAGTTCCTCTTCCAGAACCTGTCTACCGCTTGCTTCTCCTCCCGGATGATACTTTTCTAAAATGCCACCTACAGCTACCGTGGAAACCACACAGCTGTTTGCGTCAGCCTGCCGTGTTTGCCTGGAAACCTGTCCTCCGGGGGATGTTTTACATGGCTCAGATCACACAACACCTCTGGCCGAGAAGCGAGCAGTTTTCCAGGTACCTGCTCCTCTGTTTTCAGGTCTCCGAACTCTTGCATGAAAGTGGATTCTGAAGGGAATCGGTCCGGCTCCAGGAAGTTCAGCAGACTGAAAAGCTCCTCCACGGTGTTCTGCAGGGGTGTACCAGTGAGGAGAACCTTGTGTTCCTGCAACGTTAAGAAAAACCGGCACATTAACACCTCGATGGCCCTCGGTGCTCTCACTTCAGCGTCCCCTGAGTGCCGGGCTCAGCGCTGACCATGTCCATCATCTTGAGGCCCTCCAGCAGCTTGCAGTTCCTGTTCTTCAGACGGTGTGCCTCGTCGATGACTACACAGCGCCACTGGATACTGCGCAGCTCAGGGCAATCGGTCAGAATCATCTCGAACGTGGTGATGATGGCATGGAATTTGTAGGCCCCTTTTATCACGCGGCCCTGGGTGGAGGGGTGGGGGGCAGGGATGAGAGAGATTTTCACATTGGGCAGCGCACAGTGGGGGGGGGGGGGGGCACAACCTAATAAAGGTCCACCGAGGCAGGGGAAACCTTAAATTTGACAAGTTATCTAGCTAACCAACAAATCTCAGTTTGTAATACCGGCCTCTGACCTTACTTACAGAAATGGCCCCATCATTCTTAAGCACCCCGTCCACCCCACCCCCACCACAGATACAGAAAAGGACTGCAATCACTGCCCAGCTTTATGTTCCCCACGCAATGAAAATGCTGAGCTCACCTGGGCATCCCTGAAGTTCATCTCGTAGGTCTGGATGGTGCGGCGACTGGCCTGACTACCATGGTACACCACCACGTTGAGCTCCGTCCAAGTGCGGAACTCACGCTCCCAGTTGGGGATAGTAGAGAGTGGCGCGATGACCAGGAAGGGACCGGGGATCCCCTTCAGAAAGATCTCGTAGAGGAACGTGATGGACTGGATGGTCTTCCCCAGGCCCATCTCGTCAGCCAGTATGCAGTTACGTCTGCAGTATGCAGGAGGGAAGAATGGGGAAACGCGTGGAAATGAAATTAGTGGTGGACTTGGAAACTGCCAGAGATTTTGGGGCACATGAAAACATATTGGGCTCTCAGATCAAATGTTCCAAATTCTTGCTGCAGCCCCCCACAAAGCAGCCCTAGGTGGTCATCTTATGAGTGAGGTATTCATAACAGAGTTAAAAAGTTAAGCAATGAAAATGGAAGAAATGAGCACATTGAAAATGCAAAAGTGGACGCGGTATGAGCAAAGTGAAAGGGCAGTGCAGAGAATACACAGCCAGTCGTGTGTCCCGCTAATGGCTTGCTCAGCCAATCGCAAGCCCCATTAACAGTATGCCAAGCCAATCACGCAGCCCACATATTGGACACATACGTGTTGAACCAGTTGAAGAGCAGCCAGTTGAGGCCCTCCAGCTGGTATTCCCTGAGCGCATTGCCGTTCCGGTATTCCCGGGAACTCTCGGATTTCTGCCAGTCGCTGGCGGGAGGCCGCTCCTGTTTCAAATAAAACAATTCCCATTAGTGGTTTTCCAGAGACCGCAAGAACATGGCCCTTTTCACCCACCCAAACGGTCATGTTAGAGAAAATGGGGGGCAGCTCTCACCGCTCGCTTCAGTTCGGGCTCCCTGGCTATGAGCTTCTCAAACTCCTCAATCTTGGTCTGGTCGATATCCGCCTTCAGCTCCCAAGTGCTGTCTTCATAGGGGAGGGAGCACCACTTCACCAAATAGTGAGTCACAGGCTGTATGGAAGCATAATGGATAAAAGACAGAGTACATGTTTAAAAAAAATAACAACAATGAAAGCAGCACGTTTCAGGCAAAGGGGTGTTCCTCTGCCAGCATGCAAGGACAAAAACCAGAAGATGTACCTCTCCGTTGTCATCAGTGCTTTCAGATACGTCCAGGATGCGATCAACTTCCACGTAGTCAGGATTGAAGGGCTCGTCATCCATCTGTATGAGGTGGGGGGATGGGGGGAAGGGGGTGTCGAGAGTTCCTTACCCACGTTTTGACAGCACAACCCGAAACGCGTTAATTAAAGTGCTACGTTTTAGCGAGGTGACTCCCCGGGAGGATGCAGGAGTCCTCGGGCCTCTTAATTATTGTGCAGGACTCCATTTGCCGTGACAGAATGTTTTAAGAATAATTGAAATGAAGTGTGAAATTACAATCCGCTAATTAGCAATAAAAGAGGGTTTCGCGTAAGGCAGGCCTGTATTCCTCTACGGGAGGTGGCCAGCACAGAAATGACCGGATTCCCTCTAATTTTGGGCAATATAATCTAATGGAATGTTAATTCGATCGGGCATTGGGTCCACTTTAACGCAGTTAAATGTTTAACACCGTCTCCCTGTTCTATGCAGAAATGATCGGCATGTCATTTGCTGCTCAGCATTTTCCGGCTCCCTGGCATTGTTATTATAATGAATATACCAATGGAACGGGGACAGCACTCTTAGTGTTTAATGGAGACTTTATCACAAAAAAAAGCTCTAGTTAAACGCTACAAGCTCTAAACTGGTACAATAAAACACATAGCTGCACACAAGTGCCCGCTGCTAAGCCCCGTTAATCATTTTAAGTAACATTAGTTATAATTAAGGATTATAATCACACACTGACTTACTACTGTGATTCTCTTGGTTGGGACTATGTGTTATACGTGTTGTATGTGTAATAGAAAATTAAAATCAACACCCTTCTGACCAATTAGAATTGAGAACCCAAGAGCACCATGGAATAAAACAAAAAAAACGTCTAATAATTAGGTCAAGTGGCCAAGGTGAACAGTTCTTACCTCAGTTAGGAAAGAGTTAAGCGACTGCTTGGCCCTGAACCTCTTGACCTTCTGCTGAATGCGCTTGTCCTTCTCCAGTTCCTCCAGGTCGGCCCAACGACAGTGCAGGTAGGAGCTGCGGGCAGGGCAGGGCAGGGCAGAGCTTCAGATGGGGCCTGACCTGATCTCATGGTGGGGGCTATGGGGCAGCTAAATCTAGTACACCTCAAACCCCCAGAAATCTAGGGCGCCAACACTGCTACAGAAACGCTGGCAAGCTTGACCCAGTCACAATGAACACTGACACACCTTAAGTTTTTAGCATTTAAATGAATAAATACAAAAGCTGTATTTTGTCCAAGATTCTACCCAAATTGGAAAGGTCTACTGTCAATTCATTCTTTAAAGGGACACTTTTGTTTCTCCCAGATATGGAGAAGAGGTTGACCCCAGGTCAGTGTTTTAAAGAAACTCAGACAACGCCTATAAGAAGTACCATTATACTTGGCCTGAGGTGCTCAGGATGCAATCGGATTTAAGCAGGAAGCTTCTTCAGACACACAATCGAATAACGTTTAACAGACAGGACTGGTTACGGACAGAAGCCACGAACCTGGAGGCTCTTATGTCTTTAACGTTGCATTTATTTCAGAAAGACATCCATCTACCCAGCGATGAGAAGCATATTACACACTGTGAAGGAGTTTTCAAAAAGAGGGACACTCACAAGTTCTTGAATTTGACATAGAATTCTTCAACTTCCACTTCTTCTCCAGACTCCATCTGTTTGGGAGAGCGGAGGGAGGATTGGGGGAACCATCTGTCACTGATCAAACCTACAGCCACATCACCCGGCACAGCTCTGACATACACGCCTGCGCATTGGAGACCTTAATGCAGGGAATTCTCAGAGTAATTCCTCCAAAAAAATTCAAATACAATAATAATAACAACAACAACAACAACAATAATAATAATAACAATAATAATCATCATCATCATCATCATCATCATCATCATCATCATCTATTATAATTATTATATAATAAATATGCATATAAAAGCACATTACATTACAAACAGCACTATATACATATATATAGCGCCGAGCACAGGGCGTCCTGAGTCAAGCTGAGCGATGAATCATCGTGACTCCTCCTCAACCGCACGGGGCTCCATTCACAATGAACCCGACCCGGAGCTTGGCGTCCCGCCAAAACCGCAGCGCTAAGCAGACGCCAAACGTACCATTTCCTCAGGCTGCAGCCAATTTGCAGCTGCACCGCTCAAAGCCACAAGTATTATTTTTGGCCGGGGCCCTTTCTGGACCCTTCGGGAGGGTTTTCAAAGGTGGCAGCAGTGTGGGGCCCCTCAGTGAGCGCTGGCCGCGGAGGAAGCGGAGCATGCCGGGGGCACGCCAGGTTGTGTTACACAGCCCTTTTCACTTCAAGGAGCAGGTTGTAAGTGCCCCAAGTGCTGTCACTGAGGGCAACATTACAGGCCTAATTATCTCCTTAACTTTACAAATCTCTGGCAGGATTAGGGCTGTTCCCACCAAAGGCAGTGGCTGAGGAGATGCAGCAGTCTTTAGATGCAGCCAGAAGCCCTATTCTCACCTGCTTCTTCACAACCCGCATGCCCATGATCTTCTCCACGACCGGACCTTCAGCGTCGGGGGCCTCCTGATGGATAAAGACAGATGTGAATATAACAGGCGGGTCCTCTCAGAGGGGCAGATGGGTAAGGGCGCAGAGGTGACAGCGGGTGGGGGCCAGACCTGAGGCTCCGACTGGGAGATGTTCGTCGGGGACTTCTGTGCGCCGCTGTCAGTGTCCTCCACCTCCTCGTCGGAAAGTCGGAACTCCAAGTCCTCTGTGTAGCGTTTCCGCTTCACCTGCCGACTTGAGCGCCTCTTCTGCAAAGCAGTGAGCTGGTCAGTGAGAGCACAGGAGAGACAATGATGCAGGCTGACACACAAAGAGGGGCTCAATACAAATCCAGATGCCAAAACTACATTAAATTCTTCAAGCGCAAAGTATGCCGAAATACTGGCTTGTGCATTTTGAACTGGTTTTATATCGTCTTTACTGTAGTGTTGAAACAGGTTTATACTGTATCTTGTGTTTATCCTATTTATTCTGCTCTACACTGTATTTCATGCTACTACTGTGTTTATAAGGCGTTTCGGTTTATTTGCTGCCATCATTCCAAAGCTAATTATCTACCTCCTACCTACTCATTGCACTACTTGCTATTTGTACTTTGCTGATGTACTGTAGTGTCGCAATAGTTTGTCTGATTGTCTCACTTTGCACTGTCATGTCTCAGCTACACTTTATGTCTGTCCCGCCTTGTTAAGTGTCACAGTATTTGCTGCCAAAGAAATGCAATGTCAACCCCCTGTGTATTTGTATATGGTTGGGCTGACAAACATTCTTGAGTTGAGTTTTGATAATTTTGGGACCGCTACCATCAGCAACCTGACATAAGCACATAACATCCAACAAATCAGGGACACCACGGTGATACAACCCCTTCGTAGAGCGACAACTCTACAAACACAAATGAGGCAAAATTGCCCTCAAATGAGTATCGGGAACTGAAAAGGTTTTTGTTTTCTTAGTCTACAACATGCACAAACTACTAGAGGTACATACAGGCTCTGATGACCCCTGAGAGGAAAATCAGTGTGCAAGCCTTAAGTGACCCCTGATTATCATGAAAGATGGTTCACTCCATGTTTGTTCCATATTAAATGGAGGCTTAAAGCGAGTGATGCAGAGCCACGTTAAACGCACACAGTGAGTCCCGCAGTGCATTACATGGGGCCATTCCCGGGCCCACATGGGAAACCCAGGTGTCCTTTTCCCCACACGGATGCCCCCCCCCCAACCGTAAGTGGTCACTGCGGGTGGATGGTCAGCACTTCCTCAGCACCTGGAGCAGTCACCACGGTAACCCAGCCGTTACCTGGACACCCAGGTCGTCGTCCTCCTCCGGCGAGGCTGGAGGGGTCTTCTCCGTGTCTGAGTTGTCAGACGAGGGCCGCTTGCGTTTCGTTTCCTTCTTTTTGGCCGACGATGTGGCCGTCGTCGTCTCTGTGTCTGATGACTTCTTAACACTACGACGGCAGTGGGGGTGGGGCAAAGTTAGGCAGTTTTATTTTAGAAGAGGCCCACACTGGGGGGCGTTTACAGACTGTTCAACAGGATTATAGGGGAACTTAGGGGGACTCTGGGGCGTTAGGCGGCAAGAGAGCCGCAATCGAAGTGCATTAACTGGACTCGATGGACAAAAAAAGGGCAGCATGTCATTGGTTAAAGCGTGACCCTATTGAAGCCCTCGTGAGCTGGCCTTAACAACATCTGGAATCCCCACCCTGTTCAAATTCATACAGCCTTTGCAGGGGTAAAGTTTATATATTAAAAAAAAAAAAAAAAAAAAAGGGGGGGGGGGGCGACAGCTAATACCCGCTTACTCCCTGCTTCTAATGTGGGGGGGCCACACGACTGTCACCCTGCCCCCCACCCCTTTTTCTTAAGTTTACACCACACATGGCTAGGATCCTCCCCTACCATGAGCCTCCACTTCCAGCATTTATTTCCGCTCTTACTGCCACAAATTATACAATGGCGGTGCCGAGCACGGGGGCCCCTCTCCTTTCATCTGCACGCCAAGAGCAATCAGATTACCCTGGTAACCAGCGGTCACATGACCAGCACCTGCTCTTTTGGCTGCATGCCACTGACTGAAGCCATCTGCTTCCCTCAATCATCTTTCAAACACTCAGCACCTGCGCGGCGGTGGCGTTCTGCAGGCCCACCTTCTCGGGCCAATCACAGCCCGGTGTTAGCACCCCCCCTCCCCCCACTCAGCCCAAACACACAGGACCTCGCTAGCAAAAAAATGGGGGGTTGCTACTTGGAAGAGAAAAAAAAAAAAAAAAGAGGGCAAGTTTACCAAAAGAAGCAAGCGGGGACCCGCTTCAAGTAAACGACGGGATCTCTTTTGATTGCTGACCTGTATAAATCAGAGTGCTGAGTACGATTTAATTAAGGGGAGCCGAAGCAGGGGGGTGCTCGTGCTGAAGGCTGACAGATTTAATGTCAGGCAAAAACGCCTCGCTCAGGCATCCTGACAGTGCGTCGATACCAGAGAGCATTGCCCCGGGGAGACTCAACTGGGGAGCCAGCGAGATGTGTGCGTGACACATGTGGCATCTCTGAATGTAATGCCGACTTTAATGTGTTACCCACCTGGGGAAGAGGGGGTAATCAGAGGCACCCCCGGTTTGAGGGAGAGGGGTCATGGATTGCTCATGGAAATAAATTTGCGTATGAAGCATGGAGAGCGTCCCTTAATAAAGCCACAGCAGTACAGCTCTCTCATCAACATGCTGCTCTCACCACGTGCGCAATCCTAACAGGATGAATGATAGTCCAGCATTGCTCTGGCTGGCCGTGGACACCGGGCCGACAGACTCCTAAAGACCTGGGTGCCAGCACCAAAACCAGCACCTGTGCCACAGTGATGGGAGGCCTGGGCACATTGGCACGCAAACACTGCTGTTTACAGAAAAGGGGGGGAGGAAAAAAAATAAAAAAAAATAAAAAAATCAATGGCTGTGAGGCCCTCCAGGTGGCCGGGGGGGGGTGGTGGGGACCAGAGGAGGAGGAGAGGCGTCATTTCCGGCCCCAAGGCAGGGGCGGCGCTGACAGGCGGGGGGGGGGGGGGGG
>JAAGVU020000078.1:15035063-15086065 GCA_011763525.2 Mormyrus iriodes | reverse complement strand
ACACACACACACACACACACACAGCATTGATATTCATAGTAAATCCAGGCTAAAAGTTGCAGAAGACCCCCCAGCCACCCACCAAAATAAGAGGCAAAGAATGAAAAGGAAGTGTGTGCAGAAAGATAAAGAACTAAGATCTGATCTTCACTTAGGAGTAACTTTCCTCCCCATTGGCTGGTGCTAACTTTATATGTAACCTTTTCGCAAACCACATCACTGTGGTACATTATGCATATTTCCTGTAAACAGCTATTTAGACAAACTGGGTGTCCTTTGAAGCGCGCAAGACAATGCAGCACGCCGGGAAAGCGAAACCGCCAGTCACTGCGAGGGCCTCTGCACTCTCAGGGTACCCGGCCTGCTCCGAAAGAAAGGCGGCAGAGACACGGATGGGAGGTACGAGCGAGCAAACAAGAAGTTGGTTCAAGCCATGGTCAAGGGAGCACACGTGCCAGGGCCCAAGGAGTGGGACTGGACAGAAAAGGCAGTCGCCATCCTCTGGCAGCACTCTCACTGCGTGACATCCCCTGCATCCCTAATTTGACAGGAGCGCTAAAGCAATTGAGGAGCTAGTTAAGGTTCTGCTCCTCTGGGGGACTGGCGGGGAGGAGTGGGGGGGCTGGGACTTGACGTGCTACTTAACAGGCAAAATATTCATCCTGTAATCTCCTAAATATTCCAATTAGCGAGGCGCTGCTCTCCAAGGAGTCCTCCGGCAGCGGGAGCCCCCCGCAAGCTCAGGCAGCAGATGGAGGGGCTGCACGGCAGGGCTGGCCACCAGGGCCTCTACATCTCCCCAGTGTTCCCATTCCCGGAGGACCTGGGCCGGCCATGATGACAGAGACGGGATAGGCAGGTTCACATTTTCCAGGACAGCAATCAATTTGGTCTCGGAAACGCAGCTGGCTTCTGGCGTGACCTAGGCTCTCGCATTATCGCGTTGCAGTCGTTGCCCTGGCACCGCGAGGGGCTGGGCCCATCACATGACACACGCACTGGTTTTGCATAACAGGCCCAACCTGCAGCTGACAATGGGCCCAGAGCCTTCCCTGGCTGCTCCGCTCCTCTGCGGCTTGACTGGTGGGGCTGGGTGGCAGGTGTAGGATTGCAGCCATTCAATGCCACCGTTGCTTTTGGATACCACTGTGCCTTGGACGGTCCGTAACGATACGAGGCTGGCCACGCCCAAGCCGGGACACGCATGCTGGACACTGAGCGGCGGGGAGACGCTGCCGCTTTCACCATGTGGTGCAGGTGAACGGGACAGGCAGGACCCTGTGCCCCCCCCCAGGCCTTCTGCCAAAGCAGAGTGGCAGCTGGCCGCCGTGGCCTGCACTGGACTCCGCCTCCTGGAGTCCCACCCCCCAGTGTGCTCCCCGCCAAGCAGTGATAACATTCATAAAAAATGTGGCACCGCCGTGCTCGGCACTCCATGCAAATGACACCCAGGCAAGGAAATGTCAGCGTGCCTGGCAACGAGGCCCCCTCCGCACCAGGTGTCCTAGAGGCGCATGGCCGGGAGGTGGTTTGGAAAGGAAGAGGTAGCGGGTGCCCACCATTGGTCACCGTCACAGACAACTCGCTGTTTATTCAGCGTATTCCCCTCCATGCCCCCCCCCCCACCAAACTCCTCTGGAGCCAAAAAACACAACCCAAGCTGGTAGAGGGGAACAAAGATGGCACGGGGTGCGAGCAGGGAGTCAGGCTGCCATGTGGCGGATGAGTTTGTAGGAAGCGCCAGGCTGGCTCGCTGGGGAACCGTGGCTGAGCCCACGCTCTGCGGCGTCACTGGCTCAACCCACCACCTCCCCAGCCCATAGCAGGGCCCACTAATGCATTACAGAAAATTTACTTGCACTCCAGCAGGGAAATGAAGGGGGGGGGGGCATTCCCAAGAAAGGGCACCTTTAATGGGACACATCCGTACAAGCTGTTCCACTCCACCATATCGGCTGCTTACGTTTCTCCATGGGTGTGGCCTGCAAGGCTAATTAGGATTCATTTCAGACTTCCTCAGCTAGTCTCTCCTCACTTCAGATAAGAGCTGCATTACATCTGCGTGGTATAATGCGATAAGGAAATTGTGGGATAAAGTACAAACATCATGCTTGGGTTCGTTCAGCCTTGAGGAGACACAGAATCTCTCTCTGCTGCCATGACTGCACTGTCAGACCTTTAGATCAGCCACAGGAAGGTGCTTTCAGGTAAGCTCTAACTGCACATGGCTGCCTGTGATCGTGTGCAGGTGGGCGAACAGCAACTTGACACTCAAACTGTCATCGAGACAGGGTATGGAGCCATTACTGATGGCTGGGAACCAGGCGAAACACTGCAGCCACCACTGCCTTCTTGTTGTAAGACCTATCCCTGACCTCCCAACCGAATGGGTAACAAATCCAACTTATTCACAGCTGGAAAGAAACCAAAAAAAAGTAAAACTTACTATAAATGGCATAAATGGAGCCAGGTTTAACTCCTATAATCCCCAACACTGACAGTTTACCAACCCTGGAAGTGGTGCATGGCTTGCATAAGCCTGCACATACAGCTTTAAACATCTCTCTTTCCCTTTGTCTGCCATTGGGACATAAGATTCCCCCCCACGTGGGGTGCAACAGGCCCCCTGGATAGTTGGGTGAATTCAGGAGGGCACGCAGCTGTGACTAAGCAGCAGCAGATGATCCTGGTCAGCGGTTTCCGGTTTCCACAAAGTGCCTACTATTGCGACCGTGAGGGGAGGTCCATTTCCAAATCAACACGCGTGCAGAAAGGGGGGATGGGCAGGACAACCAAAGGATTGCCTTTGAAGTAACCTCCAAACAGCGTCAGGGAGAATGCGACCCTTAAAGCGTAAGGTCAGGACTGGAAGAAGAACCCCCCCGCCACCCCCACCGAATGCATGCTGCAGCTCTGATGGACAGGTGGGTACAAACATCCTGAATCTTTTTCATTTCCAGAGTCCCTCCCACCCCCACTGCAAAAAAACTGCTCAAAGAAAAAGAAAAAAAAAATTCATGATACGTGACTCAACCCTTGAGAAGCAAAGCAGCTAATGACCAAAACAAGGCAACACTGGAAATAACTGCCACTGACGTGGATGAGGTGAAGAAACACGTGGCTGGATGGCTAAATGCCAACTGCATGCATTTTCACATTTATGTTAATTAGCATCAGCTCAAATCATAACAGCTAATGAATACCCTGTCCTGTATTCTGTTTGACACTGCTAAGCATGTTAAGTTTAAAAAGTGAAATCGAAATCCACAATCAACTAATTGGTTAGAAAAGAGGAAAAACATTGGGAAAAAAGCATCAGCAGACACCCATGCATATAAACAAGCAAGTAAGAGTAAGGAAGGTAACAAGGCGCTGAACAAGATCAGTTAAAAACAATGAAATGCAGCAAAGTTTCATTGAACGAGTTTAGGGGCTAAACGGCACATGGGGGTGGCTGGTCGTTTAAACGCAACAGTGCCTGAGCGTCAGTGAAGTGTGGGGGGAGCTCTGCTCCTCTGAAACAGCACACCGCTAATACCCCTTGTATTTTTATGCAAAGCAGCGTGAACTAGCTGCAACCAGCCCCAAGGAGAAAGACAAATGAATGTCATAAATACCACAGGCCTACCAACACCTCCCACCACCCCCACCTCTCACACCAACAAAACACCTGAGGTGCAGGAATCACTGCAATGTCGACTCACAGTGGCGACACCACCTTCAATCCATCTTCACAAGCAAAGCTACTTGTTGGCTGAGGGGCATGGAGGCTCAAGAGACTCAATCAGCTTGTGTGAAGGCCTTACAGTTCTTTTGTTTTTCTGCTGCTTGTGGACGGGGAGAAGGTGGGTGGAGGAAGGGAATGGGGCTGAATCAGTCCCCTGAGGTGATAACAGTCCAGGGACAAGGCGAACCAGCCCCCACCCTTCCCAGGAACATACTTAGTCCAAATGCACGTTCAACATTCAAGTGTAAAACTGCCAGTGATAGAGGCAAAGAATGGAACACAGGGGGCAGCACCAAGCGAGAGTGGCAGGGAGATGGTCACATCTATGGTATGGCTAAACTAAGCTGTCCTGAGCGACCGCAAAACTAAAGGCAACCGCGTCCCAACCGGCAAACAGGGCACTGTTCACCAAGTCACCCCTCCAACACCCCCTCCCATCCTCTGGACCTTGTCCCAGGGCTAGGCCCAGCCCAGCAGACGAGCGAGGAGGGGGGCGACAGTGGGGGCGCTTAGCCGGGACTCGCACTCGCCTGGCACTCAGCATGGGCCTTGGCCACACTCGTGGACAGCTTGTACTACGCCCCAGCTCTTATGCTTTTGTTTCTCTCCCTTTTATTTGGGGGGTGGGGGGGTGGGGTGGACTATATAAATGAAAAGCCTAAACCCCAGTGAGGCCAGGGGGCTTGGGCACTACTCACCCTTTAATAGCCGACAGAGGCGAGTCCGCTTACACCTACACACCTAAACGCAGCACTGCACCGACTCAAACTCCTGTTTCAAGAGGACATGAAGTAAGTTCCAAACAATTTGGGCATCGGATTAAAAATTCAGTAAGAGCTCTGCAAAGCCACACCATCACTGGAGCAGCCCAGAGCCATACACAGCAGCCCTGCCATTAACGGAATGTCAGCATATACATATATTCTGTATATACAGTATGATCCAGGGCCAAGACTGGCAACGGTGGTCGGAAGATGGATCCATAGATCAGACAGACAAAGTCATATGTGATATCACATATAACAAGGGAAGGAACCACGTTTATTTTTAACAAGGCAATACCCTGCAGATTGTGCCGGGGAGAGAGACAGCAGCCTGACCAGGCTTCCCAGACCCCTACTTAATATAAACATACAAATCGAGAGCCAGTTGAGAACAATCACAGCATCTCTGCAGGAAGTGCCTGTTTATGTGGGGACCTTAATCAGCGTGCTGGCCCTCACATTCTAATTAGGCCCCTTTTTGTTTGGGCTCAGGAAGAGAGGACAGAACATCTGGGGGGGTAAAGGAGAGACTCAACCCATGGATGTATTAAATGACAATGTTGGCTGCCCTGGACACATCCGCTAAACCTCTTCAAAAAGAGAAAACAACCCAAAGTGAATCCCAAAAACTCAGGCTCAGCTGCTTTGAAAGTAGCAATAATCTGGCTGGGTGGCTGGCTGGCTGTGCACATCCTGTAAGGTTTAAGAGAGAGGATTTGTACACATGTTCCTGAATGGGACAAAACAAATCACGCGGCTCCCAAAATATGCTGGACGGTGGGCAGGAAGCCCAAGGCATACAGGCAAGACCCAAAGAACATCCACCCATTCAGCCAGCAGACAGAGGCTGATCATGGGTCACCACGCAGAGAAACCGTTTGGGCATTTCAAACAGCAAACAAGCTGCTGGGAGGGGACAGACACCGTGTCAACAGAAGGAGCTCCAGCACAAACAGAGGTGACTGCATCAGTCACATGACATACCAGCCTATGGCAAGCTACTGCTGTAATGCCCACCTCCAATGGAAAAACATCCTGATTTACACCATTAACCAGCACAAGGCAGAGGCACAGAATGGCAGATAATACGAGTAGGGATGGAGATGGCTCGGGGGGTTCAGACACTAACTGACCCCCCTCTCCTCAAGAGGAGGACTCACAGTCATCCACATCCCATCACAGCACTCAGCATCAAAAAGACAACTAGGAGGACATCTGCAAGCATTACCTGTTGTAGAGGCACTTTCTGGGTTGTGGGTGGAGACGTATGCTGCGGTACCCACGGCTGGTGGTGCGGGGGTGGGGAACTCTGGTGGTGAATAGTGAGATGCGCAGGTGCCGGCTGCGGGGGGTGCTGCATGGGTGAGCAGGCCTGCAGCTGCTGCTTTGCGAATGGCAGCTGGTGCGCTAAGGGTTGCCCCGGGTGCTGGGGGGCGACAGAGAGCATCCGCTGGTCTGGCATGGCCTGGGGGTCCACGTGGTTCGGGCCAAGTCCACTGGGGCCCCTTAGCTGCACGCCCAGGTCCCGCTGACTGGGGGACAGGCCCATGTAGGGTTGGGGGGCTGGCTGCTGCTGGGCCATGCCACGGGGCCCCAGGCTCCTCTGGGACAACCCCATTGCCCCTGCAGGTTGGTGGGGCATGGCAGGGTAGCCACCAACCTCCATCGTCATGCCGGCACTGGCAGGGCGGGCTGTCTGGGGGGGTGGTGGGGGGGTGCCGGCAGGGTTTCCCATCGCCTTCAGGGGGGACATTGGGGAGGGTGAGCCGTAGGGGCCCTGAGGCCCGGGCGGAGGCGGCGGCTGCTGCTGCGGCTGCTTGGCCGGCGACTGCTGCTGCGCCGGGTGCATAGCTTGCGAGTTCATCTGTGCCACATGCAGGGGCTGCTGGTGCATGAGGCCCTGGGGCCCGCCAGGCCCAAACCCAGAGCTGGGGTACCGGGGTACTTGCGCCATGGGCCCGCCCATACCGGTGCTCATCGCCCCACCGGAGCCACCACCCACCAGTCCCTGACCAACGGCACCATATGGTGGGTAGGGCGCATATTGCCCTGAGCTGTTCACGGCTGCCGAGGGTGCCACCGCCGCCGGGTTGCAGGCATTAAAGCCCATGGCCTGTGGGGGGCGCCCTGGAGCCTGTTGCTGCTGCTGCTGCTGCTGGGGTGACGGCTGCGAGGGACTGGGCGAGAAGCGGGGGCTGTGGACGACAGTGTCGGGGTGCAGGGGGGGAGCCGGGGCCGGCCTGTGGTGGAACTGCTGCGCTTGAGACTGCTGTGACTGCTGCGGCTGCTGCTGCTGCTGCGGTGGCTGCTGCTGGACAGGGTGCCGCATGGGGGTGCTAGCCATGCCCCCACCCGACTGTGGGCCCATGTGGCCCATGAAGTGGTTGGTGGCAGCACTGCGGCCTCCTTCCTGCGGTAGGGCCTGGCCAAAGTGGTTGATCCGGGGCGGGGTGGGCATCTGGCCGTGGGCCTGCATGGGGTAGTCGCCACGAACCATGTATGGCCCCATGGACTGCAAGTGGCCTGAGGGGCCTGTCTGCTGCTGTGGCGGCTGCTGCTGGAAGTTTGGCCTGGCCGGTTCAGACCGTGGGCCCCACATGGAGCCATCCATGTACGGCTGGCCATGCCGCTCCCCCTGCAGCCCGGTATAGACTCCGTGGGCCGGAACACCGCCACTGCCACCCCCGTGGGAGACTGGCACTGGTGTGCTGTGGTACTGCGAGTGCGGTGACGACATGCCATTGCCTGGACCGGCACTCAACATGCGCCCCCCCGCCGGCGGTGGCTGCTGCTCCAGCAGGTGGATCTTCTGTGGCTCATACTGGCCAAAGGGGTCAAAGTGGCTGAGCTTGGGCTGCGGCTGGCTGGGAGCTCCTGGTGGTGCTGCTGCCGCCGCATGGTGCATGTAGCCCTGCTCCAGAGCCATGGGTTGGCCCAGCGCGTTTACCTGGTTCTCGGGGTAGCCGCACTCGCCCAGGCTGTCCAGGCCTTCCGAGAAGAGGGTTGCGTCCTCCCCGAACAGACTCATCATGCCAGGGTCGGCCATGAGCGCTGCCTCCCGTGGGGCTCCGGCGACAAGTGACGGGCGACTCAGGGGCCGCCACAGAGGTGTGTGTCCTCAAAGCCTTTAATCCCTTAGCTAATCTCCCGCATGTCACTCCATATTTCCTTAATGTGTTCAGACAAGGCGGTGTCAGGCGAAATCAGGTTACGGGACCTGGGGAGGGGAGATGGAAAGAAAAGGTTAAAACAAAGGCGAAAAGAAGCACACCCTCACCTTCACCTCGCCATCGCTAGCCCAGCTTCCAACGTTACAATAAAGCACATTACTGCAGTTAATTCAACTCTCCCCCCCACTCCCCTCTGTGCCCCAACCCCCAAGGCCTCGGCACCACAGATACCCCCCCCACTACCCACCCTCCCTCCCTTTGCTTTCAAACAATAGGTCACTCACAACACACAGGCACCAACCCCAAATTAATTCATTCTTTACAATCCCTGGTCGAAGCAGAACAAAGGAAGGCAGAGAGCAGCAGAAGCAGCAGCTGCCACACCAGGCAGGCAGATGCAGGAGCACGGGGGCAGGCCGCCCATCTGCCGAGCCTAACCCCCCCCCCCGCCACTACCAGCACCCGAGGAACGCTCCGGTTACCACCGGCGCGTCCTTAACCCCAAAGTGCCTGGCCGGCGTAATAAGATGAGCAGGCAGCATTATCTAGGACCGAGATAAACAGAGATAAAAGCTGGTAGGCCTAAGGCCTAAAGGCGGGGGGGTGGGGGTGAGGGAGGGCACACGGGGGTGTCCTACAGAACCTCTGCCGCCAGGGGACTGAGGAATGTGTGGCGCCTCTGCACTCACATTTCAGCCTGTCTAACAAAGTGTGAGGAGTGCACCCCTCCCCCCACGTCCAACACCCTACCCCCTCCTGTTTTTTTTGCTTCCAAACAAGGCAGCTCAAAAGAATTCAAATCAAGAACGCCCCTGTCCTCAACTCGCTGAGGAAAGTTAAATTTCCTTTTAAAATAAAAGCACTTCTTAAAACAGACATAGGAGTGCACAGAAAAGGGACTAAACCTCCTCCACAAAGTCCCCTTATGCATTTTGTCAAAACAAACCGATCTGAAGGGACTTCTCAAACAGGTTAACAGACACCAAAATGGAACATTTAAGTTTATTCCACCCCCCACTCAGTCCAAGCAAACGCCAGTCAGAAGAACGTGATGAAGGGTTTTGTAATTTTACAAAAGGAAAAACTGCCAGTGTAACGTGACTCGATGTGTCAGCTTTCCCCAGATACCTAAATAAAACACCAGAGATTAAATGCTCCTTAACAACTGCAACGGAGGCATTGCAGCTCAACCTTATGAAAGAATCTCTTCTTGTAAAGAGCTGAATTATCCAACATGGACAAAGAGAGGCTCGTTGGCCTTGTATAAAGAAACCGAAACAAAGGGGCCAGCTGTTGAAGGCACACCGGCAAACTGCCACAGGTATACGGCACGTGTGCCAAGGACCCGCACACATTAGATCATAAGAGGAAAGCACTACAATAAATCATCAGCATATTGCTGATCTGACCATCAAACAAGGGTCACTTTCAAAATAATGAACCATCGGTCCTGCTGGCCAGATCAGACAGACTTCCTAGGGAAAAGCCGGGAAGTCCGACACACGCCCATCCAGTCTGCCTCTCAACTCCAGCTTAGGGATGACCGATATCCCTGGACCTGCTCATGGGCCGCACCAGGCCTCCTTGCTTGCTTACAAAAAGAAGGTTCACATGAGAGACCTGTCCCTAACACCACACACTCGCGCCTCACAAACCCCCCTCACTCTCCCCGTCCCCTCCCCCGCACACTTGGGAGGGGGGGGGCAGGCGAGTCAGTTAGCGAGGCTGACGTCGCCAGGCCGGTCACACAAAGCGGAAACCACGGGAAGGCCATTTGCGGCCGCCGCCCGTTGCCAAGCAGCCCGGGCCATTTGCTGGACGCCACATGGCCCAACGGCCGGTGCAGGAGCAACAGCAGCTCTCGCTAAAACACTTAGCCAGCCACACAGGAATAATTAAGCTGCCCTCCTGTCTGTCCATTTCAGCCTCCCTACCTCCCCCCGAAACTCCACAGCCAGAGCTAAATTTTCTACCAGGGGGGAAAAAAAAAAAAAAAAAAAACTCAAGGACTTTTTTCATACATGCTAGCTGGTACCCAGACAAATAGTTACGGCAGTGAAGAAATGTTTTGAGCCAGCAACAAGCAGACAGGGCAACTTGCAATTAAGGATTGGGTGGGGTGGGGGGATGAGAGGAAAAAAAAAAAAAAAAGGTTCACCAGAGAACAAAGAAACAAAGAACACACACAAAACCCCTTCAGCAGCTGAATGGACTTTTGTTCAGGAAATAGCAAAGGAAATAACCAAAAAGTAAATAGCAGGCATTTCCTGCATCCAACTTACATTAGTGGGGGCTGGGGGTTAGCTGGCCATCCACTGTTTCTCCTATATGGTGCCAAAACATTGAAGTACAAAGCACCTGTGAAGCCAGAGAAGGTGGCCGAGACACAGCTGAAGTAAAGGATGACGAACACACAGGGCACAGCTGAGGGTTTTCCAGCCCCAGGTTCGCATCCAACCTGGATTGAGTTCTGTCAGCCAGCCATACATGCAGGTGGCACACAACACCAGTCGCTTTCAGCGCCGAAACATGCCATTCCCCCATGTAAGCCAATACACTCCGGTAAAGGCACAAGGTGAAAAACTGCTGCCTCAGTCTCACATGGAGGGCAGCAGTGCCATTTGGAGGTTCAAGTTCAAGCCTTGGAAGTTTATGGAGAAGTCAGATCACACACACAAGGCTATTGAAACCTAAAAGAGCTAGCAGATTAGCCTAGCACCACTTCAGTGCCGTCGCACACTAGGGCTGAAAGACGACCGAAGGTAGAACGAAAGCACAGACACACGTGCATGAGGTGGACACGTGCAGAGTCTCAGCACAGCCGACTGAGAAGTTGGCATCTGGCAGCTGAAAGGGGTGGCTGGCTCCAAGCAGAGAGTGATGGTGTCCAGGAACGGGATACAGAGGCAAATGAGATCTAAATGCCCTAATAGAGTGAATGACATCACCGTGACGCAAGAGCCATTAGCCTCAAAGCATCACGAGGTGCAATAATGGCAAACTACGGGCTATAGCTACCCTTTGCCAGAAAACCTGCAAACTTTCAGAAAAAGTCTTCCAAAAAAAAAAAAGCATCAGAAGCCCACGATAAGGAATCTCTTTTGGGATTTCAGATTAGCGAGCAGGCTAACAGAGGCCTAACAGTTAGCCCAACTAGGCCTTGCACATCGACGGGTATCATTAACAACTAGGCCATATGGCGCACTCTCCAACAGATTCCCTAGCTTTCCCCACTTACAAGCTCCTAAATGCTAAATCACTCACCACAAACTCATACAGGGTCAGCAAACCAACCTAAACAAAGATTAAGGGACAATTGCACCTAGCATCCCAAATCAATGTGGACAAACCATCCCACAAGCTGTCGCAAGGCTGATAAAGGCCATCAAGATCAGAATAAATAGACCAGGCTTGGGTGCCACAGTGCTGTCAGATGCTCCGAAGGCAGAGAGGTGGGCGACCAATTCCATCACAGCTCAGCCAACAGGAAGTGGCGTCTCCCAGCCGCACGCATGTACATGACAGAGATCTGGCCAAACAGAGCCTCCCTTCGTCTCCCTGGGAATCAGCGGCACAAAGCCGGCATTCTCCGCATGCATGCCAACAATAAAGGCTTTGTGCGCTAAGGCTAATGACGGGGCGAACATACAGGCACGGCTAAGGACAAACTAGTGGGGGAAAAAAAATAAAAATCGAGAGAGATGGTGACAAGGGAGGAGGGAGGGATAGGACAGGAACAAGGGCGAGAAGGAAATTATATTAGTCCTATTAACCATCAAGTGATCTTGTAGCAATTATACTCTCTAAAGCAGACTTCATCACTGCAGGACCAGAGAGATTGGGCCTAAAATGACAGCCGTTGACACCATGGGTAAAAAAAACTGCCATCTATGGGTCTGTCATGTGTTCAAGGTGCAACGGTACATACACATAAAACTATTGGACACACCAGGGCTTTTCATATGCATTTCAGCTATGGCCATCACTGATTAACTAAAAGCTGCAATTGCCTCTGTCATCTTTGCACTTTAAAGGACATTAGAACGTTGTATAATTGGTGGGGGTTGGGGGGGCAAGCATCCACAGGACTTGTTTTCCTCCCCCCCTCAGTCGGCTACAGGGCCTGCATCTTGCCCTCGCTCCCACAGAGGGGCCCCCTCTTCAAAGAGGCCCTTCTCAGGCTCACCACCAGCATTCCATTTTTTTCCCCTTCCAGAGGCTTCCACTGCAGCTGAAAATAATTTATATCTGCTCCTTGCAGCGAGCGCAGCATGTGTGACTCTTGGGGGCGGTGGGTGTGGCAGGGGGGCAACTTATCCATCATGAATGAACGGGAACACAAAGACGGGGGCCGGGTGTCACAGGATACAGAGAGGGCAGAGGTCACAGCGGAGCTAACAGGACATGGAGGGGTTTTGCTGGGATATAGTCACCCCATCCATAAACTGGTACAGGGAGGGAGACAACAGCAAAGTAAATGCAAGTCCCTGTTCACATTATCTCAACGGAATCGACTAGTTTCTGAAGGGAGGAGGACACAAAACCCAAAAGACTGGAGAAGCACTTGATGTTAACCGAGGTGGCCAGGCCAAGCCACCTTACCTGCCGGAGAATAACTCCATGGCAGCAACAAAACAGGGCTGTCACCAGCACTATGCTGCCATTTAAACACCAGGTCTATATGCATGTCATAAATACATACTGTTGTGAGATCTCGTCCAATCTGTTGCCTTCCACTGCACAGACAAGGAGGAACAAAAAAACAGAAGGCAGAACTCTGACAAGGTCACTCTGCCACTTACCGTCTCTTGCCTCTAATTCAGACATCACAGTAAGCGCATGCGAGGAGCATTCCTGTGCCTGCATGTCTGAACTGTCGATGGATTTAAATTTAAATGGCAAGGTGTGCATGATTAAACCCAGCAGAGTTTATTACTGGAGAACAATCCAGAATAATTCACGTGAAGGCCACTTACATCGAGACCTACTTCAAGATATCAGCCCATACTTTCTTGCAATTAAAAACAAACCAGCGTTTATTTTACACCCCAAATACACTGATCATATTCAATTCCAAACCCTTTCTGAATCATCATAGCGAAGAGGGGGAGCGTGCGCCTCTACACCTGATATAATTACACCAGGCATAGCATGTCTTTGCCTTCTAGAAGGGTTTTCCATGAGTCCGTCATCGCGTGAGGAAGGAGGGGGAAGGTGGAGGAAGGGGGAGCCTGGTTGTTTTGCTGCAAAACAGGCCACTGCGGCCCTCCCGCTAGCCGTGACTGCGGAGGGGGAGGGGGCTATCACCATGCTTGGCTTCAACTGAAAAGCAAGTTGAGATAAAATAAAAATGGCAGCTGTACATTTACAGGCGAGCAGCCCTGTCCAATCACAGCAAGACGATGGCTGAAATACCGGACAACTGAAATTCAGTTCCAGAAAGGCCAGGGTGGGACACTGTGGCACTAAAGCAGGAAGCACCCCGGCAAACAATGTTACAACCATTTAAACTGGTCCACTGCACCCAAACCCAGGAAGGTATAAGGAAATGGTGGCAGAACACTTGCTTGGAGATAAATCAAGACAATTTGTAAAATTTTACATACAACTAAAATGGAATCCTATCATTTATTCACATACAATGGCTGTTTCAACATCTGCATCTTGAAGCAGAATATTCAACTAAAAATTCAAAATCAGAAAATTTTAAAACGATAACAAAAAAGGAGCAAATATGTATCAAATCAACCATCAACTTAGGTTCTGTAGACCTTCTATGGACTCAGAAGCAGGCAACCCTTGGGACAAACCTTCCGAGGCCCAGTAAGGTGACATCCAGCTGCACACTTACCAAGATCTGAATGCCAAAATCTCATATCTAGACACAATCCAAGAGATTAATACCAGAAAAATTTTGGCATAACAATGTGTTTGTGGAGGAAGAAATAAAGAACATGCTGGTTTTGTCTATCTGAACAGTTCTACTCCCCGGAAAACATCTGTGATGCAAACTGTCATTCAAAGATGAAGCCCTACATTTAAAGCAGGCTCATAAAAATAAATCTTCAATATTCAGATTAAGGCAAACCTGTAAATGCAATGTGCATTGGTAGGCCAATTAAATTGAGTTAAATGTAAAGAGTACTGCGCCTTATTCGCTGTTTGTAAAGACCAGGGAGGAAGGCTCTCTGATTAGTTTTCAACTTTAGACGTTTTCATCAACTTTCTACATATAAATCAGACCAGCATGCTTATACATGAGAGAGGTTGAGGGCAAGACTAGATTTAGATTTAAATAAATGACCGAATGAGAGGTGCCGTTTCAAATGTGGAGTCTAACAGGTGTGACTGCAAGGATGAATCTGAGGGGCACTCGTGTGTAATGCACAGGCGACAAGCAAGTTCAAAACTGAAATGAGTTTCAATCAAAAGCGCACACAGAATTATGCATTTCACAAGTTTCCAGTTAAGACATCAAAGCTCAAAGGAATTAACCAGGATCATAGACTGCTGAACACCAACAATCTAACACCATTTAACAGTATTCCACTGTGAAATGATAAAAAGGTGTTTTTTTTCCACTACACAAAATACATTATAATAAATAAATTTACTAAATTTACAGTAGATTGACATGACTGGTTTTAAGTGCAACCATTGCCTGGGCTGTACAAGTACAAAGGAGAACCGCAAAATAGCATTTCTTCGGAGGCATTGTACAGTAAAAATGGCACTACTGATTCTGAACACTTCAGAGAGGGTTTTTGAAGATTACCAGTTTAAAACATGCTTACTTGAATTTTGATAAAAGCAAATGCCAATGGGAAAAAAGTGAAAGAGTTCGACTAGTTTGATATCTGGGCCATGAACCGACTGACAAATGCGTACTGTGAGTACTGCCCACTCGCGGTCAGTGAAAAACAGCTTTGGAACAACATCTGCGGTTTCATTCTGAAGGATTGAAGAGGGCTTTTCCTCAGCAAGCCTGCCATAACCATCTCCGCACTGGATGTGCCTTTATTGTTCACCTCGAGGGAAAAATCAAATAATGTGGCCGATTAAAAACCATCTGAAAACTCAAGCTCAGTTTATACCCCAGACTATATCGATGGCATGCACCAGAAAAATGGCTTTACTGCAGCAGCAAGGCTGAATGAATGTTTTTTTTTTTAAAAAAAATCGTATATATAATTTTTTCCCATTAATATTTCATCATATTCAAATGATCATATTTCATCTCTCATTTTTTTATTATTATTTATTTTTTTGCTAAATGCACTTGTGCTGAAGGGGTTATTCCGCTTAGTGTTCGAGGGCCAAGGAGATGACTCCCCATAGACCTGTCTCAGCACAGAGACCTTCGATGAAGTCACAGGCCGAGCAACACCGAAGCCCAGTGACCCTATCACATCAAGCCACTGGCTAAGTTCTTCACACCAGTGCCACATGCTACCAGAATTCAGGGACAAGCAAAATCGCCCAAATTTGAAAGATCTAATGCTGAAGCACAGGGCTTCAGTTTCCTCCTCACTCAGCAGCAATGACCAGAAGACGAAACACTTTCACAGCATTTGAAGTCAAAATGAAAGTTGATCAACTAAGCAGATATGTGAATGAATACTTTTTTCCAATTCCCAGTTACACAACATGCAAGAATGAAAACTAATTAGACATACAAAAGGGAAAACACAAAGTTGAACCCCCCCCCACAAAATTTCACATTTACATTCAGGAAAATGTGACAAAAACCCTAATACACTGCATGAGTTACTTTGATGTCAATCTTAACACAACTGAGGAAATAATTTGCGGATGTAAAGTAGAGTATACAGAGATTACAGTAAAACACTTGAAACCTGAAGGTTGTTGGTTTGCAAGCTGTTGGGTGTTTATTTGGGTGTGTATTATTGGGCATGGTGCTGCTCAACATTATTTCAGTGAAATAAATGGGTAAAAGTGGAGGGCCACGTAAGAAATTAAGAAAATGTATATAAACCGCTAGAATTCAATACATCAAACTTATCTTCCTGTACGCCAGTGTTGGCTTGTACTTAATTAGCCGCAAGCTAGAAATCCATTTACATGGAGATTAACCAACTATGTACGTTACAACTTGTTCGCTCCCTTGGGTGGGGGTTATGGAAATAATGCATTTTCCCATGTATGACAGGGCAGCATGCTTCCTGTGGATGCCTCAGCAACAGAAAGCAAGTTAACTTGCCCTGAAAGCATTCAAACAGGTGTCAAAAGCACGAGTGCACGGTTATTATGCCTTAAAACCAACAAAATTGCAAAGTCAATACAGCAAAAAATAGCTGCATGCTGATACAAATTCATTTTCTTAAATTCTTCAAATTAAAAGAAGTATACTACACTTAGGCAACATTAAGTAGAATAAGACATGGTGATAAGTATATCGTATCTGAAGGATTAAGAGAAAAGGTTGCGAGATGCATTTGAGACACCAGCTAATGGCCGGAGGGGCGCGCACAAAATTGTCACTATAAAAACGAACGCAACAATTTCACATCCAGAAAACAAGTACCCTGCTAACCATCTACAACAGAACAAGAGAATGATTAAGTTGCAAGCTTGCTACCAAAATATCTAGGTTTCATAGAACCATTAGGTTGGAAAGTAATTACTCTGACCCAAAGAGCAGAATATAATGCATCACCTGTGCGCCAAGAGAATACCCTGTCTTAACTGCAATTCACTCTAGTAATTTCGCCTCCACACAAGACGATCACTAAGTATTCAATAACCTTGTTTGACTTACTGTACAAGTCAACATTTATCCGATACTAATGTATCATTTATCACATTTATCATGTTAACAAAACTAATGAAGAGGAATGCCGCCAATCTTATTCGCATTTACACCATTCCCACCGATGCAACACAGCTCTACTATGCATGCACAATCAAATCAGTCAATCATATGCACAGCACAGGAACACGAAACGTTTGAAACATCCAATCAAATCAGTTGATTGGACAGTCCAGCCACTATGTTTCATAGCATACAGATGCACACCTAATGTTTGCCCCACCCCCAAAATTAATGCTGCACAAGACCTGGCTCCACCAACTGGATGTGTGTTTGTTTTGATACTTTTGCCAAAAATAGCACTACAGGATATAAAGGTGCTATTACTACCTTAGATCACATTTCACCCTACTGTACTCCTATGCCTCTCCACTCACACATTTGGGCAAGAGAAGCCAAAAATGACTGGAAAACAAGGACAGAGAAGCTGAACAAATTCAACACAGAATCAAATGCAATTTTACATTATGTCACTCCCAACCAACTTCAAAGCAGAGCTCTCCAAAACATTTAACACAATACTATTTAACTCATGTTCTTGTATGCTTGACATTCCAGATAATATTTCACTGTGAATCGTATGGTAGAGCAAAAGATGTAGAGCAAGCAGCAAAATTGCTCTGTGTTAATATTCACAATACCGAATTGGACCAAATGCCATCTCCTGCACCATGGTCACCAACAATCTGCATTTAATTTACAAAACAGAAACATTATGACACTGTCAAGTGCCTTGCCTAGACACTGCTATAACGAGAGAAAACTAAGTTGAGGAAACCCGTACTACTTTTGTATTTTAACACAGTCCATAAATACATGAAGCATTTATGTGTAATGCAGTGTTGTCAAACAGGTTTTATGTGGTTTCTCGACAAACAAAAATGTCAGGGGTCTATGCAGTTTTAACAATCGGACATTGTCATACGGCCCTGTCAATCCAGCTTTAAAATGGAAAAGTAAACAACCAAAGGAATAACCAGCATACACCTGATGTCACTATTCCCAACTGTATGTTTTACGTATAGACTACACTGCACTCACTACAGCAGTAAAGGGCTTAATAAATCAACAACCCACAACACTGACCAAATTCAGTTACATCATAAATACATACCCTACAAATTGTTGCCTGTTCATTGCTGATTTTGCTGGTAGTTTCCAAACAGATACCTATACATTTCATGAGACCCTTGAACATGCAAGTGTACCTCAAATATTTGGCTACTACGACCACCCCCTCCCCACACACACACACACACCACCACCATCAGCACTGATTGCCCTGTTATGATCCCACGTCAAGGCCTGAAACAAGCAAAACAGCTCCAATGAACCCTGTATCTCACCCACTTCAGAGCAGCAAGGCAGATTTCTAAGTACATAAAAGCCGAGAAAGTTGTTTTGCAAAGGCGTTTTGAGGGACACTCGTTGAGACTTCATCGCAGTTTAGTGGAAATTTCGCAACAATTCAGCATCACTGGACTGGTAGTAGAACAAAAATTTATTCTTATCCTAAAAGTAAAAAGGTTTCTCTCAGGTGTGCTGGAAATGTTGATGCGTTAAAGCCCGCGAGCAGCCCCCGGCATGGCTACCGGGCCGGGAGACTCTTCATTATCCTGATTCACAGTGGCCCGAGTCAAATTAAAGCTGCCATCTTAGGTTAAAGACTTGAAAGCGTTTCCCTTTGTGTATCGACGGGGAGGACGAGCGCTGACCGCAATAGCCGTGGGATGCCGGCTGCACCGAACCGCGGAGACGGCAGAACATTGTCACATTGGTTTAAAGATGAATAAATTTGAAGAAAAAAACTTGGCTAGTTAAACAAGATATGAAACCGATCGCCCGAAGAGCAAGGGGTACCACATGTAGATCGCGAAGCGCCCCGATGTGTGACCAGCGGAGGCACAACAGCGAAAAAAGGTGTAAAAAAGCCCGACCCGGTGCTTAGAAAGTGCCCTTTTAAAAGCAAATGGCTCAAGCCTCGCCAAGTCACAAGCACATGAGGAAAACGAGGGGCATTTAATATCGATAATCGAGCGAGAACTTGAACAAAACTTTTTAAAATAATGACATAAACAGCTATTTTAAAGTGATTTCAAAGTAAACGGGGACCAGATGCGAGGCCACAGGGGAAAAGGCAACTCAGATTGCGGCCAGTTGTTCAAGTCGACGAGAAGCACCTTTTGTGCGGCGACTCTCGTCCATTGTTTTAAAGTTGCTAGCCAGCTAACCGAGCTAAGACGACGGCCGCGCTAATCATGGCCCGGGGAGGCGAAAGGGGGGAACGCAGGCGCTCCGAGTCCACCTGGCCGCAGGTGCGGAGGCGAGGCGGCTCGTCCTTCCCGCTCCGATTCCGTCTGGAGCACTGGACGGACGGCTGTCGGTGGCCCGCGGCGCTCACTCACTCCTGTCCCGGTTCCCTCACCTCCCCCCAGGCTGACCGCCCGCCTCCCCTGCTAATTACTGTCGCGCACGTTTGTGGACGGAAGCCCGGCTCTTCTCCCCAACCCCCCCCCCGGATACTCCCGAGAGAAAAAAAAACACCTTCATACGGCACCCGTAGAGGGGTGGGGGCGAAAGCGTACACAGCACCGGTACCGAACTTAATACTTCTGACCCGAATCTAATCCGCAAATCCACTTCCACAGAACGCCTGGCCTCGGACAACCTTTCCCAGTCCTTTCCGACTTGGACAGACTTCCTCCGCCCCGGCAGTTGGTACTCTTCAATGAGAGATTTTAAAGTACAGCCCCGGTCCCCGTTTCGTTCTCTGTTTGCTGGAGATGGACGGGGATGTCCCCGGGGCGTCCCGACTCACCTCCACACACCCGGCCACCTCGTGTGCCGCTTCACCGCCCCAAGCCCCGCAGTGCCCCCACAAACTCCCAGTCCCTTTCAAACGAGCCGCGTATTCTCTCAGACCCAGTCCGGTCGACTCCAAACCTAGCTGCAGGAGTTTTTCCCCGAAACTGGGCGGACAGCCGGTCTTTCGTCGGATATCCGCCAGGACTGAGGGGGAAATTCGGGCAGCCGGAGTCGGACGGCTCGCCTCCCGGCGTCAGACCTCCGCATCACCCCGGCTAAACTATGGTGACCGTGCTTGTCGGCCGGCGAGTGAACCTTAACCGGGCTCCCCAAACGGGACAGCGACCCCAGTCTCCCCGCATCGCTGGTGTAAAAGTTACCGCTCGGGAGCCACGTTTCCCCGCCGGTGTTTGAGACCAGTGAGCCGCTTCTTACACAACTTTTCACACGCTTCGACAAAAGTAACTGAGCGCACTCACCACATTTTCACTGTTAATCGCCACGAAAACTAGCTAGTTAGCACCGGCGAGCGGCTACTCGGCTGGTTAATGAAACTTTTATCATTTTAATTTAATTTTTTAAATATATGTATGAAATCAAAGCGGCGGTTACCGTCCTCACCTCAGTTCAGCTCGCAGCGAGGTCCGCGCGACACAGCGCGCGACTAGAGAAAAAGAGGCGAGCAGATAAAAGTCACTCACCTAGTATTAGCCGCGTAGCTTAGTGGCCAGGTCACTTCGGGCTTGTGTTAAATAAAGTGTTCTTAGCTTGTACCTCCACCTGTGCGCGACAAAAACCAGCCGAATCGCCGACATGCAAGCGCGTCAGCCGCAGCGTCTCCCGTCCCGTCCTTGCTGACTCTCTCTCTCTCGCTCCTTTGTGTTAATTTCACCCGATTCAAGTTTAATCCGATCGATCCCGGCGGCCGCGCTCTCGATTCCCTGCCTTCCACAGGCGAGGAGCGCGTTCGCGTCTCGCCCCGGTCACGTGCGTGCGCGCGGACGACGACACCAACACCAGCACCACTACCAACACCAACCCCCCCACCTCGCGCGGGTGCTGACGCAACCGCGTTATTGTCATTATTATAATAGTCGTGGTAATGAGAGGCATGTACTCAGAGACCACAAAAGCAGTGCGCTATCCATCCGGCTGTACGCAGTCCACGAATGGGGGACAAGTCCCACTAAGGGACTAAAAATGTATATGTTTTTAATAAAATATAATGTAATATTATTACAGTTTACAATGGAGTTAAAGGTACGTTTAACTGAAATAAATTTTATTTATTCGGTCATGCACGAATTATACACAAATACCTTATTCACACAACACAAGTTTTAAATCTATATTTTCAAGTAATTATTTTTGTTTAAATATTTTCAAATTATTTGAGACCATTTTATAAGTGGCCTGGAGAATTATTTTGACCATGAAGCGTGATTACATCATTTTGAAAGCCACAACAAGGTGGTATCTAATTCAAAGATTAATGGTTTGGTGTTTGGACTGGGCTGCAGTTTTCATGTTTTCATGTTCTCCACATAGGTTTCTTCCTACAACCTAAAAGCACACTTTTCAGTTAAACTGGGAGCAAATTGTTTGAAAGCTGCAAACGACTGACGTTCCGTGACATGGACTCTAATAAGATCAGCTTTATAGATAGACTTTATTATAATCATGCTTTGCCGTAATAGGCTCTGGTTTACCAAGGCCCGATTGCATCTGCCCACAGAACAGACATCAAAATACTACATACATATACAGCCAAATTGTTTAATGATAGCAAAAATGTGCAATGCCTAATCTCCACTGCAAGTGGACAAGCAACTGCTGATGTAAAAGGCAAAAACCACTACCTAAGGAATCTCAGTCATGAATGTTATATCGGAGTGTGATTATACAGTAATGTTGCCTATGGTATAAAAACACACACTACATCACCCAAGGCTTCTACATCCAAGAATATTCATTATGCTGTAATTATCTAGGCCTATATAGACATTAGATTGTCAAAATGATGGTGTAAGATGTGACACCTAGTGCCACTTGGCCACATCCAGAAGTGTGTTTGGTTAGAAGTGTATGTGTGTGTACACACACACACACACACACACACACACACACACACACACTCACACACATATTATCCTTGGCATCTAACTATTGGTTTGGAAGTGTGGTTTTGGTCCTTTGTACCATAAGTTCACTTGTATCCAGCTGTGCTCAAATTTCCTGTATTACTTTTTGAGGGTGACATTTTCACCTTTCATTATCATTTCATTGATATCCATCTACCAACCCACTCCCTCTACCTCATTGTCCATCCATCTTCAATGACTGCTTATCCTGAGTTGTGATTCGGAGGCAACATCTTCCTTTTATCTTTCTGAAGCACTGTCACCTTCAAATCAACATTGTGACATATTTTCGCTTGTATTATCATTGTCTGTGACATTGAAATGCATTTACACCTACTTAAACTCAGAGGTTTGATGTTGTGGGTGTGTCCTTAATATCAAAATTTAAGGGACAATAACCTTCAGAGGAGATGGATAGGTATCAAAACATTTACATTGTACATCACTGGATAATACCATTAATTTTGCCAATCGAACTGATTTTAATAGCTTAACCCTGCATTATTTTCCATTATACTTTATATTACTTCTACCCAGTAAGTAAAAAGAAGAGAAATTTTACAATGTTACTTGGATTACATTATCAGAGGACCATATTTTATGGCTGCAGGTGACAAAAGCATGACTGACAGCTACCAGACTTTTGAGATATAAAATGAGCAACACGTTGTTCAGCAGCAAATCAATGTGCTTATAAAACCTCTCCGCTTAAATGAGGTAAATGTAACAGAAACGCTGTTGTTTTATTCTATGCGAAAAAAAATTAATTGTACACTAACCCAGTACACAGGCATTCCTCTTAAGTACCAAAAGTATTTTATAATTTGATTACTTTTTGTCTAAAGAAGTAAAAGTTCAGAAAATAGGGAAACTCACTTTTAACGTGAAATCAGCTCGTAAAGAGTTACATTTTTATGTGAATCATGACATTTAATGCTTTCAGCAATATTACAGAAACTATGCAAAACGAAGCTCTGAACGCGGATCGTTACCGATTCACCATCTATGTTTGTTTGCTACCACGTAATAAATGAACAAGGCAATAACACCAAATCCAATTTATCATTTAACGCCGTAGCTATTTTAGCACTTCGAACAAAACAAAATTCATATAAAATGTGATAAATATGCAAAGGTGGGCACGCATTTGCGGAAGACCATCCACTCACACAAGCAGTCTTTTCGAATTTCAGCGCCACGCGAGCGCGCCGCCCTCGCGCCCCCATGGCATGCGCGGCCACGAGCTCCCTGAAATTCCCCGGAGATGCGGGCGACTGCATGGAGCACGCTGCTTGCCATTCAATATCTAACACGCTGAAAAAGTGTTAAAAAACACTCGTTTAGGCGCCTGTCTACTTCGAACATACTCGGTTTGGGATAAACTACGGGAAAATCACGATTCAAGAACATAATTAAACGGTTTATCTGTTTAGTATATTTTTTTAAGCTGCCCTTCCTGGCTTCGGGCCAATCCAGTTTACACGTAACACGCACCTCCTCCGTAACCCGGATGTCTCTTTCATCATCATTAGTTGCTTATCATAACCTGGCCCGCAGGACTATTTAAAGATACAGGCACTTTCAAGAGCGACGCGCTCCACCGTTTCAGAAAGTGTAGAAGTGCCATGGCGATTGTTTTCGTTGCGAATAAATTGCAAAAACCTTTTAAAGAATAATTTTGTGAATGTTTTTACGAGATAATTCATGCATTTGTCTTATTGTGAAGTAATTTTATTTATATTGGTTTAAAAATATTTTTAAACGCACTAATTGACATTTCCTCCAACAAGTCGCACACACACCCGCCATGCGGTGATGCCAGATCGCCTTCTGCACGTAAAATGGGTTGCTTTTACCTTCACTTGATTTAAAACTTTTTTTCCACGAACACCCGGTTTGAGTTAGACCTAACTTTCACGTAGTCCGATTGATGTTAAAGACGAGTAAAGAATTCCAGAGATACCATGGTGGTTTTTGTGAGGCACGTAGATTGCACTACATACATTTGCAGTTCTTTTTTTCAGTAAGCATCACCGTCCTCCGTATTCACTATCCGCTTAAATATTGTGTGTGAAATACACTACGGAAAAGCTTTGGCGTATTCTAGATATCAAAAAGAACATAATCATTAGTTTGTGGAGTATGTGGATATTTTCTTAATACAATGAATATAGCAATACTGGACGTATAATAAAGGCACAAATAATCTTTTATTTTTAAGCTTGCTGGTTATTTATTAAAAATAATCAAACATTTTATACTTATTGCATCACCAAATATCCATCCCTTTATCCAGTAGAGGGACAGAGTGAGCTTGTAGTTTCTTGCAGGAGGTATAGGGCATAGGACGGGATGCCAGTATGTTGCAGAGGACACATTCATACATACAGCCACACACCAAGGGCAATTTAAAAAAAAAGACATATTGACTTAAGTCACATGATGCTGGACTGTGGGAAGAAACAAATGTACGTGAGAGAAACCAGCACAGATATGAAAATATGTAAATTATACACACACACACAGGTGTGATGATACATGAACCTTCATGCTGTACAGTTACCAAATGTTCTTTGGCCAAAACTGAAAACAAGAAGTTTGTTGGGCTTTTAAATGTCAAGTTATACATTTTTTGCCTTGAATGAAAACAAAGCTCATATGTTACTTGAATCTGAAGGATATATCAGTGTATATATACAGTCAATCCAGTAGAAACTCAAATAGTTTCCTATATGAATCTTTGCCATCAGTATCCATTTTATCGGATTTTGCAATAAGGCCAACTTAATTGGCCTCTAAATGACAAAAAAATGTGAACTGATGACCTTTCAATGAGTTACATTTCTGCAGCGAAACCTCACCACAGACGTGTTCTGTGTATCAGATCTTGGCTATACACCAATGAGGTCTTTAGAAAACATACATTGGATTCCCGCCATAGCATGTAACTGATAAATCAATATGCACTGCAAAGGGTGAACATATGTCCTTTTTTTCCAAGATTTATTCTCTTTTTTTGGTAGCTAAAAATCCCTGAAATGTCCAGGATTTCACTTTGTTTCATGTTGTCACTTGCTTTCTACAGTTGGAAAATACTTTCTGTGAGCATATTTGCGTTGCTTGGGTGCCTCTCTTGGCATCCAACCCCCGGTGTCTTCTTGTTTGCAAAGCAAAACATGGTCGCCCTAGCACTGCAGCCCTGCCACATTTTAGCAGAATGATGGCCCTTAACTCCTAAATGCTCCAGGGACTCCCACCCTCCATTCTCAGAATATGTCTTACTTTCAATAAATGTAATCTGTATCGGACTGTTTTTATTTTTAGTTGGACAGGGGGGAAATGAATTTCCTTGAGTTTGGGGAAGTAGGAACCAACAAATGTGTCCAAAGAACAGGAAATAGGGTTTGGGTGGGGAGCGCTGGACTATATTAATGACCAGCCCCAAAATCACATTAATATTTCACATACAAGCTATTGATATATCATCAAGGTATTTTGATTATAGTGTTTTAAAACATGGTTCCAAAATATAAAGTAGCATTTTTTTTCTTTCTTTCATATACTTCACATTTGTAATATTATCTTATAACATAATTACAGAGAGTAATAGGAATTTACAAGAAGCGAAATCTTAATCAACAGGACTTAGCCCCTGGAGGGTTTTAGTTAAATTAACACTCAGTATCGTGCCAGAGCGTCATGCTGAACATTACACCGGATGGTTCTCAGGAAAATGAGAGGCAATAGAGCTAAACAAATGATACTACATACACAATGATGTCATCTTTTGTTTTGCCTCATATTGTGTGGCAGAAATGAGACAAACCTCCACCTTCCTCTGTGATGAATCACGCTCCCCCACTGACTTGATAAAGATCAGACATGTCTATTCTGTCATCTATATCTCTACTGCCAGAGGGCACCACCTATCCACACTTGACACCCAAACCATAAAAGTTTTTTTCCCCCCCGCGACTGATTTTAGTAACCAAGAAATATCGCCTATGAGATGGCTTTAGCTGTACACACTGGGGCATTTCCCTCTCTGAAGTTTCATAATCACTCTGGCGTTTATTACACGGAACCAGAGCGTTCAACCAGGGTCTTCCCTGTTTCATGACCACCTTCAGCAAGATCATCTTTCACTTTAAACAGTGGAATCCACACCCAGGCTTCTGACAAAAAAGCATACATTCTTTAATTCTTATATTTTAATCCATGACAGGATGGAACTTTATTTAGACTTACTAGATGACGTGTAATAGAGTCAAGTTATAGACTTGAGTTCTTAGCAAGTAATGAGCACGTGTTTATTTACAATCGCATGGATATATGTATGTATGTATGTATGCACATACAAATTCTCAATCACACTAATATATATTAAATGTAGTGTGTGCATATGTAAAGGTACCCATTGAATACTAATTATTTCTTACGTTAACCACAGGAATTGTTTTAATTAATTGGTGTACAGTTTAAGTATCAACACAGCAAATAAAGTTCAGGGTCACAAATATACAGGTTTGGCTGTTTTTTTTTTATCAAACCCTTCTCACAATAGACAAGATGTTCACTGTATAACAATAGACAGAATGCACTGCCAGGTAAAGCAAGTCTTTACACAATCGCTCATCTAAGTTAATGTCCATCCGCAGTGACATTCTGTAGATTAACCTGAAAAATCAAACCCTAATGATAAAAAATGAAGGGTATGCAGATGCATGGGTACAAATCCCGTTACAACTGACAGCCACTGCCTCTCTGGAGCTTAAAAAAAGAACAGAAAAATATCTGCATCTTTAAGGCAAGAAGCTGACCCATCTCTGGAGACGTGAATATGGAACACGACGTTTGGCATTAGGGTAGATGGGGAATGCGGAGCCAACAGCTTCTGTATGCCGAGCACTTTCAGGATTACGGGGAGAGGCAGATGGCAGGAACGAGATGGAGCTGGTGGAGAAATACAGGTGAGATTTAAAAGAGGGTGTCAGACCGGGATTTGGACTACAACTACGGAAACACGGAGGCATCTCTCAGCTCTATAGACTTCAGCGAACTAAAGTGGGTGTAGCTTGCTCATGGGATGCAGAGGAGATGTTAACTTATATACAAAACAAAAGATGATAAATAAACAATTAAAACAGTCCTGTCCCCTGTCCCCCCCCCCCCCAAAAAAGAAAATGGCTGGCAGCTCTGAGGAAGTGCATACTTTATTTATATATTTTTATATTGTTTTAGGTAACCAGAGATGGCTGAGGACTTCCTCTACATAAACTGATAAAAATATTCAGATGGCCTTCGTAGTGTTTCGAATGATTCAGTTTTGAAGTCAAGGGCTTAAAGAGGACAAAATTGGTCGAATAATTATAATAGTAATATAAAAAAAAAACGATAACCACAAGTGATGACAAATTAAATGCAAGTAGGTTACGGACACAATCCTCCAGATGTTGCCTGTCAGACCGTTTCCGGCTCAGGCTGACCGGGCCATCGGCCGGGCAGCAGACTCAGACGGGGACTGTGAGGGACTTGGCTTCGCTCTTGACGGACGGCCATCTAGTAAATGAGTCGATTCGGGGGGTGGGATGGGGGGGATGGGGGGGATTGGGTTGGAGGTTAAGAAAAAACGGTTAGTACGCCCAGCCAGTCAAGTGGAAGCATGGGGGCTTCAGCAGCAGCCCCCGCCAGCCTGCTGCCCTCCTTGGTTTCCTCCCAGGGCAGCATTGGTGGCGGCGTGCTGAGGTCCTATCTTAATGCCGTTTGCCTGTGTGGGGGGAGAGAGAGGGGGGAGGGAGAATTATTCACCTGTACACGGTAGGCTCTGCCCCCTGCTAGGTACCCCACCCCAAGACATAAACAAACAAACACACACACACACACACACACACACACACACACACTCTTACATTATTCCTAAATGTTTTTATCTGGCTTTGAGATAGGTGGGGGGAGGCAGATTTAACAAAAAAGAAACAGGAGGTGCGGAGCAGCCCCCCTAGGCCCTGATAAATTTCGCCTTTTTGGCCGGGGGCCGTGGAGAGAAAGGGCACGGGAGTGCTCCATGTCATCAATAATTTCTGCAATAACCCAAAGACATGGCAGAGTGCCAGCATCTCTTGCTCCCGTGCGCTGCGCCCCAGCCCCATACCCATTCATCTCTCCCTCCCTCTCTCTCCGTCTCCCTCTCTCCCATGAGCGGACGGCGGCTGAGAAACGGCCGCCTCCCCGACAGCAGCTACACAGTAGTCTCCAAAATTAAGCTCTTAAGGAAACTTTGCGTCACGCTAAACCTCAGATTTATAGTGCTTGGCAGAGGGCTTTGCTACGCAGAGTCGCCCTGGGGTTTCTGGCACGGCTGCTGTATCGACATCAGCTGATGTGGTTTTGACTTTCTGCCTCGACTTCCTCCTTACGGAGCCCCCCTCCCCCAGCCCCTCATTGGCCGTAATAAAAAGCATGCCCAATAGATAAACGGGTCCCACCTCATCTAAGCAGCCCTGTAACCTTATAAGACGTTATGAAGCAGTTACTGCCTGGCGTCCTGCCAGCAGAGAGAGAGCTAGGTGCTGCACTTTCGACACCATTTGGCTTCAGTGGCCAGCCAATAAGAGAGAGAAATAACAACACTGAATGAAAGAGATCCAGATCTGTAGCTAGGCATGGGCATTGCACTGCAAAATTTCAACTTTGACTCACTCTCTACCAAAATAATAAAAAAAAAAGCCATGAAAATGATTTCTGCAGAAAGAGACTTGGGACAGCAGTATTTACTCCTTTCCAATTACGGCTAGGAAGATCCATCAGAACGAGTCAGCATTTCATTCATTTTGTCTTGCTGGAAGGACGAATGTGTGAATTAACACGTTATTTTTGGGCCAACATTTAGAGCAACCTCTGCTTAGAATCACCACCGATGTGTTCTGCATGAATGGAATCGAACCGGAATCTCAAATCGTTCCTGGGAAGAGGCTAGTCACAGAACGTTTCATCTACCGACTTCCAAAAGATGGAAAAGTATTTGGTGCTCTTTGAAGTCCTGAGCCCAAGGCTGTGGGCTGCGAGCAGAGGTTCAGAAGTCCAGATCTACGGCTGGCTCTTGCTGTGGTCTCAAGGTTGCACGTACCATAAACTAAGTGCCGAGAGCTTGAAGTCAGACACGTCTGTCGAACAACCTGCCAAGGCACCTGGAAACATTTGGGGTCTGGTTCTGGTTTAAATGGCTACTGTCTTTGTGTGTGTCCTCAGAACCCTTTGGGGAATGTTAACTCAAAATTACAAAGAAGAACCCAACTGGCAAAAGGTAATACAAAATGCGGGCTGATCCAGTTATTGTACTTTTTACAGTTTGCACCAGGACCCTAGCAGAGACAGAATCTGGCAAAAATTCAGCTCGAGACCAGCATTTAAGTGTTTTGCCGATGTGATCCTGATAGTAACCCAGCCACCACTCCAGGTGCCCGACAGAAAACCCCCCCGGAAAGCTTTTCCCTTTGCGAGAAGCCGCCTTGGGATCCGCTCTTGCTCGGCCACGCTCACGGAATGTAAAAACAGAAAGCAGATCAAAAACGGGGCGGCAACAGCATTTGTTTACACGAGCATCTCCGACTGTCTGCGGATGTACGAGGTCAATGGCAACAACACTGGAGTTCCCCAAATGTCACTGAGCCGGGCCGAGCCTCCCGATGGATTCCTCTGTACCCCGAGGTGCTGTTTGGGGAAAAAACCGCCCACGGGGGCTCGGCTCTCAGCTGGAAAACCCCCCTCAGATGGAGGAAGCGGAGCAGTCAGCTGGAAATAGGCAGGCCTGAGAGGCCCCAAAACGAAGGAGGTCACAGCCTCTCCAGCTGCAGCGGGAGGGTACCAGCAGAGGGGATGTTCTATGTCTTCAGCGGATGCGAGACAGCAGCACCACCTGTGCCACAGCACCACAGCATCACTGCCTCTCTGTCTCAACCTCACCTGGGATATTCAAGGGGGGGGGGGGCAATGACTCCTACATGCGTCACTGAGAACACTGCAAATGCACACCCATGGAATCTATCCCTAAGTCTGCCACACAAACATGACTGCAGCAGTACAAATATGATGTATCATGCATACACGGGCTGTGGAATGTATCAGAAGGATGGGGGACAATTCCAAGGCTGGTGCATAGGGCATATTCACTGAACTGTGTATTACCGATGTATGATTACAGAACGATTCAGGCTTTTATCAGCAAAGTTTAATCGGTTTGCATTAAATTATTTGTTGGTCATTTTTTGAGTGACTGGTTCATCGCTGCATTCTTTGCGATGCTCCAACAGTTACCCAGGTGCCCCCAGCAGGTGCCACGGCCCATGGTACTGAAGATCAGAATGTCACTTCAATGTTACACAATATCACATGTTTTTAGTGGCTTCAAACACCTGTATGTGTCCCCATTGGTCAGCCAGCGCGGGCTGGGTTAAGAGGCACAGCAAACACTCACCTCATTGTTGATGTCGAAGATGCCCTCCTGGATCTTCTCATAGATCTCCTTGGCTGTGTTGATGAACGCCTGTGACCGGAGGTGAGAAACGTGCAATAAATACACGACACACGGGTGCGAGGAAGGTTAGGGAACAGGGGAGCAACGGGCACCCTCAGGGAACAGCGGACGCAGGGATAGGGGAGGGCTTCAGAAGACCAAACTGGAGATCAAAATGGGACTGAACAAACAGTCACCCCCAGTGAACGAGAGCAGCAGATATAAACTCCAGGAGGAATGTGACCCCAACGAAGTGGTGACCCCCCCCACCTTCTGCCTCCTTCCAGTGATCAGGGTGAAGCACCCCTTCCCCCACCACAGTTCACCAGAAGGAAAGGGGGGCTGGGGGGGGGGGGGGGTGTGGCCGCGGCAGTGCCCTGTAAGTGTTTAACCGGCCGCCTTGCCTACAGAGCTTTGTTTCCTAATTAACGACACTGAGACGTTTTCACCTATAAAGGCCGAGTGGCTCCCCTGAGTAATCAATCCGCCGCAGCTCAATTACGGCATACGGGGTGGGGGGGGGGGGCAGGGATGGCCAGGAAGCGAGCAAGTGAGCGAGCGGGAGGAAATGAATATGCATGGCCTCTAAGTGGGCGATCGAAGCATCGTGCGGGGGCAGGGGGATCCGCGGCTACCTAATGAGATGAATTAATCGCGGGGGGGTGTTTTTAGGGAGCGGGGCACGTTTCCCCAGGTCGCTTCTGATCTTAAGTGCACAGGGCTGGATGGGGGCCAGCCGCAAATTGATTCCGTTAGCGTCCGCTAACACTAGCTGGGTAAACCGTTGCTGCACTATGCCGCTGGCGGGTGTGTGAGAGCGAGGGAGGGAGGGATTCCCCAAAACGACGCACTTGCCACCGTGGGAGAGGCGCACTACTTCCCCACCCACCCCTGTGCCGCTGGCATTCCTCCGCCACTGCCTTTTTCTGCGGGGGAATTCCTGTTGCGCCTACGCGAGGCCAGACTGCCGTTGATGCCGCTGCATGGAGCACCACTGCCGCGTTTAATCGTGACGATGCGCTGGGAAGGTTTATTGGCCTGGCTGCCAGCGGCCTCGTTCACCAAGAGAAATCATTAACGCTTTAACCCCATACTGTCCGCAGAAAACCTATAAATATACACCACAGCTCACCGGATAATCTGATTCCGCCCGATTCGTTATTGATTTGCTAGAAGGGCTCATAGGGAAGGCAAAAATAGCATTTCGATACCTGCTCCGCAATATCTAACCAAAGGAGCCAGTTAAGGTTAATTTCCTCATTTACAGGTATCATAATTTATCATTTCACTCATTCTACTTCATGCTTCAATTTCTCTTATGTCTAATGTCAGCTTTGATACATCGACCCCAACACCCTGTGATTTTCTGCAGTATTGAAATATAAACCTTTTTTCGATGTGTCTTTTGCTTTGATTTTGGTGTCGAACTTAATTGATAATAATGGGACAAATATCGGTGAGCGGCTCACTGCTGCCATCGAGTGGCAGCTGTTATCAATTACATTAGTCAACATCCTTCTGAATTTGTTATTCGACTGGGAAAGAAATACAAAAATCACGCGACATCTCAACTATGAGTAAAAAGAGTATTAAACAAAAAGAAAAAAGGGCTCCAGGAAGTGGTTTAGGTAATGCTTTCCTGTAAACTTCACTGTAGATTGCTATCTCCGGGCATCATGGTGCTGTGTTCACAGGAACGTGCTGTGACTTTTCAAACCTAGCTGGCCCTTAGAAAACCTACATGTTCAACAGACCGGGGCTGTAAGGGTGAAAATGAGTGAGCTTGTGGTTAAGAATGTAAGCTCCTTCCTGAGAAATGAAAGAGGCTGTGGTATACTGCTGCTTGCGTCAACAACAACATCAAAAAAATAAAAATACCCAGAGAAGATTCTAGTACATCACACGGAGCTTCGCTTTTAGAAAACCTGGGGAACTGAGCGAGTTCCCACCACCTGAAAATCACCTGAAACCGGCCCACCCCGAAGTAGCAGTTACCTCCTCTACATTGGACGCTGTCTTGGCCGAGGTCTCCATGAAGATGAGTCCGTGTTCTCGGGCGAAGGCTTCGCCCTCCTCCTTCTTCACCTCTCTCCGCGACTCCAAATCGCTGGAAGCAAAGCAGGACACCCCGAGGTCTCGGTGAGGGGTTTGACACCTGTGCACCTTCTATTTAATTCATTTTTTTTTTAGACATGCATGACAACGGGCAGCAAAAAAAATAAAAAATCATGCACGAGTCTTTCAAACATGTCAGGCTGCACGTATGGCTTTAACCAAGTACCTGTGTACCTTTTATCTGATTATTTTTTTGAAACAGCCATCACAACAAGCAGCAAAAAACTACCTGCGGGTCTCTAAGTCGTCTCAGGTTGTGGGTATGCCGTTAACTCTGAGTGGGGGAGGGGACAGAGACAAGAAAAGAGGAGTCACCTCTTGTTCCCAATGAGCATGATGACCATGTTGGAGTTGGAATGTTGCCGGGCATCTTCTAACCAGGTTGTCAAATGGTTAAAGGTGTCTCTCCTGCAATGGGAGCGTGTCAGGGAGAACGAGAGGGTGGGGCAGAGAAACCGAGAGTGCTCAGCTTTCATTCTGAGTGGGCCCGCCCACACGGCATCAGCAGGTGACATAACAATACTACAGAAAGACACTCAACCCAAGCAGAAGAGCAGAGAGTAAATGAGTCACACAGCTACACGCGGCCAGAGAAAGCACGGGCATGACTGAGAGTTGCGTTTAAAAATCACATACGTCACATACAATCATCACACACTTGTTTACTGGGTAGTATGTAAATATAGTATGCAATGTGAGCAGTCCGTTCAAATCCTCAGTATGGATGAGACAGCAAGCGAACGGTACCCGGATGACATACTACATTCTGTGAAACTCAGAAGCATGCAACCAATGGATGCTACACTATCCTACAAGGACACTGGAGCTGCAACCAGAGATGAAGAATGCTACTTGCTCAGAAATTTTAGCCAGGATGCTGGAGGAAATGCCATCACTGCACAGATTTAAGTAGAAAACAAGACCCAGTCACATAAGTTGACTCGAATGACTTTTTTCACTGATTATTTTTAGACAGCTTTTAGCTTTTGTAGGGGTCAAGTTATGTCACTGGTAAACATCCGCATCCAGAAATATGCAAGGTGGTGACTGCGGTGGGTCCGACTGCATGCATACTGATCTCATGCATACACGTATACAGCACATACTACATTATCTGCCGAGTAGTAGGCTTCTAAAGAAATTCAGTACCGACTATGTAAGCATGCTATTTCAGACGCACCCTCAGTGTCAGTGTCTTACCTAGTGATGTCATAGACTAAGAGCGCTCCAGCGGCCCCTCTGTAGTAGGACCTGGTTATGGATCGGAAGGACTCCTGGCCGGCCTGGGGGGGGGACAGGGTGACACAGCTCAGCCGTGCAGGACAGACGAAGACGGAGAGAGAGAGGCTGGGAGCTGCTATCCGGAAAATGAGCACACACACATGGGAGGGGGCACCTGAGACTGGAGGAGACCTGTCAGCCACACACATGCAGACAGACACAGGCATGGACACAGACACATAAAGTTCATATACTCCTATCCTTTTGGGACTCTCCATTCATTTGTATGGGAAAAACCTTAATCCCAGCTATGACAGCCTTAACCCCTACCCAGCCCTAACCGTAATCATAAGCTATCAAACAAAATACAAGACATTTAGCATTTTTAGTTTTTTGATTGCAGTCAGAGATTTCTTTCTATAAATTAGGTATATATTGTGAGGAACTGAAAAATGTCCCCACAAGGTGAAAAGTAACAGGTTTTGGTCCTCTCACGCACACACGCAGACACACACACACACACAGACACACAGCCTTTCTCCCCTCCACAATAGGACTTCTCAACCCTTCCAGGACAATCCTTGAAAACCCAATTTGGCTGAATGGCCTCACAATACATGAATCATTACTGCGGTGCAGAATAAACTCCTAGCAACCGAGGCGGCGGAGGGCCCCCGGTGAAAGGCCACCGAGGAGCCCACACCACCGCCGCCGCCGCCGCCACCACTGCCACCGCCGCGCATCTCAATTCAATAAGCCTCTCCCCGGGCAGCTGTTGACATTAGAATAAATAGGGCCCATTGTAAATAAATGATGAATGGCACTTTTATACCCACCAGCTGGCAGTGGAAAGGTCAGAGGAAGGCCAGCCATGCAGAATTAGCGTGTTGCATCACTAGCACCCCCCCCCCAATCCCCCCCATGCACATCCCAGCAAATTCCTCACACTGAAGCAGGGCAGGCTGGGACTGAGGGAGCACTCCCCCCCTTTAGCTGCACTACTGGTTCACACGCTACTCCCCATAAGCCGAGAGATTTAGACTCCACGGATGACACTGAATCGTGCTTTGATGGAACGTGGCAACTTGAAATGGCTACACAAAATAGCTGTACAAAATGCGGAAAAGTGACATTTGCTCACAGCTTTCGGATTAACGAAAGGCCAGACTTCCGAGGCAATTTGCGCAACCTTCCCCCACTAATCAGACGGCTAAATTTGCACTAGGACCAATGAGAACAATATTTCACCCCAGTGTTTGTCAGCTTCAGATATATGATGCCTTTAGTCAAAAACTTTGATTTTGACCTTTACATTACACTTTATGTGCATTATTATTGGAAACCGACGGAAGCTATTGATAATACATTAAGTGGTCTTCCTGAGTGTTTTAGATCACTAATGTTTTATTTGATTGACCGTTCAAGGGCGAGTAATTTCTGAAGAAAAAGGAAAAAAAATTTTTTTTTTCAGTATTAGTAGGGCACTTTAGCTCTGACACAGGCATACCGAAACATACTCAAAAATTTCTGACAGTCGAAAAATAAATGTTCACTTCAATGTTATCAAATTAATCAATTCTAACTAGGAGGTCAAGAAAGACTTCAAAAAGTTTCTTTGTACATGTGCAAAGAAAAAGATATGCTATTTTGGTCTGCATCACAGAGACAATGGTACTCAATGGAACTTCAATGGCATATTGTCTCCACCTTCAGGCCAACAGAAGAATTTCAGTCTTATACTAGTGCCTCACAAAACAAAGACTTTTCAGCATGCTGAAAAACAAAGACCATGATGAAAAACAAATAAGAGCAGCCCATCTGAAAGGGGAGGGATTTGGTACTACATGAGGACTTACTGTATCCCAGATCTGCAGTTTTATCTGTTTGCCATCAATAGTAATCATCCGTGCACCAAATTCTACACCTGTGGAGAGAAACAACAGAAACAACAGAAAGGTGTGCATCAGGAGGCCAGAGGGTACACTGGTACATAATAACACTCAAGGGACATCAGAACATGTTGGCTAAGGGTTCGAAACGACGACACAGCAGTGGCCTGCACCATGAAGCTGGATTTTTTAGTTAGCAAGATTACTTGTCAGATTTAAGGCAATCTGGGCTAAATGTAAGCAAATAAAGATAGATTCCATTCAAATTGGGGTGCCTTAAATGAGACAAGTTATTTAGCTACCCAGCAAATCTTGCTTCAGGCTCACAACAGGCAAATGATGCGAGGCCTGAGCTGGCAACTCCAGTGTTCTGGGGGCGGAGCTTTTGCTTGATTGGCCAAACAATTTACTGGGTTTTACTTTCCAGAGGAATCAGGGACTGGACCGACCACTGTGTGAGTGTCCTACAATGGCCAGGAGACTGAGGCATGGCTGTTTTTAACGCTACATTGCGTGATAAATACCGCATCACCGGATATACAATTCTTAGCTATAGTACACCGCTAATTCACTTTAACTCCTACAGGAAACTTAGAGAAAAACAGGCCTGTTTGGTACGAATGTAAACCAGAGATTAACAAATATAATTCTGCCCAAGAACCTACATAAAAAAAAAGCATCACATGACATGCATGCTGACATACAGGCACACACGCATTGACACATACTTTCCATAGACACAGATAAAGAACTGAACTGCTTCACATCTCACAATTATTTTCCTTCAAGACACTATCAGAATGTAGCAAGGTTAAAGGCTGAGAACAAAATTAACCAGAGAACAAAAGAATCACGTTTCTGCTTACATCTCTGTTTACAGAGCTGGAAAAGGCACTATAATGATGAACAGATATAACTGAAAAACATGTCTTACCAATTGTGAGGTCATGCACTGGCTGAAACCGCTTATCTGTGAACTGTAATAATAAACATGACTTCCCCACACCTACAAGAAGGAAACAGTTATTAGAATATGCAGACAAAAGGCTGCATTTGGAGTTAAACTGAATTTCATACATTTAACATCCAACATGTCTGGACATTAATGTGATCAATGACAATGAAGAAGACTCCAAAAACACTCCAAAGATTACATTTAACTGATTCGACAAGTCAGGAAAATGTCACACATTCTGAACACTATATATATATATATATATACACACAAACACACACATACATACACACATACATACATATAAACGAAAACCCTGGAAGACGTGTGGAGAAGGGGCAGAGTTAAACCATAATGCATCAGACACCCATTTCTCCATTT
Organism: Mormyrus iriodes; assembly: GCA_011763525.2. NCBI lineage: Eukaryota > Metazoa > Chordata > Actinopteri > Osteoglossiformes > Mormyridae > Mormyrus > Mormyrus iriodes. The sequence goes on along the minus strand of JAAGVU020000078.1, from coordinate 15,049,555 downwards.
TGCCCGGTGTTGACCTTTGAACTCATAAGCATGCTCCAGTCCCACCCTGCTCCCCAGGCACGCTAGCGTCTATTGGATGTATGCGTTTACTCGCACTGTCCTGTGAGCTTAAAGCCAAACCATCCGTCTACTGCAGCTACAACACAGGCTTTTATACACTATAGCGCAACTATATGGACCAGTTTTGTTTCTACAGGGCCAAGCCGGACGATACTGTCCTCAAAAGGAGTTATAAAACCTTCACACCACGTCATCACCCGGTCTGTGTGAGAGGCCCCATGCACCCTTGTCATATTGACCTATAACCTCTCTAGCACTTCAAATCTGCACTAGGGATGTTGAAATTAATCGTTTCTAAGATGCATCGCGATGCAGATGTGGACGATTCTGCATTGCTGCAGTGACAGCACATAATCGATTACAGCCACACCGCGTTGCTTGTTAATTTTTCGGCTGCAGCTCGACAATAAAGTTCTACAGTTCAAAGTTCTACTGTCTATAGGGTGCTTTTCCAGCACACCAGGTACTTTTGCTATTTACCCCCCCACCCTTTTTTTTTTTTTTTTAAATTTCCCGGTCGGATACCAGAACCAATCGCCAGGGCGCTCGTGCTTGTATCTTCTGCTCAGTGAACCGATTGGTGTGTAGAGTTCAGTAGAAGCAAATAGCTTCTACATTAAACTGCTAAATACACAGTTTATGAATTATATTCAGTGACTGGGTCATGATTTCTGGTAAGAGACACAGCTGTTGAATTTCTCAAATGTATTTTTCTGGTGCCTTAATCACCACAGAAAGAATGCCATTCACTCCCAAGATATTTGAGAGAAGACCGACACTTCTACAGCCGATATTTCCAAAACTAGGCATCTCCCAGCAGGACAACACAGACAGACAGACAGCAGTAAAGCCCCTCTACAACTTATCTTTTTCAGTTTTGGGCTGAACTGTCCCTTTAAACTGTGATCATGTAAAACAAGATCACAATGTAACGACAAGAAATAAAGTATTTTGTATAATATACTAGGACAGCCACTGTATTATTTTGTTGTAATAAATATTGGGGTATTTATAAAGCAAAAAAAGTTCAAATTTCTTTAAAGTTCTATTTAAAAAACGTTTGTATACTACAGGCCACAGCACACCTGTTATGCACTGCGCTACAGAAGGATTTAAGTTTTGTTTTGTGAGGATGACCATAGGTAGTAGGCTAGGCCTATTCTATTTTGCTTTACAATTTCATTTAATTTAATCTTAAAACATTTATTGTTAACATTAAAAAATTTCATGAAGTGCACTGCCAAAGAAGTACATTTACAAAGAAATGTTTAAATCATTAAAAGGGAGTTTATATTTATATGACTGCTCGTATTCATTGACGAAAATGTAGCTTTGTGCATTAATATAGAAAATTGAGGATGCATTGGAACTGGACTTATGCCTAGTGAACTCCTTGACAGCCATGTGTTTGTAATGTTACATGTCTGACTTGCACTTCACTTTGGACTAAAGTGCCTGCTAGTTAATATAAATGTAGATAAAACTAAATGTTCTGGAAGTGGGATGTGTCCCTGTGTGTACTTTGAGAGTAGGGGAAAATTTAAAGCATCCAATAGCATTCAGGATGTCAATATCAGGGACGTCAGAAGCAGGAATGATGACATAACATTAACATTTAGGCAGAGACAGACAGCTGCAGGGAATAGGACCTGGCAGCCATATTAGAATATAACTGATAACACTGCTGTCAGGTGCAGGTGGTCCATCAGGAAATACTGTCTTCCAATAATGAAAACCACCAGAGACTGCAAATTAGAGAGAACGTCGGATATCGCAACCACTGCACATCTCATCTAAGCACGTGGAATCAGCTAACAGAATACGGGGAGCAGAGGAGCATCGACCTCAGGCTCAAAGTCAGGGAAACTATCAGGAGCAAGCAACAAAAACATGTTTAAGTCCTTCTGCTGCACAATTGCAAACGAAATGTATTTTGGGATACCTGGAAGCAGATCAGCGCAATAGGAAAACAACTCTACATCCATTATTAGTGAATCAAAATACCAGCTTGTGCTCTCAACCTAAGCAGAAGACAATTTTCCTGAAACAGTGTGACCATTTATTATGACGTATGCGGTTCTTTCGTTTGCCTATGCCATAAAAGGGACATCTATGTTTCCCAGGGCAACAGCTGTTGCTAAGCAATGATAATTAGATCCTTTCAATAACAAAAACAAATCACAGACCAGGAACACATCCAATGGTTCATGTCAGTACAGTCATTATGTAAAGGGTGACTTACCTAGCTTATCGCTCCACTATAGAGAGATTGGATTCTAAAAATCCCATGTGTAACAGCTATGAATAGCTAATGAGGAAAATGATTTGCATTCAATGTGCATTACTTTCTGCCGTAAATATTTCTACTCAGAGGTTAATGAGTGTAATGGTGTATTTACGATAAAGTGCAATCAATATATCAACCACAGGTAATTCAGGGGGCAAAAAATGATTATGCACACAAGTGGTGTAAGAGGGTGCAAAAAAAGAGCAACGATATTAAACTAAATCAAGTTTAAAACGCCCATAGCTGGACTGACACACAGAAAAGTACGAAAGTAGACGTTTTACAAAGTATACGTATTATATGCGAATAAAATGGCTTTTTAAAAGCTCGATAAAAATCATGGGTTAAAAATGGAGCCAAATGCACAAAAGGACATGAGCAAACAATCCTTTGAGTCTGCGACGTGAATCATGTGATTACTACTGAAAAATTTGTCTGACAAATGACAGGTCGATAAGCAGGAGGCCCAGTTTCCATTTATAAGGCGATTTCAGCTTGCACACTCAAACCACAGGAGATGAGATACAGAGCTGCTAACACACCATTCTTATAAACACACACCTTGAGGCTAAGCCCACAACCAAGTAAGAAAATTCTGCTGTTACTTATTTGCACAGAAGGGGGAGCTCAAACATCACCAACACTTGTCAAAAGGTGGTAATTTTACTGTTGCGGGCCTTTATGGTCACTCACATTTATAGCTAATCGCTAACTTTCAGCTTACGATAACATTCATATTGGCAGGCACGGACTGAAATACCTGCTACCGTGTCTCTATGTGCCAGGACAGACCTTTAATACATTAATACATAATCAGGAAGCCCACATCGCAAATATCTCTGTTACAGGGCTTACAATTTGCTTTGGTCTCATATTCCAAAAGTCGTTCGTTTCTGGTAGCCTGAGCAAATGACATCCTCGTTGAAAGGGGCTTTAGAAATAAAATCACTCCACATCAACTAACTCAGCACAAGCTGGTGGTGAACACTGAAAGTGAGTTTTCCTATTCCTTTGGTGGTTATGGATTTCTGCACTCACTGACGGGGGTTCACCAGTGAGCAGGGACGCAGAATCTGGACCAAGGCAGTTGTCCAGGAAACAGGGCAGCTCTGGAACATCGCCACTGGAATGGGGTCACATTTCGAGGGAACCAATGAAGGTGCAGAGCCTGAGCTACATCCACTGAGGTGACGCCCTGGTTAGGCTGAAAGTGACAAGGACAGCACGACGCGATATCCCAGGTAATTCACCGGCGTCTGCCAGGACTGGTGGTCAGACATGTTGCTGCTGAGACGGGAGGCATTTCTGCTGCTAAACCAACTCTAATAATTTAATCCTACACCACCATGTTACTGGTACTCACATTAACCAAAGTAGAACCAAGCATGTGCTTGCTTCCAAACTGCCACCACTGCAATTTCACAGCTGAACCTCACAGTCCAGCGCCAGCGTGAGAGATTTGGGTTTAGGAGCACAAGACAGACACTGGGGATATTTCCAGCTGTGCTTTGAGGACTTGCAGCAGCCTACACAGAGGTACACATAAAATAAATGACTATACCTCCTTTTTGAAGAGGAACAACTGCAGAATTTAACCCAGCAGAATTCTGTTATTCTTAAATGGAGCAGAAAATGACACACGCATTTCTTTTTTTTTTCCATCTTGAAGCTGGAAATAAAACTATTAAATTGTAGCATGTTATGCTGCATTCCTGCATCTTCAGAAATGGAATACATTTTGTGAAGTCGCACCGTAACTTTTGCTCGAATCAGCAGAACACCAGCAAAATGAAATGTGTTGGTGACGACAGGCTGGCCTGAAATACCAAATACTTCGTGTTGAAGTTTGGAACTGCTGTCCAGATTGAATTTCACTGATCATTTTAACTGTATGTATCCTTATTGCTGGAAATTCAGGTTAAGCACCTTTCCCCACAGCGAAAAATAGCAAATTCACAAAGGGGATTACGCTTACTTTAGGCTGAAATCCCACACATTCAATGAGATCTGTAATGCTTATACTGCCACACATAGGCTAAACATAGTAACTGTATATTTTATAAAAATTGAGTCATGACAGAAATGGGGTCCTGTAGGCTGAGTTTCATTTGACAAAATGCATGTTTAAAAAGTACGCTATCATTTACTGACCTATTACACATACATCGAGCTGAGCGACATCTAAGAAATTTTAGATGCAATATTTTTAATTCTAAAATACTGGGATATGAGATAATCTCGAGTCGTCCAACACCACCCCTTCATGCACACCGACAGGCCACTTAAATTTTTTTTTTTTTTGGTGGGGGGGGGGCAGTGCTGATTAGTGGTGCTGCAGAGTTTCACAAACTCAAGGTGCGCCCTAGCAGCATACCACCATTAAAACCAACGTTTACATATACCGACACCTTCACATACCATACAAGGAGTTCAAGAGATAACAGCAAGGTGTGTACATGTGTGTTTTTTAAATTGCACCGGAAAGGCTGAACTGAAAGCCGAATCGTTAATCTGTTATCCTGCTTTATATGCAGCCCAAGCCTACTTCCCTGACAGAGGTGATAATAGATTTGATGCCCTTTTTTCTGAGTTTCAGTGTCGGCATAGTTACTATGTTTTGCCCGCGTGGGGCAGTATATAGCTCACTGTAACTGAGACAACATTATTAAATTATGCAAGCATTTATTATTTAATTAGAAACAATAAGTGTCATTATGAAACTACCTCTCAGTTCAGATCAGAGCTCGAAGACGGAACGTTTGAGTGTTTCGAATAAACTTCCCAAACAGCAGGGCTATATTCATTTTTAGATGTAGCATTAGTGAAGCTCATCATCACTAATATGTTACATACCTGAATACTTAAACTATATGAGCTGAATGGGCTCCTGGTTTTTAGGCATTTACCTCTGTTCTTACTTCTGCCCAGGGCTTGATCCTAAGAAAATGGCATTGTACATGTTTTTAACCCTTCTGGAACAATCAGTTCCATTTAAAGTGACAAATCACACAGTGTGAAAAGCTGTTAATAACAATCAGCTTAAGGCATAGGAGGTTCTGTGGCCTACCACAGATCTACCACATTTACAATGGTGTGAAGCAGTTAAAACAGACCCCTCTGGACGTCACTCCCAGCATGAAATAATAAATTGCTCTTGCCATTGCATTACATTTATCTGACGCGTTTATGTAACGCGACATACAGGTTAGGGAAGGGTAACAGTTTGTGTGGGCTCCCTGGGATTTGAGCCCATAACCTTTGCGTTGCTAGCACAATGCTCTACTTGTTAAACTATAGGAGCTGGTACTGCAGGAGACCGAACCAACAGCAGCTCCATGTCTGGACGAGTGCAGCTTATATTCTCCTTAAACCTAACACTTTCTAGAAGAATGCGTGAATCCATAAGGGATGATACCACTACCATTCCCTGAAAGTGACAAAGTCAGGCTCCTCATCAGTAAACTTTGAAGCCTCAGACCATACTTAAGAGGCTCCATTGTTTTGCTGAGACCTTCGACAAACACCAAGGGACTATTAATACAACTATCAGCACTGATAATCTACTGTATGTCTTTACAACTTAAGCATCAATTTGACAGTGATGAAATGGGAAGCTCCTTATGAATTTCTGTCTTCCTGACACAGGTTAAGGAAAGACTGGGTGTACCATCAAGTACTTATTAAAAATAACCCCAGACAACTCAGGGAACAATACTACCTCAGACAATACACAGTAACTACACTGACAATGAAGCTGAGAAAAAGGACTGGAGTTTTTTGACTGTCCACCTGTATGTGTAGTGGGTAAATGATGGTATTTTCTTCAAAACCGAGCATAGCCAAACTAAGATATTTTTTCATAATATAAAACAGTGCCAATTTTAGTCATAGCTCAATTTTGATTAAAAATGCAACTACGGTGTTTGCTCATGTATGGCAAAATACAACTCATGGGAGTTTTACTTACACAAAAATGTTCTGAGGGCAGAAGGAAAAATGATTGATTCAGAGAGATAACATCAGATTGTAGAGGAGGTGGGTCCAAGCAACTAGAAGAGGCGGGACCAAGACATCTGATTGGTTGGACCCATCTCCTCTACAATCTGAATCCTCATCTTCCTGAACCAATCATTTTCCCTTCTGCCCTCAGAACATTTTTGGGTAAGTAAAACTCCCATGAGCCAAAATACACCATCTCCCTGCACTGAGGGTTTTCTATGCTTTTGGAGAACTGTCATTCTATCTGTCAACCCCAGGACAAGAGCAACACCTTGGTCCTTAAGGTTGTCCTGCTGCATGAATTTCCCGAAGAGCAATGCTTATGCATTTTTTTAAGGTTAATTAAAAAGTTAAGTATATATCTGCCATCACAATACTTCCAGATAAAACACCGTCATATTTCAGAAGATTAATCTTTACTGCTGAGTGACTCTGAAGACCCTTGAATCATGTCATGTTTCATCACATTCAGTAACATGGTGCTAAGGCACATGCCAATTTAAGGAAACCTCTAAAAAATGCAGTGCTGAAATAAAAATTTTACAATGCGATTAATGGACAATATCTCTCCAGTCAAATTAGGATTTTGGGAGTTTAGAAAGTTAAAGCGTCCAGGCCCCACTATCCAGGATCGGTTACAGAAATAACAGCAGCGGGACAGTAAACGGTCAGGTGACACCGGGCCAGTATAAACTCCTGAAAAATCCTTTAAAACAAAAAATAAAACGAGCGAGAAGGTGGAATTACAGAGCCATTATTGGGCATCAGGGAACGGCGGCTATAGGCGGAAGGCCGGGTCGCAGATGCGTCTCCCTCCCGGTCGTTTGTTTACTACTAGCCGGTAAAATAACGAGCCGGAGTCGCCGGTTAGGTGACATTTCCCGGAGACCGAGACTAAGTCGGCTCTTATTACCCTCCCAGGCCTGCGGAGGGAGGGAGGAAAATGCGGGGCAGAAGCGCACCGACGCCGCCGCTCCGGACGGCTCTGCCACGGGCCTTGACACTCCGTGTAAACAACGGCAACGTCCGTCAGGGAGGCCCAAACACACCGCAGCCGAGCGAAATGGAGAAGCCCGTCTCGAAAGAGAGCTGTTATTCCGGCGGGGCAGCCGAAACGTTAGGCCGGGCCTCCGCCCGGAGTCTCCGCTCTCACCACGTCATTCACTCCAGCACTGCGGAAATAGGAGGCCGCTCACCCGTGTCACCGATGATGATGTATTTGAAAAGGTACGCGTAGGCCATAGCAGCGAGCCGGTGCGGTCAGAAGTCCTCGCTTTTGTGCTGTGGGTCTCCCGCTCAATAACCAACTCGTAAAAGCCCGTAAAAATAAGCCGTCCGCTCTGACAGTCCCTTTCTCTGCGACGCAAAGAAGCAAAACACCTCAGAGCTCCGGTTCCCGACGTAAACACGTAGATACGTAATGCGTCAAGCGTCCTACGCTATCGGTGGTACGTAATGCGTGTCCCGCCCCACCTTCGTTAGAAAAGCAGGAGGCGTCGTGAACTGTTTTGTAAATAAAAATAGTAGATAGTAAAAAATAGTAAATAAGCGTCAAAGCAAGCGGGGTGTTTAACTGTACTGCATAGTAAAACAGTCAGTAGTTAAGCAGTGTATTCCTTACGTACTTATTTAACTTATTTTAAACTGAAGAAGCTGATTTACATTATTAGTCAGTATTAATATGACAATATTATATATATGTGTGTATATATATATATACACACACACACATATATACACATACACCTGTATATATAATATAAATATAAATATATAACTGTAATAGAGATGTATAGAGAATATACTTGACCAATTATGACAACTGATTCAACCATTTTGCATGCAATGAGTTATACAAGGAGCTAATGCCTAGATGTTTCGGGGGGTAAGACTATTCAACAGAGTACTCTTGTATGCATTTTGAGCAACATGACATAAATGATTGATAATGTAGGAATCAGCAGATGATTGTAGACTACATAATCATTTGCATGATTGTGCCAAAGTATTTGCAATTTGACCAAAAGAATGAGACCGTGCATTTATAATGTGCACAAGTGACTCGATGATGTGGAGGTTGTACAAGTAGTTATGAGAATTTTATTTCTGATCCGAGAAACGTACCAAAGTGACAGAAAAACTGTAAAGTACAGAAGATAGAATTAGTTTGCTAATAAGTATAAACCTCAATGATACAGACATGTCCAGTAAAGTGTTTTAAGCATTAAACTATGGGGGACAGTGCATACTATATATAGCTTTGAAACTATGTGTTTTATGCAAATTTACGTATGTGCTGTATTTACTGTGTATATTGTGAAGGCTCACCGCCAGTGACTGCAACAAAGACAGCTAGGCTGTTGAAGGTGAAGTGCACATGCAAACACTGCAATATTAATAAGACTTCGTCCGTAAAGAAACCCGTAACACCAAAGGGTGTTGCCTTCTTTTGTTGAAAGATATTACAGCTGGAAAATTGCACATAAATCCAACATTACCGCAGTGTTGGAACTAAGGTTTGATCTCGGGAGGTATACCTGAAAGTGAGTTCTGGTTAAAACCTTAACTCCATACTTATTAGTCCATTGATTGTATCTTTTGTATTTTAAACTGACACAGTGCATTTACTAATAGTAATGGGAAAGTATTGCGAGATCTGGCAAAAGTCCGTCTTTTTTTTCAACCATCGATTTTCCCCCCTCCATGTACCTTCCAAGGCTACGTAAGAAATGTCTTAGTGTGTTTTTTTGGTCTTTTTTGGCAGGTGTGGTGTGGCACCAGTACAGGATTGCCTTACCCGGTCTGAAAACCTGTTCACTACAAAATGCTGAATTGCTTACTAATAAGTAATGAATAATGAAATTAATTACATATAGTAAATATATATGAATATATTACAGTACCAGGTTTTCTTGATTGGCTAGGAGTTGGGAGGGAGAAAAAATGTGGACTGTCTGAGAGTCCCTAAGGACTGGTTGGAAAACACTGCACTACACAGGATTACAGTGAATGACTGTAAATATCACAAATAAAACTAAAATTTTGATCACTTGGTACATTGGAATTCTTTAGCTTAGCATGTCGCATCATCTCTCCTTGGAGACATGCACACACATATATATACTTGAGAGCAAATCTGGAAATTGACACGTGGCTCAAAATATGAAGATAAAACTGCAAAAAAGATGAGAGCCAATCAGGCGTCTGTATCCAGTACAGAGTTCAAAAGCTGCTTTTACACAGAAGCTGGTATAAAACAGTACCAAGAGCCTTTGAGGTACAGAAGCACAGCGTGGGTTCACAGCCTTAGGTGAAAAGGCACAGAGGCAGTTATTTTGGACTGAAGATTGCATATATCGCTATATATCGCAAATATGGCTGTGCTCAGCACTTCATCAGATAGGAATAAATGAGGTGGGCAGAACTGTCACCTGATGTACTGACAATGTCCTTCAGCTCAATGCATCAATCAAACAAGTAAGCAGTCAATGCACCACCGAAACACAATGGAAGACCCCTCACATCTGAATGATCTGTTTCAGCTGCTTCCCTCAGGCACATGACTCAGATCACTAACCACCAAAACAATAGCCTTCAAGAACAGCTTCTTCCCTAGTGCGATCAGGCTCCTCAACACTTTCCCCTGCTTTTAATCAACAAGGCAACATTCGCACCATTTCAACTTTGACTTTCTCATCAGCACAGACCCCTGATAACCTTCTTGCACTTACCTACTATGTGTATAGCTGTATGTTGTCTGTTTGTACCTGTCAGTTTCCAGCATTACACTATTTAAACTTGCACAAAATTCTGTATTTATAACATACCTTGCATTTATGCCACATTGTGTATGTTACGTCTTGTAATTTCACTCTATACACATTATGCTTAATTGTTAATTGTCTATTGTCATGGCGTCTCTAATTGTAGCTGGCTGTGTGAACGCATATTTCCACCAGCCTTAGTCATATGGCAATAAAGAATCAGATTCTAAAAATCCAAAATTAATGTGAGGACTGAGATGGTGTGGAGATCAAGGTAAAGTCTTCATTTTTTACAGACAGACTTCTCCTTCTTATATCATTTCCTGCATTATCCAATTATTTAATTGTTTGTTTAGTCACTCATTTATTTATTTGTTGACTTATTTATTGAGAAATAAAGCAAATAAAACATTAAAGTCACACACACAAATATACATTTGTGTGTAGTTTGCATTAAAGGAGACTTTAAACATGTGACAATACAACAGCTGAAGGCCAGTTTTCTAAATGTTCTGAGATCCGTCTGCTTTGTTCACCAACATCTCAGGTTCCACTTATCATCATAATGGCATTCAAGACCAGCTCATTTGCTCTTGTTACCAAATAGCCAAACTGGCTATGCCAACCCTAAATCATCTACTTATTACCTGGCATTTGACATTAGGGAGTGTAAATGCATTTTTATCTTCTGTACATCCTGAGACAGTTATAGTCGGGTCCTTACTCAGGGGGCCTGATCTGAATTCATATAATCCATCTCTCATGTCCAACCTAGCTCATCTCAAGCCTTCCATTTTATTAAAAATAACAGGAAGATATCTTCAGCTGTCTGCCTTCTTACCATCCAATCATATCTATTTCCTGTTTGAGTAAATGAGCTATCTATTGACTGCAATTTTCCTGGCCGATTCCGATTTCTTGCCAAGTATGACCTGCCGACACCCATTTTTTGCCGATTCCGATCTCCTAAGACCTACACTTCACAGCATACAAAAACGAAAATCATCTTTTCTTCAACGCAATTTTTTTCCATTATAAAAGAACACGTTACAATTTCCGAGAATCTGCACTACGTCACAGGATCTTCTCTCACTTACACAAGTATCAAAATAAAAAATCTTAAAATAGTCCGTAGGTTATAAACCTCCAAATTAAACTGAAGTGTATTATTCTCTTTTAAATATAAATAGGTGCAGGGCGATATTATTAATACCAGCATCGCATGTTATGCACATACAATTCTTACATCGCTATTCAGCTAAATTAAGATCAGGCTTTTTCATACCTTCATACTATACGGACATTATAGCGGAGGCGGATAAAGTTTCGCTCAAACAGTTTTACTCTGTCATAGGAAAAAAAAACTTAGCTAGCTTTGCAATGTTAACGACTATTCCTTTTCAAGACTATCTAGTATATGTTTAATAATCAGTTTAATCAGTTTAAAGTTTACCTCCGATGTTTCACTACATTTTCGTGGTGGCTCCCCCACGGTTTACTTTGGCTGTACATGTATTACAAATTGCAAGCTTTGTGTTGTTTTCACTCTCAGTGAAGAACTTGTGTGGCTGTAAATGTCCGCGCAGCTGTGTAATCTATTTATCTATTGTGGGGGGGGTGGAGTACTTGACTGCTTTTTTTGAAGGAGTCAGGTGGTCATTATCAGTTTTGATATTTGTTTTTTTATTTATTTAGATATTTTTATTGCTAAGAAAAGTCACAGTCAAGTAGTATTTTAGTGTTCTGCCTGCTAAAATCTGAAAATGTATAATATCTGATGAAAAAATCCCAAAATGTTTCTATAAAAATGTTTTGTTTTGTGCGTTAAACTTGAAGTAGGATGGCATCCTTGCCACTAGGCGGCAGACTGCATTGTATAACACTACTGTCCATCCATTTTCTAAAACTGTGCATGGGCAGGATGTAGTAGTATTTTTTAAAAAGTGCGATTATTTAAAAATGATATATTCAGACATATTTATGTGTTATTTGATAACCTTACCTATTTACATCTATGATGCAAAACCTATTTCAATTACCTGATTCTCAGTTGTTCACTTGAACACAGTAACATAACTGATAAGCTGAAACAAATTAAAAGTCCCCCCAATTATAATACTGACATTATTATGCTTTGTCCTTCATATATGCTTTTATACGAGCGAGTACACGATCGATTCAATGTCCACATACATAATCTGTTGTAAAATTATTAAATAAATAACCTGTAAGTAGTCCAAGCTAAAAATACATTTAATTGATATTACTCACAGCGGGAGGTTTCTTTTTAGAGCAAAGGCCGACTTATAATTTTTAAGACAATTGTTTTAACATTATTTCTATTTTTAGTGGAGTGGGAGTTAGAAATGGAACAACCTAATTAGGAAAATTTCATCAGAGACTTATTGATTTGATGTGATCTGGTCCTAGTTTATATTACAATATAAAGGGGAATCTCGAATTTACGATTACTCTATTCATAATGTTTGCCCTACGGACTAATAATTAAACATATAGCTTAAATTGGGGGGGGGGGGGGGTATGCAAAATGTTTTCCAGAGAGCCCATCATCTTCAAATACCTGTTTATGGAAGTCTCATCTTTGAATGAATTACAACATGGGTTACTAAGTCTAAACATTCCACCTGTAGGCCTATAGATAAAACGCAAGCCTGGTCTAGTGCATTGAGTGTAGACCAGAAAGCTTTTCAACGGTTTCCAAATGGACTCATTAAGGTGAAAAAAATTAAATTACGTAACTCTATGACTATGGCTGTCCTCAAGTAACTTTATTATGATTATGTGACATGAGTCTCATATTAAACTATTTCAAAATAATATACTTCATTTGCATTTTTACATTACTGCTCTGAAGCTATAGCATAATATGAGGTCACCAATGACTGCGTCTCTTCTCCAACGCAAAACCATTGCAAACTATCTGCTTCGATGCATAGGCATTGCGTAAACACACATTTCTTTGGATTTTTATTGTTTGTATCTCATGAAAATAAATCATACAATTGTTCCAGTTTTACTTCTTCCTAACCCATGCTGCCAGACCATAAATCGGGTTTCATGGACCTTTTTGTTGGGTTCCGCTTCTCTTATCAGTGGTTTCCTTGTCATAATAGACCTTGTTGTAAGAAATTATGAGGTGCTTGCCAGATGTGTTGCTTTTCACGATGATTGTACATGAACATTACATCCAGGGTTGCATCTCTCCAGACACTTACGCTTTCTGACTGACGCTCACGCAAGAAATCTTACAGCAAATCTATATTATTCCATTATACACCTAAAATTAGCTTCATGAAAAGCGTTGGGGCGGTTTGGAAACCCTACAGTCCATTTACAATGTAAAAAAACTCTTACATACATGTAAATTTGTGTGCATGTGGGTGCAGACTTGTCTCAAATTGAAGTTGGCAACTCTGATTACATCTATTCCAAATAAACTTGTTTTTGCGACACTTATGTAAATAAGATCTCCTCTGCACCATCTCAACCAGCTTATTATTTTTGGGATTGCAGACAGGTCAACTTTTTTCTGATATCCAAACACGTTTCTTAAAAACAGTTTTGTTTTGGTTTTTTTTGTTTTTTTTTTTTTTTTAACCAAACCTCCAGCGAGATATGTAGGACATTTTCAAGTTTAAACTATGTTGCGAAGCTATTTTTAAATCGCCGCTCGGCTACGGGGTAGACGCTTCGGTGCAGCCAATCACAAGTGGCTCCCGCTCCAGCTTGGGGTGTGAGACCTCGATCCATTGTCCTTGTGAGGGATCGGGGATTTCAGCGGAATGAGAGTTTATCTGCGATCTCTATAAACTGCAGGACTCTGCTGACATGGAGGGAGATACTGAGGGAGGGAGGGAGAAAGAAAGAACGGGATAAAGAGATAGAGAGGGAGCGTGAACAGATGTAGACTGAAAAGTGAGTTGTATTGATAAGGTAGCAAAAAGACGCAGGCAGGGAAAGCAGGGGTAGCGAGGGTCCAATCTGACAGCTCCTCAACCTTCATTCTCACTTTGCTAAGCCGCGTCACGCCGTCTGAGAAAGTGGGGCAACATCAAGACCCGCGTCTTACCGAGGGAGGGGGGCCGTCGCAGACCTCCCACCGCCCAGCGCCTCGCCTCTTCATCTCGATCGGGGGAGGAACAGGGACCGAAAGTCGTCCGGAACGAGTCTTATGCTCATCTTCCTCAAACGGCATTGCTGAGCACCTGTCCCTGATGGCTGACAACATGATTGAAGATTCTGATCACTACACTGAGAAGGATGATGTGCAGTGGGGATACGAGGAAGGTAAGAAATGCAGCAAATATCAGAGCTTCATCCTTTCTCCTACCTGTAACCCGAGATCCTCTTCCCGTGATATG
>JAAGVU020000078.1:15002574-15029262 GCA_011763525.2 Mormyrus iriodes | reverse complement strand
CCCCCCCCGCTGCTGATTAGTCGATTATTGACATAACCATTTTTTATTCTTTCTTGTTTCACTTTTGGCTGTAAAAAATTGTCTAAGTGGCCTGCTTAGGAGAAGACGTCCTCAGCGTATTTAATTTTGAAAGCTCTGGTTTACAGAAATCCGTGACTTGAGCTTTGGCCTAAAGTAACAAAATGTGTATCTCTATTTCATTTTTACTGAAGCTAGCATTTTGGAAGTTTTCACAAAATGAAAAACAGTCTTAAGCAGTTCCAAAACATTTTAAATACGAATATTATGCTGTATGAGGTGTTTTTTATTTTTAAGGACAGATTATCCGATATAACAAACAAGCCCATCTTTCTTCTATAGAACATACTGCTTTACCTTTAGCATGATTAGCAGTGCATCTGATATCATGTGACTACCAAAAGCCAACCTGTGAGATATCAAATGAACCAGAGGAGCCTGCTACCATAAGTAAGCTTGGTTGTTTGGGAGTGAGTGGTGGTATTGAGGGTGCAATTTGATAACCTGTTGCGAGCAGGTGTACTGGGACACAATAGGGCTCTTGAACCTGTCCCGGCTGCTGACAGCTGGTGAAAGCAGGTGGCACCTGAGCTGTGTGTGTGTACCAAAGGTGGCCTCAGGGCCCAATGCTTTGTTTGCTGTTTGTGGAAAGAGCAGGTCCGGTGCGATCCATAATGCTTCACAGCCTCCTCAATGTAAACAGATACATAAACAACCTGTAAATAACAACAGTGGCTGTGTGCTGGCGCCGCCTTGCTAGTACTGGACCTTGTAAAAAGACTTTAAAATCTATGATGTGGTGTTAGGGTTATTTAGGCTGGACGCAGTTTGTTTATGTGTTGCATAAAGTATATTTTTTGGCATATGCAAAATTAACCTGATACTTTAAAATGTAGAAACAGTGAATGTCCTGCATTATATCTGCCACATTTTTCTATCTAAAGCTTGTCTCCGGTGGTGTAGAAAATAGTTAATTTTGCTTTATACATGCCCCACATTTGTATTGAAATTATTATTTTTTTTCCCCCAGTATCAAACTCTCCAAAATCGCCGTTGCCTGTCTCTATGAGTTAGTAATATTTTTCCTCTATAATTTAAAATTAAAGAAGATTTGTGACGTGAATCACCCACAGAAAAATACTGAAGAGACAATTAATAATAAATTAATAGGCACGCTTAACAAAGCTGTTTATTTGGAGTCTGCTCCCTTCTCAACTTGCACACTGAGAAATCCCTGTGGCCCGGTGACACAGAACTCCTTCATTTCTGTGGGCACAGCTGGAAATGCACTCGTCTTTCTTTTTTCTGCAGCTGCACCTGATTCACTGGAACAGCAAACTGTTCAACAGTATTGAAGAGGCTTTGGGGAAGATAAATGGCATCCTGATAATCGCTCTCTTCGTACAGGTAGTGCCACAAATCCCGTTAAGCTCATACGTTGTATCATACTGACATCAGCTTGCGGCACTGGTTCTGAACTCTGCTAAAAAAAAGCAATCACAACTTAAAGAGAAGCCTGGAAGGAAACCATTGTCCTGCGAACACACTGTGTCCCGGCAGAAGCCTCGATAAAAACTGATGAATTGTTTAAGAAGAAAGCAAAAATTCTGTGGAAATAGAATTTATGTAAATTCTATAAAAACAGAACTTATCATATCTGTTTTCAAAACACCT
Organism: Mormyrus iriodes; assembly: GCA_011763525.2. Lineage (NCBI taxonomy): Eukaryota > Metazoa > Chordata > Actinopteri > Osteoglossiformes > Mormyridae > Mormyrus > Mormyrus iriodes. The sequence goes on along the minus strand of JAAGVU020000078.1, from coordinate 15,027,570 downwards.
TATCCATGTGTGATTTGTTAATATGAGCCCTATAAGACGAGAACATATTCTTTGAAATGTATTACTGGGTCTACATTCTTCATTTACACCTGTATGATGGGGGTGGTATGTGGCTCAGTGGATTAGGCCTCTAGATCAATTAGAAGGTTGTTAGTTCAAATCCCAGGGGCTGGCAAATTGATGCTGCTGTTAGGCCCTTGAGAATGGCATTTAACTGCCAGGTGTGCTGGACATTGGTGTGATGGGATGTCATGGGAATGAAGGAAGCATTAATGATACTATTAGATGCGAAAGGCTAAATCAGTCATGCACCTCCTTTGGTGTGATTATGGATATGAATCACATTGACCATTAATTTATTTGGTTGCAGATCACAAGACTTTTCTGTCAGTTGTTATTTTCACCTGATTCAGGTTCCCCCCCCCCCACAGATCGGAAAGGAGCACCTGGGGCTTAAGGCCATCACTGAGGTCCTGCAGGACTTACAGTACAAGGTGACTTTGTTTGTGTTACCATTTGTCTGTTGCTAAGGCAAATACCCATGATGTGTGATGAGGAATGCCATGGTAACCGGATAATCTGTATCACATTTTAGTAGATGGGTGCAGTGAATGAAATTTCCATGTGAATATCTGTGGCATCACCCCTGAGGGCTGCAGGGGCCTTGAAATTGTACGTTTATTAGGGTCACCTGCTTGCTAATGCAAACAGTCGACTCCTACAAACAGAGAATCATGCAGCTGCAACTGAATCCAAGATTCCAACGAGATGAGGAAGTTTGACTAAGCATGGGGCGTCTGAGATGCCTGACCTACGTGGCTATAAAGCAGTCAAAACAATGTGATTGTTGGTACTAAGAGTGGTGGTTCCAGCATCTCAGAAACGGCTATTGTCCTTGGTTTTAACTCATTACAGTATGGAGATTTTCCTGAGGATGGTGCAGTAAACATAAAACACCCAGACTGTGGCAGTTCTGTGGGTGAAAACACCTTGTTAATGAGAGAGGTCAGGGGAGAATGGCCAGACTTGTTACCGCTAACAGGAAGGTCACAAGTGCAAAAATAACAGCTCAGTATAACATTGGTGTGCAGAATGGTTCACTGAATATACAAGTAATATATGCTTGAAGTGATTCTACAGGCAAAGTGGGTCCTGCCTTGTAATAGCGAGGTGGCTGCTGAGTGCATATTTAGGTGTTTTAGAATATTTGTTATTTTACAATTTATTGGCAGATATAAACGTTTAAATTTTTTTCTTTCGTAATTTCATCAGGGGAAGACAAAAATCATCCCGTGCTTCAACCCTAATACGTTGCTTCCTGGTAAGTAATCGAATGTGGAAGAAGATCATGTCGCCACACTCTGGCACAGATTTGATCTTGGAAGTCCTGTGGAGTCCCTTGGCATCCCGTTACATGACACAAGGGACAGGGTAAGGATGGGAAACAAAAAAAACATACAGAAACAAACACAAGAACAAAGCAACAAAAGTCCAGCGTGTGGGTTAGGGGGCAGGAAAGTACCTGCAGGATGTGGGTGTGAAGCTGTTACACAAGGATTTCACTAGGATTAAGAACGGGATTAAGAGCCAATAAAAAACCAGGACACACCAATTCACACATCAAAAAGAATGAGGGATAGATAGAACGAACCAACAGCCTGAACAACTTAACTCTACCTCCTGCCACTGGCTTTAACCCTGCCCCCAAACAGAACTGATTGGATGTGACCACCTGCTAATCCCTTTCTGATTGGCTGCTGTATGTCGGTCTACAGATCCCCTTTTGCGGGACTACTGGGTGTACGAAGGCTCGCTCACGATGCCCCCCTGCAGTGAGCATGTCACCTGGATCCTGTACCGGTACCCACTGACCGTTTCACAGATCCAGGTATGAGCCATTCCATTGACCCTGAGTTGGGGGAGGGGGGGATTATTAAACCATCAGTCTGGGAGCGGCCCGCCTTTCAACTACTTGTGTTCAAGAAGCCGCTTTGAAGTTAACGCCGCCCCCCCTCACCCTGTAATATGAGCTATGTCCCCCCCACCCGTTAACATCCATTTGAAGTGTCTTATTGGAAAAGCCTTCAATCATGATCAGTCAAGGGCAAATAACACTGAAGCATTTTTAGTACAGTGCTGTATGAAAGTCTTAAGCCATCAAAGGAAATGTTTCATGCTGTTTATCTTAGTAGTAAGTGTATATTTGCTTTGGAAAAAAGCAGCAGAATTCATCATTAGAATATATGCAACTGAACAGTAAGCCATTAAAACGTGGCAAGGATTTTCTTTGTTCACCAGAAATGTACTGATACTTTGTTGGATTGCCAGATGAACACCGCTTCAGTTCCCAAACCTCTCCTTAGGGCACCTCAGCCATTCCATATATCTGTTAAATTTCACCACCAGCTCAACAACTATGGGCATGTTTCTGTGGCCAAGGCACTGTTTGTCTAACGCTTAGGGAAGCATGCTTGTGATTGAATGGTTGTTGGTTTGAATCCCCAGCCAGCAAGGTACTGTTCCCTCAGTGCTAAATGATAGCTGCCCACTGCTATGTCACGTATAGTCTAAATACACATTTTGTTGTGGTGTGTTGACAATAAATCACTTTCATTAATTTATTCACTTAATTAGCTAAATTATTTAATAAGGTATTGATTAACCAAACATTGTGTGTTTGTGGTCAAGTCATTAAATACATGGGTGTATTGGATGGTCGCTGCACGTACTGAGGGACTTTAGGAGAGGTCTTCAAATGGCGAAGCTGACACACGTTGACAGACATCATAGCTTCACCAAGATAAACATCATTTAAGTATCATTTTCTTTGGCTGTCTAAGACCTTTGCACGGTACTGTAGGTGCATGGCAGATAAGAAAGCTGGCTTTTTGGTATTTCGTATAGGGTCAAAACATCGAAGGCTGCATTCGACTTTCAGTTTTCGGGCTTATCACAAATGGTCACTGAATATCCGCAATAATAAAAGAAAGATAGCCAGATACTGTCACGTTGGACCTTACACTGCACCCTTCTGGGGGATTTCTAGACTTTTCGCCCGTAGCCTGTGAGGCGAATCTTGTGCTTTATTGAAACAGCTGCTCAGAGCGGACAATGGGTGCACTGGGTTAGCTGTCAGCTGGTACCAGCCCCTGATTGCCCATTTTATAATCATAATTTATAACACATGATGCTTACATAAGCTAGATGCTTACAGCTAAATCAGTAAGCTATAGCCTTTAAATGGGACTGTGAGCCCCAGCTTTGATAAACTTTGACTTTAGCGCCCATTGGCAGTTATGGTTGCCGCTTAGCTGTGGCTCGGGGCCAAGACTTTGCCAGTAACAGTCACGGCCGTGATGCAGTGAAACCTTATTTTTTATTTTCTTGAAATCCAGGTTATTTTCCCTCCCATGGTGCATTGTCTTTTGTCTGAACTCTTTGGCTGGGGCCCATTGTCACAAAAACTTTTCCTTTTCATAATGTGAACCTTGTTTAATATGTTATTCGGTGCTTTTTTATTTAAATGCCTCGGATTCCCTCGAATTATGCTTGATTTGGCAAAGGGCGAGATGAAAGTATATTCGCCTGTTTTAGGTACTTTGGTTAGATGATCATGACTGTTTTTTCGAGGTTTGGATGAGAGAACAAAGCAGAGTTGTAAAATGAATCTATGATCTCCCGGAGCGGGGGCTTTTCTGTGGCCTCTTTCCAAGGTAAAGTCTGGCCACCCGCAGGTTTGGCTGAGATACCCACCCCCACGAGAGGCTGCACACATAGCCTCTTTCCTTAATGCGGTTTCAGTAAATTTTAGTGAGTTTCCCTTTGCAGTAACAGGTCCTGATATTCCCATTAAGGAATAAATGGCAGGAAATGACATCACAGTTTTGTCTCTCCATCACTGTGTTTTGCACATTTTAGGTGTGTGCCATACACAAAAATACACACACTGGTCTTTTTAAATCACATTCCTCATACATCGGTTTCTCTGTCTTGGTCACGAATGCATGAATTCAGCGATAAATATATCCCTGTAAATGTTTACAATCTAAAGATTAGGCAACGATAAACTTGAAACTTCATCCGTATTAAATATGAAGTCTCAACGCATGAATTTGGAAGCTGTTGTGTGGCTCAGCAGATTAGGACTCTGTGCCTATGATCGGAATGTCGCTGGTTGAAATCCTGTGATTGGCAGAGTGATGTCACTGTCGGGCCCTTGAGCAAGGCCCTTAACTCCCAATTGCTCCAGAGACTGGCTCACCCTGCTTTCTCAATCGTACGTCACGTTGGATAAAAGTGTCTGCTCGATAAATGTAGGTCCAATGTAGGTGAAGAGCTATGTCCCTGCTGGCTGGTAACCATGGGGATGGTAAGCCCTTATACTCTGACCCTGACCTGGATGAGTCCCCACAGATCGAGGAATTCCGGAGGCTGCGATCTCACGTCAAAGGGGCGGAGCTTCCCGAGGGCAACGACGGGATGCTGGGGGATAACTTCCGACCCACCCAGCCCCTGAGCGACCGGGTGGTGCGGGCTGCTTTTCAGTAGGCCGCCCCCCTCAGGATCTCTGGCACTATGCTCCATGGGTAAATATGGGCCGTCTTTTCTTTTGGGCTATTGCTGTGTCACTAGCATTGTTACGACGGCGGAACGGTGCTTGCATGCATTTCAAGCCTTATGTGTTCAGTGTATTTTAAAGGAGAACATTAAAGCTAAGTAAGTTGTTTTCTGTGGTGACTGGAAAACATGTTATTGCTAGCTTAAAACTGATGGATCATACAGTCATAAGTCTGTTATGTTAAGAATATATGGGATTGATGGCTCTTTTTCCGGTAAAAGCTGTATGTTTTAAGCAGAAATATATTTTTGAATTACACATTTGACTTAATGGTTATTTTTTCCGAATTTCCCCTCTGACGGCATTTTATTCGGCACACATCACATTTACGTTTCCACACGCCATTCTGCAGTGACAGAATAATAGTCCCATCGGTCGTTCGGGAAGCCTCACTTTCATGAAATAAGGGCAAGAACTCCCATAGGTATTCATCACCGCTGAGCAAAGTAACAGGGCCAATCTCTCGGCGAAAAAAAAAACCCATTTCTCTTTAATCTAGGCCTTGTGTTTCATGTATCTTGTAGCCCTATCTATTTTAGTGGGCACAGGGGAGCACCTGAAGGCTATGAGCTAAATCGTCATTTTAAGAATAGAAGTAATTTGCTCTAAAACGAGGGCACGGGAATGGAGGGTGTTTTATACACTCTGTAGTAAACCAGAGGTGGGCAAATCTGGACCTTGAGGGAATGCTGAATTTCTATCCTTTGTTCAACCTCCGATCAAAATCAGAGTGACTTGGATAGTGACTTCATGTATAATGAGATGTGGGGCGGGGCATTGCAACTTAAACACTGCCCCTGCCCCCGCCCAGTGTCTCGACACCACTGCTGCAGATTCTTGATGGATGAGCGAAATGGTTGCAGCTGATTGGTTGTTATTCCTGATCTTTCATGCACATGGTGAACGCTTTTGTCTGGAGCGGCACACAATTCAGGGGTCAGGCTCAGCCAGCATTCAGGGCTAGGGGCCTTGCTGAAGAGCCCGGTGGTGATATGAATACTCTACCAGCCATGGCATTCAAACCCATGACCTTCCAGACACGAGCTGAGAACGCTGACCTACTGTGCTGCACACCACCCCCTGCTGGCTGTGGCAAATTTGCACATCTAAGCATAATGACAGTTATGACTGGCCATTAATCAGTCTGTCTGAAACGCACATGCTCCCTCTGGTGTTGGGACATGGCAAATACAGATTAAAACGATAAGCGGGTTAAAATGTGAAAGGACACTTTTTTGATCTTTTTTTTTTTACTTCTTGTGATGTTCGAAGGGTTACCCGTCGTTTTTTCCAAGCTGCCTTAAGGGATTTTACCCAGCAAACAACAAATGTTCCCAGGATTTTGGGGCACATTCCTTAAATAATGCTGGATAATTTAGAAAACTCAAAGAAAATAAAATTGCATCAACAGTCTTATGTTAGACTTTTCTTGGAATGAGCTACTGCTGCTCTATAAAAAGTTTTGATACTATTTTAAGCCATTAACACAAAACATTAACCTAAATTTTATATATATACTCTCTGTGTAAGATCCAGTCCGCTGTAACATGCGACAGAAATGTTCTGTGTGACCCAAATAAAATGTTTCATTTCTGTGATGGATATGTCAAACTACTAGGTGGCATGGCTGGGCGCGGGTGGTCCTGGGCTGACCCAGACGGACCTCCGGCCTACTAATTCTGCATTGATGGTGCGTGATACGGTACAATAAAACGATTGTGTCTGACGGGTGTGTGTGCGTGGCTTGATCAATCAGAGGAAATGTGCTGTTGAGAGGCAGATAGATTTTTCTTTCTCTTTGTTCATTTGGTCTTAGTAATCCGACGGGTGATTTAACAACTGATTAAAATGTGCAAGTTGAGTCTGTACTGTGATTTTGTCACCAAGTGAATTATTATGGGACTGACCCATATGATTTTCTGCCAGCCCACACAGGCTATGATTTCTGGCTCTGCTATTGATGTCAAACATTCAGAGAATGCCCTCCTAACCGGGAATTCACCCAAAACCTTAAGGGGATGCCAGAGGGTGGTCAGAAGGGAGCACTACAGATACTACATGCTTTTTTTGCTATTCCGCACACTGAGGCACAAAAGAAAGACAATGGCTGTGAAGTGGTGTGTAGCTCAGCAGGTTAGGCTGCTGTAGCTGTGATCAAAAGGTTGCTGGTTCAAATTCCATGGCTGGCAGAGTGATCTCATCATTGGGCCCCTGAGCAAGGCCCTTAACCCTCAGTCGCTCCAGATACTGGCTGACCCTGCTTTTTCAGTTGTATGTTGATGTAGATAAAAATGTGCGTGAAACCCCTTGATTTGGGGGGTGGTAGTAACACCTAGTGTTGAAACATTTAATCTGTGCCAAGCAGGTCTGTATAGAAAACGATTAAGGGTACAAAAGCATTACCTTATATACTCACATGGGGCAGTATTAGGGGCCCTACTTATAGATTTACAAACTTAAATTGCACTTTTTATGTTACTTTTTAGGGGCGGCACGGTGGTGCAGTGGGTTCACGTATCCACCCGGGTTCCGTGTGTGGAGTCTGCATGTTCTCCCCGTGTCATCGTGGGGTTTCCTATTGGTACTCCGGTCCCCCCCCAGTCCAAAAAAATGCTGCGGCTTATTGGAGTTGCCAAATTGCCCGTAGGTGTGAATGTGTGTGTGAATGGTGTGTGAGTGTGCCCTGCGATGGGTTGGCGCCCCGTCCTGGGTTGTTCCCTGCCTTGCGCCCATAGGCTCCAGACTCCCCACGACCCCGAATGGGATAAGCGATACAGAACATACATTAATGTTACTTTTTTAATTGCACACATTGCAGGCCCAAAAGAAAGAAGAGAATGATTCTTAACCTTACATTACCTCCTTTTGTTGTTCTTTGTCAGAAATTTCCGGAAATGTGTACATAATAACACAGCCCTGCCCTATTATCCCCCGTAAGCATGAGGATGTTTGTACTTTCAGAGTTAAAATAATTGCGGATACTTGTAAAGTTGAAGGTTATCATCAGCTTCCAATGTATTTGTGCTGCTAATCAGGCGGGAAAGTCTGAGTTTATTTGTAGCAATGAGGTAAGAATAATAAGCAGACACAGGTGTATCCTGGTTTGAGGAACCGCTGGCGAGATAAGAGTGGGCGTGCAGTTGCTAAGGCGTCAAGCTTGCTGAATTCCTCAGGATGTTGCTTTGTCAGATCCTGGACATGAACCTGAGTAATCAAGGCCACTTTCACTTTCAGTCTGAATTGATGCCTGGATGATGTGTGGTAGTGTGTAACCCCAGTCGTGTGCCCTGTGCTGCCTGGGTTAGGCTCTAGACCCCCCCCCCCCCGATCCTGATCAAGATAGTTAGATGGGATGAGGCTCTGGGGGTTACGATGTGATTGGAAGGTTGCTGGATCCAATGCCCTGGTCAGCAGCGTAATGTCACTGTTGGGCCCTTGAGCAGGGCCCTTAATCCCAAATGGGACTGGCTGACCCTGCTTTCTCAATTATATATTGCTTTTGATAAAAGCATCTTCTAAGTAACTAAAATGTAATTATATTATGACATGAATGGATGGTGGACAACTGTAAAAGAATTCCCATGAGTACAGGTATCCCCCACTTTACGAACATTTGCTTTACGCTACTTTGTTTTTTACAAAAGACCTACTGTTTTCACTAGCCAGAAGACATCCAAAGAGGAATTTGGCTTTTATGAAAACAGGAGAAAAGTGAAAATAGCATTTGTTTATCAGCGAGCCAATTATAGATATATAGTCACACTCCGCATAACGACGTTTTGGTCAACGACAGACTGCATATATGACAGTGGTGACATTAGATTATAATGGAGCTGGAAAATTCCTATCGCCTAGCAACACTGTAGCTGATGTAACATCACAGCGTAACGCATCACTCCCGTATATGCTGGTGTAAACAAACCTACTGGTCTGCCCGTCGTATAAAAATATAACACATGCAGTTATGTACAGTACATGATACTTGATAATGATAATAAACAAATATGTTACAGGTTTTTACTATACTGAACTATCCTTATTTATGCTATTCCATATATCCTAGGTGTGTAGTGTAGTAGGCTATAGTATCTTGGTCTGTGTACCTGCACTCTGTGATGTTCTCACAATGGCAAAATTGCCTAACAACACATTTCACAACGTATCACTGTTGTTAAGCGATGCATGACTGTATTGATTCTTGTAAGTGAGACTACACCAATACATTGTTTCTAATTTATATAGGCTATGACACTCTACTTTTGGATAGCGGGCGAAACCTGTAGCATATGATAAATTAAAGTTACCGACAACAGGCACATGAGGTTGCTCCAGGGAGTGTCTGACCCTACTCTACAAATTGTATGTTGCTTTGGCTAAAAGTGTCTGCTAACTATGTAAATTGGCGGGTTTCATAAGATTCTTGTTGTTTGTTTTCACGCAGGACACAAAAAGCTAGTGAAGTTACTTTATAAATGACAGTTTTGGCATGAGAAGCATCTTCCAGGAGCGTGGAAACAGAGTCTGATCTCTCTCCAGCACATTTATAGATGAAACATCTGATGACAATGCTGGCCTCTTAGAATTGAAAATAAAAGTGTCTCTCTGTCTTTTCCTGCAGAGTGAGGGGGAGAGGAACATCGGCACCACAGTGCCCCCTGTGGACACGGGGTGTACCTCCTCTGAACATGGTTCACAATGGCAAAATCGTATTGCTCACAGTCGCCCATCCAGCTCTGCTCTTGGGGCTCTGCTCCTGTGACCTGCTGTTCTGAGACCTGCCAGTAGGGGTCACCAGATGCCTCAGCAGCCTTTTAGAACTGGAAAGCACTCCTACTGTAGGGAAACAGCACCCACGTAACTTAGCTAGACAGCAATAATGTAGAAAGAGTGTCACAGGCTAACAAGAAGCTAGGACCATAACACGGTGTGATTCGTTCTATTGTTCTGTTGTTGCCTACGGTTGTCTTGTAGTATGTGCTCAACATGTAAGTATTCTGATGCAAAATATACATTTTAAGGGTAGCAAGAGTACCTGGTATGACGTAAATAGATGGCTTTTTCCACAAGATTTGAACTTAGATTGAATTTCGTAGAATTATAGCTATATGACAGCCCACTCACATGGCACTGTGAAGCACCAGGCATTTTGTTTGGGGGTATATATTCTACTAAGTATGAGACTATCACAGGGCTTACGCTGACGACCAATCGCAAAGTGGGGCCCGTTGAGTAAGGAATTCTGATTGGCTGGCTCATGCGCCAAATGTTTACCTCACTTCCTCTGAATTAAGGACGGAGGCCTGGTAAATGGCAGAGACTCACAGAGGCTCCGTCTTTACAAACAGGAAGTGGGAGACAAAGAGTGCCGTGTGACTTTCCTCGTGTGGTCTCACACAACGTTCCCCCAGCAGGGAGAGCCTATGGAGTGAAATACTGAAAGTTCATTATGTTTACAGAGGGCTGCCGTTTTCCACGCAGAAGAGCAAACAGACCTACTCATTCCCAAGTTGTGTTAGGAAACACAGGCATGTACGGTGTGCAATAAAGGACAAACTGAACTGCTGTCTGTGCTTCTTATGTTTGTGTTTGATTTACACTCTGTGTTGCCTTGTTCTTTCTTACGGCATTAAAGTGCTAGGTCTCTCAAAACAGGCAGATCCCAGCTGTATAGAATGTTCCAGCGTAGTGTCTGGTGGTCAGTTTGCCAGGTGAATAATATTGTTATAGGTCTCCCAAAAGCTGGTCCAGGAGGCAGTGGGTTGGGACGCAGTGGGCCAGGATGCAGTGGAATGGGACGCAGTGGGCTAGGATGCAGTTGGCCATTTCCCAGTGCGTTAGGACACAGGTGGCTGGGAGACAGTGACTTAGGATGCAGTGGATCGGGGTGTAGTGGGCTAAGACACGGTGGGTTAAGATGCAGTGGGCCAGCCTGCAATCGATCAGGATGCAGTGGGTCGGGAGGCAGTGAGTTAGAACACAGTGACAATTATCATTAAACTTAACTTTAAAAGTTACTTTAAAACTAAAAAGTCAGTTACTTTAAAACTGAAAAATCTGCCTGCAAATTTATGGTACAAACACCAGAGGGCAGCATCTTTTAAGGATTTAATAGTTTAGTCATTCAGCTGACACTCTGAGCATGGCTATTGTTTAATAAGGACTGACAATGTTTCTGTACATGGGTATTTGTGTTTATACGTACTGAAATAGGTGAAGCATGTAATTAAGGAACTGAAGGAGTACACAAATTACATAATGGAAAACAAATAACTTACCAATAGGAGAAATGATGACTGTCAAGGTTTGAGGGCTAAGGTGGTGGTGGTGGGGGGCACAGATTTATGCCATTGTTCTGTAAGATAACAGTGGAAAAAAATGTCTGCCTGTGCTCCCTGGATGTTAGCTGGAAGGATTCAAGATGCCAGGAAGCAGCAAGTTAGCATCGGTTGCTAACCCTGATCATTAAGGCCTGATTAATCACATGCTGACTGCAGTGGCCCTGTGTTCATTAATGTATTAGGTCATAGGCGATTGTACTGGGCGTGCATTTAATAGCTCATTAAAAATGCGACAGATGAGCCAATAGGAGCGCCGCTATTTATCTTACTCTTTAAGATGGCTTCAGTCTAATCAAGTAAGTATTTGTTTCTACAGCACATTTAACCATTGCCCCAGATGATCAAAGTACTGTACAATTCGACAAAATCAAAAACATATCAAATAGAAAAAGAAAAGTCTTGTCTGCTTGATGAGACTAAAACATTTCCTCGAACTGTCGAATCGGACAGTTTTCCGGCTTCCAAAGCATTATATATTACCTTCCATTTACAGCTGTGCTATTGAACATGACTTGATGGGGTGAGAAGGAGATGTATCTCTCAAACATCTAACTAGTTTCCATAACACATTTTGACTGTTTCTATTACCCATAATGCTATTCAGGTAATAATCAAATTTTTGCACCTTTGATCAAACCAGCCTATTCCTTGACCCCTATTGCTCAAATATGTTTCCTGTACATCTACTGCACCTATGCTGTATTAACTTTTTTCTTAAATAATCCCACATAAATCAGATTGAGAGAAACTATATGAATCCACAAACACTTACTATAGATGATGGAAAAGAACCTATTGAGATTGTAGTCGTTCCTTCTAGTAATGCTCTAAGAACCAAAAGTATGTTTGCCACAAATTCTGAACAAAAGCTAAAATACAATGAGCATCACCAAACGTATGCTTATTTATTCATCTATCGATCTAGCACACACTTTTATCCAGTGACATAGTGATGAGAGAGCAGGGTCAGCTAGTCCCTCAGGAGCAATTGGGGGTTAAGGGCCTTGCTGAAGGGCCTAATGGTGGTCGCTCTGCTGGTCATGGGATTTGAACTGATGACCTTCCAATCATGAGCGAGATTTAACTCACTGGGCCATCCACCAAAGAGACCAGCTGAAGACACAATTTTGCATTTGAGTTTTTGAGCTGTAAGTAGAAAGCTTATTCAGCTAGCTAGGACCTTTGGGCTCTGCTCATTAGCAATTCATTCAGTTTTGGAAACATCTGGGGGATAGATAGATAGATAGATAGATAGATAGATAGATAGATAGATAGATAGATAGATATTTTATTAAATGATATAATTGTATACATGTCTATATTTATTTGATGCTCCGCACATGTTCAGAGGATTGCTTGAACTATTCCCTCATGACTGCTCTCTCGTACCAACAACAAGATTATCTTAACATCATTTTTTTCCTCATGCGGGGAGTTTAATGAGAAGCTTTTATTACCCTGACTTCCGACAGAGTGCTTAATTGGCTGGTCGCATTAATGGGACCTCACATGTCGTGCCAAATTAAATGCCTCTTTCAGTCGATGTGAAGGCCCCGCCTCCCTAATCATCATTAGCGCTAAATTAAGAGGGAACCTGGGGGAGAAAGGCAAAGGCGTCAAGGACTGCGAGTAAACTAACAGCACAACAACAACAACAGCACACACGTCTAGTTCAGCTGTCATATCCTTCACTCAAAACACATTTTTTGCTTTACTCATTTTAATTAAGATTCAAGGCTTTGGTTGTTACCAAAGTTCTCCAACACACATAGGGCTAGGTAAGAATCTTTTGTTTATGTGGGGGGGGGGGGGGCTTCTTGCTTCTGATCCACCCCTCCCCCCAGTTGTTTTAAAAGCTGGTGAACACTGCTGCTGTGTGTACAGAACACTGCAAACGCACATGCCGCATGCTATGCACAAACTGTACATTATATCATTCTCCTTCAGCTGTGAAAAACTCAAACTCAAACATGCGCAACTACAGAACCTGCAACAAACGGTTACCCAATTTCTACCCAGATGCTGTCAATAGTTACGGTATATTAATAAATTACACACGATTAACGTGCAGGAAAGCTGTTACTCATTAAATGGCTTGATGTCCTTCCAATGCCATGCCTGTAGGGGGTGAACTAAGACTATTTGATGAAGAGGATGGCATCACAAGCCCAACAAACACATCCAATTAACTCCCATTTTTCAGAGCTGCCAGTGCTCAGTCGGATCAAATAAAGTCAAAGCCATCCTTGTTGGGGTAGAAAGGTTGAGTACTGTTATCTCCGTATCTATCACCATGCTTGGCCTGGATATAGTGTATATTGGGGTGAGGTGTGTGGCTCAGCATGTTAGACCTTGTAATAGAAATGTTACTGGTTTGAATCCCCTGGTCAGCAGAGTAGCCACATCTCTGCTGGACTCTTCGGCTGACTGAATGTCTGACCCTGAGTTTCACTCTCACCTCTATGTGTGTGTGTCTTAAAAAAAGAGCATGATGGGATATGTGAAAACTAGCACATTCCAATGTACCTGTACAAATGACAAATGATTGGCATCGTTTCACTTCTGTACCAGAACTTACACTGAGCACCGAGGAAACTGCACAAAAACTTATGCTAGAAAGGGATCAGGGCTTGGATGGGACTCAATAACAATTTGGCTTGTCTGGATGCGTGGTTTCCAGTAATACGAGACGCCGTGCCTGTTTTGCACAACATCAAGACAGTGTCTGTTCCCTCCTCTGGCAGGGATCCTGATTCTCATTCTTCTCTCATGCAATTATTGTCATGTACACAAAAATCACTCCAGTTTCAGAGGCAAAAGCTTGGCTACTGGGCCCAAATGGATTTTAGTACAGTTCACGACAGTATACTGTTACCTCTTTCTCTCCTCCAGCCCTCTCAACGTACGCCTGTGTTCTGGAAAACCGATCTGCTTCTCCGAGATGTGATTATGTCTATGATAGACACACTTGCCTGGTCTATAATCCACACAAGCCACCCCGGTCATCATGAATAGCTCTTTCTGTACAAGTTCTGCTACGACTATGAAATTAGACACGCTATCTGAATCCGCTGGATGCACAAAAAGAACTAAAAATCTAGACTATAGGCTAAAGAAACTATTAACTCTCCCGACAAGAAAATGCTCATTTAACAGCATTCGGTTATGTCCTGATGACAGGCCAGATTTTTGGAGAGCAGGGAAGACCCAGAGGTGCCTTTTTCATGAAGAGACGTGACAACACAAAGCAAGAGGGCAGGTGACAGATGCAGAAACAGGAGCGGTTACCTTGCAGGCATATTACCAGTCAGTAGGGGATGCCAGTGATTTCAAATCTCTACCTATCTACACACACATCTCCAAGTCTCATCGTAGCCCAGAATTTGAAACAAAACAACCCATGAATGGAAAGAGCTTTTTGCAACTGGGTTAAACCTGAACACTGTCATCTGAGGAGATGGTGGAACACAAGATATTAGCAATACGAGACCAAATATGGTTTTGTATTTGTATCACATTATTTAAATTCAGTCAATGGTCATTACATATTAGTTAAGCACAAGTGTCGTGCCATGTGACATGTTATTTTGATTTAATTCATTGTATTTTCAGTAATTTTCAGTTTTCAGTGGGTGAGAATGACGAAAAACAGCCTTTACTTTCTCCTTTACTTTTGTTGACACCACAAGCACTGAATTCTCGATTCATTTGTAAAAAGCCAAAAACTGTTTCACAACCATTTCTATATTTGACACAAAGTCCAAAATATTCACTACAGTGTAAAGTGGAACCTCTTTCCCAGAACTTTCAGCAATGTGTGAAGCTGACAATATGGTACCAGGGAAGAAAGGCTCAGACAGAGGGTTTGCTACCCCCGTGGCCCAATTTTTAGCATGTTTCCAGTGAACATTTCCATGTTTGTCCACAAGGGGACACTCTGGATGCACCCAGTGCCTTGCATGTGAGACCAGGGTCACATCCCACTGGGCAACTTGTTCTGGGATTAACAAGGACTGTTCATAGGTGAAAAGCAAATATCAGTGACAATGGAGGCTGTCTCAGTTGACATTTCTATTATTGCATTTCTCCATTGATTTGCTGGATCAGATAAGTGTTTGTTTAAACGGGTACAAAGACTGTCCTCAGATAAACGGCCTGTTTGATTTATTAATTTGTGTAATACCGAATCTATCCTAGAATACATACAAAACACACGTTCAGCCAAAGCCTGACTCCACAGCTAGTGCTCTGTGGTTGATGTAACAGGGCTCTTGTACCATGGCTTAAAATGCTGTTCCTCTGAATCGTTTCTGAATAATTTACCTGTCAAGTCGCATTGCTGAAATTCATGACATATGTTTCAGCACCCTGGTGATGAACCTGAAAATGATTGCTCAACTCCATGGAGGTTAAATGTGGAAATGAGAGAGTTCCTGAGGAAGATGGTATGTCAGCAAAGGCCAAAAAGGTTTTGTAAGGGGTACACTTCTGGTTGAAGCCCCAAACCTTCCAGTAAGAAATAGGGCTTAGGGGACATGAGCTATATTAGTTGTTTAGCAAGATGACAGATGTTCCTTTTGGAGAAGGCAGGACCAATATCACTGGAGTAGTCTGGGGTTAAGAAGGGCCCATTAGTAGCATTACTCAGTTGACATTGGGATTTGAACCTACAACCTTCTGATCACACACAGGATCCTAACCCATTGAACCACAAAACATAAGAACCAAAGCTAGAAGCTTGTCTTGTTTGTATGGCAAATTTATTACCATATTTCACTTATATTTGACCCTCAGCTGAGCTGAAGTCATCTTTACATTGCCCCTGATACAACTCAGCACCCCATGTGCAATCGACTATCTTTGCAAGAGATATTGTTCTGATTGACACTGGTCCCAATGCATTTTCAGTTTATGTTTTTAAGCCACGCTAATATTACAGCAGCCGTTATCGCTGTTACTGTCTAGCTTCTGCCTAGGTTTTTCATAAGCCTGGGTCAGAAACATTGGGTGATGAGTGGCTCTGGGTTAGGACACTATGCCTCTGGTCTGAAGGTTCCCTGTTCAAATCCTTCGGTCAGCTGAAGGATGTCCTGTTGGGCCCATAAGCAAGGCCCTTAACCCCCAGTTTCTACAAGGACTGGCTGATCCTGCTTTTGCGCTTGGATAAATGCATCTGCTAAATAAATGTAAAATGCTCCAGGGGACAACACTGATTCATTATTTGCTACTATAGGGTATGAGCACAGGCAGAAGGTATGAGACATCATACCTGCAGGGACCATTGGGGGTAGCTATCATGATTGGGGCAGGGGCTCAGCCACCCTAGTGGGGCACTTGCATACCTACACAGCAGATCTCCAACACAACAGCATGCACTGCACACCACCACACGATAGTGGTGGTGTGCAGCTATTTAAGTTAGGATACCATGCTTGTGATCAGAAGGTTGCTGGTTCAAAGCCTTATGTTGGAAGAGTGCTCATATTACCTAATCCCCAATTGCTTCAGGCACTGGCTACCCATACTTCTGGAAATGCATGTTATTTTGGATGGAAGTAAATGAAAAAGGTACCTGTTTTACATTATCGCCACTACAGGAGCACAGCTGCTTCTACAAAGATGTCAGTTGTGTCCCTATTAATTTCTTCTTGGCTGAAAGGTCCAGTGTGGGCATTGGTTTGCTAGTGAGTTCAAGGGTCCTGTATGCCATCTGCTTCTGGTGAACTGCGATATTACAAATTTTTTGCCATAGCCGAAAATGAAACGGATTCAGCATGGCATCATTTATTAAATGACAGTAATTCAAGAGTTTGCTGACAGTTGTCGTGAATTAACTTCACTGCCAGCCCATGCAAAAGTAAGAAACAGAGAGCTTCAGTTCATAAATGAGGCCACCTACAGCTATAGACAGATTTTTATGCATAAATAATAATAGGTGGATAGTGAGCATTAGTTAGATAAATGGCAGGCAGTTGATTATGGTGGTGCGATTGGCAGTGCGCGATTCAGTGGATTAGGACCCTGTAATCCGAAGGTTGCAGGTTTGAATCACCTTGCTTGTAGACTGGTGCTGCCTTTCAGCATGGTCTTTAATCGCATTTGCTCCAGGGGTGCTAACCCTGTGCAGTGACCCCAAGCTTGCTTTCATCTCTAAATGTATCTCACGTAGACCAAGATGGGATATATGAGAAGACAATTTCCTGCAGGAGAATGAAGTATCTCTATTCTATATTGACTGACATCTCCTGGGTTCAGCATCAGATCCAGCCCCAACTTGATACATCTTTGTTGGCATAGTGTGCTGGCCTTTCTTTGGGTCCCCTGGTTTCCTTTATAACCCGAGGAGGTGCTGTTCGGATAAATGGGTGATTAGTAATTCTGCTTATCATACGTGACGCTGTCAGTGTGAAAGTGGTGGACCTGAACATACAGACCTGGGAGGAGGGAAATAAACCTCAACTGTCTTGAGAAGCTATCTTAGCGACTAAGTTCACAGAAAATTATAACCAGTTTACAGATCGGGGACTATGGCCAGTTAATCTCTAAGCATTTTGGGTTAACAGCATAGGTACTCAAATTAAGACTTAATGTTAATGCAGCAGATTTTACTGCGTAAAAGGGGACGTATTCAGAAAAGCAGAAAAAGAAAAGATCTTTTATTCTGATGGAATATATGTAACAATAATAATTTAAGTTGGCTCATTTCTCTATTAACTTCAGTGCCAAATATTCTTGGAAAAGTCAATGTTTTCTTTGAGTTATTTTAATAGCGTTATATAACACAGGAGTTCGAAATTTTGAATCATTTGTCTGCCAGTTAATGATTTCTTATATTTTAACAAATTGATATGATATAAATATATGATAAATATTTGTTTTATTTACTTTATATTTCATAAATACTTGATTAATACTTTTGTCTCCCAACTTATTATTTTGTCTCCCAACAAATTATAAGTAAATGAGGTATAATTAGGAATATCCCTTCCTCTTTCACACTTGTACTAATTCCATCAGGCCGGAAAGGCATGTCTGCTGATGTGAATAATAGTCTTATAGGTTCTTGCTTTGTTGTGTAGTTGTGTAGCTCCTGCTCCAGTCCTGCTTACACTTATACCTGGGCATTCACTGGCAGCTCAGTCAAGCTACACTACTAAGTAGTCGACACCTTGACAGCTGACAGAAAGTGTCTGCTAAATAAATAAATGTAAAATGTAAATGTAGCTATGATTGGAGGATAAGAAGATATGTGTGTTTGAACAGCGATTAGTGATAGGGTTAGGACTTCTATCTAAATGGTTACAAATCCCAGAATATAGGAGGCAATCACATGACACATTGATCCGGTTGGCTGGGTACAGACCAGGTCCAAGTGAGGTTGGACCTGTTTCTGAACAGTGACCGTGGTGTTTCATGGGACGAGCTTCGTGTATCTCCTGAGTGTGTGGCTTGAACAGAGTCTGGGAGGTCAGCACAGGCAGGTCTGTTGTTTCTGGGGACCCCACTCAAAAAGTTACTTCAGACGCCCGCCCCCCCACCCCAGACGTTTCAAAAGCTAATTAAACAGCTAGCAAGTACAGTCAGAGGATCGTAGTAAGCTATCTGGTTAGCAGGACATGCTGTCTTAAATCAGGCACAGCTTTATTTAATATTTTGTGTAGTTACTATTTTGTCGCCAACAGGGGGAGCCACGCAAATGCATGGCTTGAATGGTAAACACTGCCCCTAAGGGACAGAGAGCAGGTATGAATCAGCACAGCTTCACCTCCAGTTCATTTAAAACACTTGCTGAGACTGCTATCAAAGAACTGCTAAAAGGCTAATTTATTACCCCTCCGTATCTCCCACACTCACAGCTGTCGCCAGGCGTCTTGGAGACATGGACATGGGAGTTCGTAAAAATTAGCCGTCCTTGGCATAATGTGCGCAACCTCATGGTGCTGTTTGGTTAGAAATAATCGAGGACAAGTCTCAGCCGTAAAGTCAAGGCGCCCCCAGTGGCAAGACAGGAAATTAGATATCAAAGGAAAACATACTTCACACAGCTCATTAAAGGCTAGTCGAAGAACCATCCAGAAAACAACTTGCGTTTCTGCCATTTTATGTCATAAATTGTAGCTTAGTTCAGAAGACAAACAGAATTAATTCATTCACATCAAAGCAAAACCGTCCGTATTTAATCTGTCATGGCAATTGAAAGAACTGTATGTAATCATTTATTTTAAATTTGGTCTAGGTCTTATTACTGGCTGGCGTATAAGACTGAGCTGAGTTTGCTCTCGTACCCTATAAATGCACCTGATGCCTGATCCCTCCCCCAGGCATAGCCTGTGTTTCCTCTCATGGAACCCATTCATTTTTGATCCTCCTCACCGCTTTTATTAAACTGTGTTCCCGCTCCTAAGTAAAGTGCCCTGTCCGCTTATGACGTGATTCTGTTTGCTGTAATTCATTTGTCCACATGATAAAGCTCAATGGCAGAGATAAACCACCGGGGGGGTGGTATTTGTGACTCAGTGGGTTAGGCCACTGTTCTTGTAGTTAGAAGGCTATTGGTTTGAGCCCCACCCTTGGGGCTCTCTGAAAAATTCCCTAGGGGCATCCAACGTACTTCTGCCAAAGGTGTCTTATTAATTGTTACATTATTCCATGTTGAAGGTTGAAGAGGCACAGCCCTTGGAATGGGCAGACAGCAGAACAAACTGGTCACACAGCTGTACCAAAAGCAACAGCCGCAGCAACAAGGTGTCAGAACTTTATGAAGAAAAGACTCTGCAAATCAGAGGGCCACCGCAATTCACATGCTGCCATTTTGGGCCTTTCAGTTGCATCTCCCTGGCTCCCATTTGATCTCTCTTCTTTACCAGAGCATAATTGCCCAAGGAGCTTGATGAATATGTAAGAGAGGACAGGACAGTTTGGTATTACCCAGGAACAAAGACCACCAGCTTCCACAAGTCTTCTTTGGGGTTATAATGCACTCCTTCTATATAATGGTGTGCCCCCTGTGATTGATATGTAAAACCAAGCCGCTCATTGCTATAGCGCAATAGCATTAGCCGCTGTTGTTTTTGCAGAAACTTGACCTGATAAGCATAAGAATGCAGAGTGCCACTGCTTACAAGTCAGGGACACCCAAGTGAAATGGGGCGCACACCAACATAGCCTTTTGTGGCAGAAATCGGCCCGCTGTTTGATTTTAAGAAATGCGTTAACGATTGCCTAGTTGAGCCCCCATGCTGTAAATGATGTGATTCGTGCTGAAAAGTCCCCACAGCAATCACCATTCCTGCTAGGCAGCGGAGCATTATGGGGACAGATTGGAGTCGATACCTGATTGTGTGAAAGCAGGGACCCGGAAAATGTCCGGTTATTGAGATCCCGTCCGACGAGGACAATGTCCTATTCATTAGCTTCTGATAATGCAACCTTAGAATTCCAAAGCAAATTCCAAAGTCGAAATTCACTCAGCAGATCTCCTCCTGGCATCTTCTAGGTGCTTCACGGCTTGGCGGACCACATCCGAGCCCAGGTCATCGTTAACTAACTCTCTTATTTACATCATGCACGTTTAAAGTTTCAGGTAAGGCGCGTGCCTTTCAGAACAAATGACTATCGCCACCCGCAGGCCATTAAAATATTAACAGGTGTCCACTATCTGAAGTGGCAGCTTTAGAGTCCTGTTTTCACTGAGGTCAAATTTCCTGGTGTTTGAAAAGCCAGACCAACAGCCTTTTTAAGGGGCCTGTGGTTTCCCGTTTGTAAAACAAGAAACAGGGGCATATTTTCAGAGCCTAATACACTTGTGGGGCTGTTCGTTCCCAAAATAACATTCTGCATTGTAAAGTCGGAAAAGAAAACCTTCTAGTTTGTTTTGGGTACTGGACAACCTTTGAGGTTGGGATAACAAGACAGCCCACAGTAAGTCAACATGGCTGCTTTATTAGCCAGCCAGTAACAAACACCCAAATGGGCCCTGAATTTCATACCTATCTGAACCATAATGACTCCAGGCTATTATGGGTCTCTGGAACGCTGCTGAAGACTAGCACAGCAAAATTTCAACTTGGAGCAGGAGGGATCTCAGGGATTTAGTCCAATACTGCATGAGACAATATGTGGTTCAGCAGGTTATGTTTCTGTTTCTGTCATTGGAAAGTTGCCAGTTCAAATCTCAAGCTTGGTAAAGTGATTTCACTGTTGAGTGCTTGAGCAACGCACTTAACCACCAGTTGTGCCAGGGACTGTCTGACCCTGCTTTCTCTAAAAAAAAAATGTCCCTTTGGATATAGATGTCTGCATAATAAAGCTAATGTTGAGACATGTTAGAGGTTCACCTATTGAAGCTTCTTGGGAAACCATCATGCTTATGAAGACAAATGGCCTTAAACATGCATAATACATACCTGTAGGGTAGATATGATACAGTTCCATCAAGGGTTCTCAACCACTGTGCCATCTGCTGGCCAAAAGCTGTATAACTATTTGCTTCAATAGCTTTGGGCAAATGTGTGAGAAAATAGAGAGGTGCTTTTTGGAAGAACTGGTCTGGCAGTACAAGCCCAGGATGCGCAATGGGGTGACTTGGGGGCACATTTCAGCTTGGGGCACCTTTCTGACCACCTGCTTCTGGTGTTTTAGAGAGGAGCTGAGGCACTGCAGGATCTGCCTAACAATAACAACAACAACAACAATAATAATAATAACGACGATGATGATGATCATCGTCTCTGACAGGAGACCACCATTTCTTTAAAAATCCACATTTCACAAATATTTTTCAATTAAAATTAACATTGGATCCCGTGGATCATTGACAGCTCCTCAATGATCCAGCTGCTCCAACTCTACTCTGTGTCTAATCTCCCCCGTGTCTGTAAAATTCAGCACCCTGCTCAGGGGTAATTCTAGGACTTTTTAGGTGGGGCCATAAGAGGGACCAAAATTCATATAGAGGGGCCAAACATCATTATCCAATGATATTTTTTGAATTGTGAGTGACAGTGGGAGAGGGGGCACACCAGGGGCCAATCTGCTTTTAGCTGGGGTCAGCCTCCCTGTGGCTCTGCTTCTGGCCCCGCCTCATGTGTTTGTACCAAACAGGCTGTCAGAATAATCTCCTAAATGAAGGAGTCTTGCTGGAAAATAAAATGTACCATGTTAGTCATATTTAATTCTCTTGATAAACCCTAAGTAAGTTCTGCACAGTGAAATGTGTTTCTGTCATATTTCAGACAGAATGGGATCTCAGTTTGAGGACACAGACTGGATGGGATGTCAGTCCATTGCCAGAACAGCTCACAAAGAACAATCACATCGTGCAGGTACTTTAGACACAGAAAGCAGAATACCTTGGGGGAGGGGGGTAGAGAACCTGGAGCAGGCCCACACAAGCATGAGGAGAATGATGAAACAGAATTTATACTGCACTTGTTTCACTTATCTAAAAGTGCCATCAAGACATCATGCAACAGATTGTTCCTTTGAGGAAGCAGGGTCAGTCAGTGACTGGAGCAACTGGAGGTTGGGGGCCTTGTTTGAGAGCTCAATAGTGATATCACTCTGGCGATTGTGGGATTTGAATCAATGAAATTCTGATCAGAGGTACAGACCCCAAACCACTGCACCACACACCACCTACCCTGAACCTGGAGTCCGAAATTATATTAAAGATTTTAGAAGGTATGGGTATAAAAACATCTTATCTTAAGTACTTATCCAGGATTTGAACCTGGGCCCTTATGTACCCAAAATAAACAGAATTATAACCCAAGTCAAAGAGCCACAATGCAGGCCAAAGGCACGATCCAGCTTGGTATTTTAAAACCAGTACACTGGTTGTTCCTCAAATTTGCACTGATAAAATAATGTTACCCTGTCCAGGGTCCCTCTGCCTTGTGCCCTACAGTTCCTGTGACTCTGTCACCCTGTACCGGATGAGAGCTTAAAACATGGCTGTATGGATGGCTAAATGGATGGGATTACTGCACATATGTTATGTTCTCCTACACCTCCCGGGGGGTTTACCATGATGTAGCACATTATTATTTTACCTACTGGTACAGTGACTCATAGGAAACTCTGGAATGTCAGCTGGAAAAGTCTATGGAGATGTTCCATAGTATGTCACTTACGTATATCACAGCAGTACACATCCAGAGCATAACCAGCAAAACATGTGGTGCGTGTTGCTAATGATAATCTGCCAAGCAATCTTCAGAGCTCATAATTCGTACTATTTCTTGACATGTTGCTTGGTGATGGGAAAAGTTTCCAGAATTTTCCAGTACAAATGAACAGTTGTTTTTTTATTATAGGACTGCAATTTGCTGTTTTTAAAATTTAAATTAAAATGGATTTCAGGATAGTTGAACTAAACTTAACTTTTTTTCCCCCCCTAAAAAGATCAGTTGTCAGTGTGTGCTTGATCAGATCAAAGATACTCCACCAGAGAAGATGAAAGGAGCAGAAAAAATTAAGTAATTCAGAAACACTCTCAATGCAATCATTTTGTGTTACTTTGATAGCATCCGCTAATTATGACTGTCTTTATAGATCTGCTATATATGCATTTTATTAAATAAAAATTAATCTCTCTATCCTACCAACCCGTGATATTTTATTTTTTTGCATCTTTCACGACAAAATTTGCTGGGCTGTTACTGATAAAGTCAACTGTCAGCTTTCAGGGTAATAATTCTTTAAAATCTCGCTTTGCATCTTTCGAGAGACAATCAGAAAATATATCCAGGGTACACTTCGCCTATCTGTAAAACACATTCCACTCAAAAATGTACTTGACGTAAGAAGAAGCAAATTTCTGGATTTGCAGAAAAGCAAATCACTTTGTATGGTATCTACTCTGCGCTGAAGTTTGACCTCTTGCCCTTTAAAAATATCCATGTAATGGATGAGTTTAAGCAGCAAGGTGACTGACACAAATATATTAAATAAGCAAATATCCTCTGAGTAGTTATTAAGCAGCCTGAAGAATCCATCTGAATCACCACCCTCGTTACATTTATTTGACAAATGTAGTTAACGGAAGTGATGCACAATTGAGAAAGCAGGGTCAGAGTGTCCCTGGAACAGTAGGGGGTTAAGGGCCTTGGTCAGGGGCCCAACAGCAAAGTCACTCTGCAAATCCAGGATTTGGACCAGCAAAGGGCCCTCAATTGCTGAGCCACAAACCACTCCAACCCACCCTCAGCTTAACAGAGGATACATGCTTCTTAATGTATAGTGGGTCGACGTAGCTGGACAGCTTTGCTATGATTCAGTAAAAAGGTCAAGCTGAGTCTCAGGTTTGTCAAAAGAATCTCATTTTTTCCACGTTTTGGTGTCTTTCGATTGTAATTTGCTCATAAGATTCGATTTAGGTTTGGAATTTCCAAGGTTTTTCACTTGGCAAATCAAATTACCTTCTGAAGGCTGTTGAAGTGCAGTCCTAGTACAAATCATCTTCTCCTTGACTTGTAAAAGCAAATTAATTAGCATGCCTCTTTGCCGCTGTGATGACAGAATGTTAAGTGGAGCATTGACAATGTAGGCAATCTACTGTGAAATAATTAGCCAATAGCTATGGCTGCCTAATAACATAAGAGGAAGGATAGCAAACATCCAAAAACATGCGATTTCAAATTGAAGGACACTGTAGAAATAACAATTGAGCTTACGTTTTACATGTATTTAGCAGACACTTACATCCAAAGCAAAGCACATTTTTGAGAAAGCAGGGTCAGACAGTCCCTGGGGCAATTGGAAATAAGGGTCTTACTCAGGGGCCCAACAGTGACATCACTGTATTCACCTTGGGATTTGACCCAATTTCATTCTGATCACAGGTATAGCATCCTAACCTGCTGAGCCACACATCACCCCAAAAAGTGTAAAAATCAGACTTCTTCAAGCCAGATTCAAACCAGCCAGCTAAGGATGCCCATCCCTATATACACTGCTCAAGAAAATTAAAGGAACACTTTAAAAACACATCAGATCTCAATGGGAAAAAAAATCATGCTGGATAGCTGTACTGATATG
>JAAGVU020000078.1:14961007-15002474 GCA_011763525.2 Mormyrus iriodes | reverse complement strand
CCAGATCAATATCCCAGAAGTTTAACTGACTTGATGCTATACTCTGATTAAAAAGTGTTCCTTTAATTTTTTTGAGCGGTGTACATACTGTAGGATCTATTCAATCGCATTTCCTTTCAGTTCCTCGGACCAGATTAAAGACCTGTGGGGATCGTGCATTTCAGTCTGTGGCCCCAAGGTTATGGAACAGTCTTTCGGTGTCACAAAGATCTGTGCCAACAACTGAGTTATTTATGAAGCAACTCAAAACATTTCTGTTTAAGCAGGCATTTGGATAATTTTACTGTGGTTTTACTTCCATTTTATGTTGCTTGGATTTCTGTGTTGTGTAGACTGGCATGCATATTGCTCAGTGCCTTGTGACCTTTGTCTGTGAAAGGCACTGTATAAATACATTTTTCTTACTTACTATTAATTGTTTAATTTGAGGGTAGAGTTTTGAGAAGTGTCACAAGACTCACTTTGCATCAAAATGAACAGAATCAATGCTGCACAGCTGGGCCCTATTTGGAAACTATCGGCTTTTTTATAATCCAGCCGCACTGAAAGGCATAGGGGATTTCAGTTTAGGTCTGATTTCCCAACCTTTTCTATTTGCAAAAGATTTAACCCCTGTGTTATTTTTGGGGTTGAAGTGACCCCAGTCCATTTTCAAAATGAGGATAAATTCTATAAAATCTAGAATTTAGAACGGAAGAAGTAAAATACACAAGGGTTAAGTTATAAGGCCATGCATTATATTTTTAAAGTTGTACAACAACTTGTCTATTCGTCTGCTTCTCTGCCCCCCCACCCCGTGTTCCCACAACTTGAAACACACCACGCTTGAAATGAATCATTAAGCTTAACAACTGAATGAGTTTTTCCTGCAGTGTATCCGTCCTTTAAAGAGAGTTATTGTATACGATGATGGTATCAGGCGAGTCACTGCAACTGAAAGCCGAACATAAAATTCCTGTCATTCATTCCATGTGAGATGGATTAATGCATTTCCGGAAGGCCAGGCTGCCCTTTATTTTTACCGAAGCTGTGAATGTCTTTGTACTGAAACGAGAACACGTGCTGTAGGTCGTTCGCTGTATCTGAGCTCATTGTCTAATACAGGGCCTCAAAAGTGAATCTGCTCTATGACAGCGGTCTTACTATCCATTTACATTTATTCATTTATCATGCACTCTTACACAAAGCAGTGTAGAACTGGGCAAGCAGGGTCAGCCAGTCCCTAAAGCAATTGGAGTCAAGGGCCTTGCTCAGGGGCCCCATGGTGACATCACTCTGCTGACCATGGGATTTGAACTAATGAATTTCCTATCATGGGCGCACAGCCCTAACCTGCCAAGGCACACATCACTTCCAGCAACATCCTAGCCCGACCTTTGAAATTTGTTGTTACTTTAGATATATTTTTCATGGAAAACTGTTACATGTTGTACAATATTTCGAACCTTTATAATCACCTGCCTATGGATTACATTATCTGTTTTCAATTTGGGAATGTATGTTTATTGGGGGGGAGCATAAATCTTTGGTTGTAGGTATGAAAGCTTGTCTTCTAAGTTTAAAGGGACAAATTATAGCTATATTTAGATGCCTATAGATGAGATAATTTCATGGTGAATTTAATAGAACTTTGTGCATCATCCATCTGCCTTTTGTCTTGCTATTAGGAATCCACCTATCCACTAGAAGGCAATGTCTTTTAGCAGCTGTACTCTCTATAATTTGCATATCACTTATGGAAGGACCCTATCTAAAGAGAGAAAGTTTCTTTCTTATAGGCCAGAACTGAGATGTCGGTAGTTTAATAATTCCTGGTGAGGATTCTGCTGACCATATGAGCTGCCCCCATGTAACTCTGCTTTTCACTCCCTGCTCTGTTCTTGGGTCCTGACTCTCAGCTCTTCGGACACTTTTGACACCTATAGCTAGGCTTTGGCAGAATCAAGGTGAATGGGTGTCAGCCAATGATACTGCCCTACAACTACAGACCAAACATCCAACACCTAGAAACCGGAGATACAGCTCTTAAAGCACTGACCTGCACATAACAAGAAATAGAAATGTTATCTCCATCTGTGTGTGTATATGTGTGTGTGTGTGTGTGTGTATATATATATATATATATATATGTGTGGACTAATATGAATATTATGTTATACGGGGCTCAGTTTAAAATGATAGGTATCCACTAAAAGCAGCCGACTACCTCATCGGACTGGTTTCCTTTCCATTAAAAAATCAACATTCTGAACACGAGCCATTCCATCCGAATGAATGATAGATAACCTTGACAGCAGTAGTAAAATAAACATTTCTCAGAAAATAATATTCAGTGCTGCTTCAGGGTCATTTACATGGAAACAGTAATTACACTCAGGTTTCATCTTTCAAATCAAATCGTGCTGCTCATTGTTTGGTTTAGAAAGTTCTGAGCCTGTGCTGCTATAATCACACAGAGAATACCTGGAAGGAAAAAGGAACAAACAAACGCTATTAAACTCCATTACGTTATCTTCATGCTGAACATTTGCCAGATTGTTTACAAACAGTAAGAATCACCATACATTTCTGGCAATTTTGTTCCCCTAAAAAATTTGTCTAGAGGTTATCAGCACTTAATTTGAAATATGTTTTTATGATACTTTACCTTATACTGCAGCAAATAATTTGTTCCAAATAATGTGCTTTTATACAAAAACAGACAATTTTCTTTCTAATAGAATGGAATGGATGTAATACTCAATGCTGGATATGGAATTATCTCTGGACCAGGTATAAAAGACCATTAGAGGGAAAATGATTTATTTTTTGCCAAAAGAGTAATGTCATGGTTTTTGGCTACAAAGTGCTAGAGCTATTATGTTATTTGCTCTGACATCCACAAGGCTTTTCTGATTAGGAAAGTTACTACACTTTACATTCTCTTTTAAAATTCATATATGCAGGACACACACAGGAATGTCATCTGGAACTGAAAATGGAAGCAGTCATCATGATTCATGTCTCTCTCACTTTTCTAGTAATTTCTATCTACATCATAATTTTTACAATGATTGTGTGATCAAAATACAAGAGATGCCATGAATTGCGCAGACAAAAGACATCAAATTAATTTAAATCTGTATGAATATACATCTACACATATCCCTCTGTTAGAATGCATTGAACTACATAGCCCTCCACACAGTGGTATTTTTTAATAACCACTTCTGCAGAGAGAGAGAGGAGAGGACAGCAAGGAGATTAAATAACCTTGGAATGGAATGCAGGATTTTCATAAAGGAGCTATTTAAGTTACAGGGGGACAACCCTGTCAAAAGCCAGGTGTTATGGAATGACTATTTGAAGATGGAGGTTTGAAATAATCCCCACTATCATTTTTTGGATTGTAGCAATTCATGACTGCGCCTCTCGGTCTGCGCAGTGCTCCTGTCGGTAACTTGTGGTAGCTGCCCTTCCCAATCTTGTTTCAGCATCAGCTGGGAATGAGGTGTGCTTTTTTGAAAGGTATATGAGCCATATGTCATGATTTCGGCAGGTTGTGTTTGTGCCCTGTGGGGTTCAGGGCCTCTATGAATGTCAAAAATTCAGCTTGTGCGTCGGGAAGGAACATTTCCTTAATTTTTTTTGAAAATATTTTTGTTGTGGTTAATTTTGGTTTGAAAACAAATGGTTGAAATGTATATGGATCTGTTCTCATGTGACTTGGCTCACAGTAGATCGGTGGGTAGCAGTGTAGCCTCACACATCTGGTATTGTTTGTTTGAATCCCACTCCTGTCTTGTGTGTGAAGTTTGTACGCTTTCCCTCTGGTGAGTATATTTCCTCTTGCAGCCAAAACACATATACTTAGGTAATCACTATCTCAAAATTTCCCATAATGCTCCATCCCTCGCCCTTCCTGCACTTTGTACTGCCTGAGATAGGCTCTGGAACTTTCCTGGATAAGTGGCTAGAACATGAACTATAAGGTGACATCTGCCCTGAAGCACAAAAACCAAATGAAATACCTGAACTACACTATGAAAAAAAGTACACTTGGAGAACACAATTTAATATCTTTCTCAATGCCTGCAAATACCATTTTATTAAGTCATGTGCTGAAACGTCCTTTATACTGGGTATCATATTTATCAAATGACAATTATAAAACCACTGTCCAATTATACATAATGCTGTGCAATTAGATAAAATTTGCATGCTGTAAAAATTGTGGAGATGATGCTTCATGCCTTGGTCCCCATTTAGTTTCACTTTGTATGCATGTTTAAATATATCCCTCCCACCCTAAAAAGCCCATATGTGTAAAAACAGAAGCAGAAGCATTGAATAGTCCTCTTCCGATTCTCCACAGACGTGTCACCAATGTTATTATTCAGGGTGTCCCAGACAATGTTTCCCAGACGCTAATTCACATCACATACATCAGTTACATTATACGAAGGATGTGATGGCCAGTCAAGACCTCCATTAAGAAAGATACAATAACTCGACTTTATTTCAAGGGGAATTCATTAATTATATCC
Organism: Mormyrus iriodes; assembly: GCA_011763525.2. Taxonomy (NCBI): domain Eukaryota; kingdom Metazoa; phylum Chordata; class Actinopteri; order Osteoglossiformes; family Mormyridae; genus Mormyrus; species Mormyrus iriodes. Next base: position 14,997,948 of record JAAGVU020000078.1, on the reverse strand, counting down.
TGGTAAGGCATTGTATTTGTTTTCTTTCCGTAATTTTCAAATGCAGTAAAACAGCATTTCAGACCATAAGACACTGATGTCTTTGGAGCTAAAAGGACATAATTTGGGGAATGACTCAGACTCGCTAAAGTCTGTTCCAAATGTCTCTGTTTTGTATTTGTTGTGGAACAACCAGAAACATCAGATTTTTCCAATTACTTTCTTTGCAGAAATATGTCTGACTCATGTTAAACTGAAATATATTAATACAGTTGTCAGTAAACATCACTCACGATATACAACTCTCAAGTTTAGTCTGGCCTCTTGACAGGCGTATTTATCCAAAAAAGGCTAGCATATCATATTTTAAGTCCCCGTGGTAGAGATATATAATTGAGGGAAATAACTCAAGTTAAGTGCATTTCTCAATATCACAACAAGCCTAGGGCTTCAGAACTAGGTCTGAATCCCACCACCTGCAAACGGTGTTATCAATGCTGATCAGGTGACTGAAGTCACATGATTTCCACAATCCAAGCATCTGCAGTGGCTGCAACGTAAGTATTTTTGCCTTTAAATGGAGAAAAAAAATGTGTCATTGTATTTTTCTCTTTTATGACATTGAGAATGCTCCTGCCTTGTGGACAAAAAAACACAATAAACATTAAATGCCTGATTAAACAATCAAGTAATAATTATCATAAATCATTATAACTGTCAGAAACTGACAGTTGTTGGAATGTTGCTGATTATAAATGGACCACAGATGTAAATGAGTCATTGACTCAAGGATCACTTTATTACAGTCGCATTTTTTTTTAATTTAGCAGATACTTTTATCCAAAGTGATGTACATGCGAGGCAAACAGCACATTATAGAGATTTGGCTCTCAAGGAGTCCACTAGGCATAAATCCAGTTAGGCTGAGCTTCCAATGAATACCCAGTTACAAGCGTCAGCAGTATTGCAACAAGAGCCGTACAACATTTTTCAAACAAAGCAAGAACCTAATAAGACAACTAATCAGCAGAAAGTGCAGCATTAAGAACATTTAGGGAACATGCAGTGGTGTGGGCTTGTAAAGGTGTTCCTGGAACAGATGGGTCTTGGGGTGTTTCTTGAAGGTGGAGAAGGTGTCTGATGACCAGACGTGGTTCAGCAGCTCATTCCACCATCGGGGAACCGCACATGAGGTATGCCTGGAGTGACATTTCTCACATGGTGGAGGGAGCTCCAGGCAGCATTGGCACATTGACCAAAGAGGGCGGAAAGGGACGTAAGGAGGTCTTAAGGGGGCTCTTGATGCAGATCAGTGCCCGTCCATGTATGGCTCTGAAAGCCAGGACCAAGGACTTGAACTTGATGTAAGTGCCTATAGGGAGCCAATGAAGAGAGTCAAGCAGGGGTGTAACGGAAGACTATATTAGGTACCCCTCCAGAACCATTTCTAGATCAGATGAGTGTAGGGCAGTAGGACTTTCTGCACATCACTGTTGTACTGAGCTGTTATTTTTGCACTTGTAACCTTCCAGTTAGCTTTAACAAGTCTGGCCATTCTCCTCTGACCTCTCTCATTAACATGGTCTTTTCACTCACAAAGCTACCACTAAATACTTACCCTGTGAGTAATTAACTTTTATTTTCCCAACTGTTTTAATGTTTTTTACTTAATCACCCAATTTTGTTCAATCTCAGAATCTAAGCAGTGTGAGGTCCTGTTATCAGCTGGATGCAAGGCCTCCCCTGGGTATACCAGGTGCTGTAGGGCTGATGTGTGGTTCAGTGGGTTTGGATGCTATGTCTATGATTAGACAATCACCTCTTCAAATCATAGTCGATACAATTCCTGCATAGGGGACAGCCACGTGTCATTGATTCTGTTCATTTTGATGCAAATGAGAATCCTGTGACCCAACATAGCTCAAAACTCTATCCTGAATTTAAATAACTTAAATGATTAATTAAAAAGGCTGGGAATGCCTAGGTATCACTTAATAAAGTTGGTTTCCCACAGAGAACAAACAGAAATGACATATTGAGCATTCGCGTATCCCATAGAAAATAGGGTTTGTGTTTCAGACATACAGTAATCATCAGTTGCTGCCGCTTTCATTAGAGCAAATCACACATTTTTGTAAATGTAGAATTTGTAAATGTATCATGCTCGATTTGCACAATTAATCTTCCACCAAGAGGAGTGGGGAAGAAGTCGACGTGGGGCTTCCTGGTGCCACCTCCCCGTTGTTCCTGTCACCTGAGCTGGCATCACACCGAGTCGTTGGTAGGAGCTGACAGGGAGCTGACAGTGACTCTGAAAAAGCCTGAGACAGGGATTCCTTACAGAAGGAGAAAGGTAAGGGGTAGAATTTTGGGGTATGTTCATATGTCTTGTGTGGTTCCCTGATGGTGGAATGAGCTGCTGAACCACATCCAGTCATCAGACTCCCTCCCAGCCTTCAAGAAACACCTCAAGACCCATCGGTTCCAGGAACACCTCTAGTAGCCTACACCACTGCATGTTCCCTGAATGCTCTTAATATTGCACTTTCTGCTGAAAGTGTTTGAATAATAGTCTTGCTTTGTTGTGTAGCTCTTGCTCCAGTACTGCTTACACTTGTACCTGGGCATTCATTGGAAGCTAATGTGCTATTTGCTTCACTTGTATGTTGCTTTGGACAAAAGAATCTGCTAAATAAAATACTGTAAAGGTAAATGTGAGGTAGGTACATTTTTGGCTGGTTCTGGGAACAGTCATGGACACTTTGTTTCTGGGGAAGCCTGGATTTTTCCATGGAACCTCAGGGAATTCCTGGATGGTTGGGCCTGGATTATGTATAGCGGGTTTTTTTTAAAGACTTTCTTTGCATTACTATTATGGGCTGGTGCATGGTCCCAGGCTGAGTTATTTTTAGCTCAGCTGTGGACAGTTAGGGTGGTGTCCTGAGTTTAACTGCTGTTTCATTTAGGTCTCAACTGGCTTGGAGCCCTGGCTTAAAGGGCCCTGACTGGGGCGCCATGAGCCACACTGCCAGCTCACCAAAAAGGGCCAGCTAGTTAGAATAACAGGACGATGGAGGCAGTGGGTAATGGTGATTCCAACCTGCGTGGCATATTTACTTGTGCCCAGGAGCGTGGGTGTTGTTTCAGTGGCCTCACTCGAAAAGTCACTTCACTCTCCCCTGATTTAATGATGCTTTTATTCAAAGCAACTTACGGTAAATGGAAGGGTTACAACTCGTGTGGCTCTCTGGTATTATACTCAGGGTGTTCGTGTTTTAGCGGAATGCTCTACTTGTTGAGCTACGGGATGTTTCAGGAAGCAGGCCAGTAGGATTATGTCGGACCCATCCCACCCAGCCCATTTCCTCTTTAGTCGGCTCCCCTCTGGCCGCAGGTTCCTCTCAGTCAGAACCAGGACCATCAGGCACCTTAACAGCTCTTTTCCGAAGGCCATAAACCTTCTCAATATTCTTGCATGAGCACTATAATCGACTGTGCTACATTCACACCATTAACCCCATTTTTCTGTTCTACTTACTGTCGCTGTTTTTCTATTTATTGTTGTTGCTTTATTTATTGTTCTTTTTTTACCTTTTGATGATCTATTTTTAACCTTTTAATTCTTATTCTCAGTTTCCACTGCACTGTATCACCAGATCAAATTCCTGTGTGCATTTGGCGAATATGATTCTGATTTCAAAAGCGAAATAAATAGCAAGCAATTAGGTCACAAGATTGTAGCTAGCTAGCAGGTTAACAGATCAAGCTTCTTCAGAATCTCCTAAATAAGGAGACCAACAGAGCAGAGTGGTGCTTCTGGAGCCAGGCCCTGTACTAAGAAGACACCAGGATTGGGTTCATATCTGATGGTGGGTCCCTCTTCAAACTGCACCATCTGGTTGACCTTTGATGATGCCCTCCACAGCTTCAAGGCTGATCTAAGCCCTAACCTGTACAGGTCTCTCCAGGTTCTGGATAGCCAGTCTGACCTCAGCACACCCTGTCCCAAAAGCAGGAGTGCACCATTCCAGATTTGCAGTAACAAAATTTGCTTTCCACAGTAATTGTGCAGATGCTGTTGGCCATTATACAAAATGATGCCAAAAAACCTAAGAACTGCATTTTCAGGCATTTTGGTTAAAATAGAAGATCTTATAGATCGTTTTCCAGCATATCCTTCAGATTAATGGTTTCATTTATGTGATCAAAGTAATATACATTTAGCTTTTGACAAAGAGGGTATCCATCTTCTCTGATTTCTACTATGGACCAAAGTAATTGAATTTCCTTAATTACAAAACCTTCAAGTCAATTTAATCTTCATTCAAGCTTGTTGTAAGTTATTACTGTTTAGATAAATGTACCGGTTTTAAAGGTTTCAAAATATGATTCAATGATGGTTATTGGTGACTGATGTTTCTGAGGTTGTCAGTCAACTGGAGCAACTGATACAAAAGGTTACTTGTACATAAACAACCAAGAAAATAAGAACAGGCTGGAGTAAAACTTCAGAACAAAGATGTCCAGGCGAGTTTTATTTCTAAAACTTTTCCTACTCATTTGGTGTTAAGGATGTAACATGCCATGAAAAGCTGCGAGAGCTAGCAGTCACCTGGCAAATCTTTAGCATGTTATCCCCAATTTATTGCAAAAGATACAATACTTCCAATGTAAGTAAACAGATGTAAGACCTTCCATGTGTAAACACACATCCATTATATATTATTATGCATAACTATATCTGAAGTTCTATATAACATCTTAGCTTTGAATCAGATTTGGTGTGATCATATTGATGCATGAGAAAGTGTGGAGATGACCTGCGTCTGTTTACACTGTCATCGCTGAAATATTTCAGGGCCGGTGAAAAAGAACACCAGTGTTTTTGTCTGTCTGTCTGGCTGAGGAAGCTTACAGCCTAAATTTGGCCGTATGGACAGTTTACTTTAGAACATAAAATGTACCGTGTCAGGGCGATTTTCACTATAAAATCAATGTTTAGCCTGCTTTTGTAACTGTAGTGTGATTTACCGACCCACTGATGTGTATTTTAAGGGAAGCTTGCATAACTACTTTTATTATGCAGGAAATACTATGCGATTTGGTTTTATAGTGAAGTATTGTGTTTGAATTCAGCCTGACAACGGAGATCAAATGAAAAACTGTCAACTGCTCATTTAATGCATTACCCAGACAGCAAACCTGTTATCAAAGGTAGAATATTAAACTGCATTGTGCCAGAATGATTGATTTACATGATAATTTCAAAGAAGTGGGATTTCAACTGAAGCTAGACTTTGTTTAATAGTAAACGTGAATTCAGTTTTTAGGCTTCAGAATCTGAGCTATACAAATATTTTATGATGTCGCCATTAAATTTCTTCAACCCACAGCGAGAAAGACTATAGAAAAGAAAACAAGTGAATTTATTTTTTCTACATGCTTTACAACTGTGCTGTTTAAAACAATAATAAAATGTGTTGACTGTTCATGGTTGTTCAAAAGGTTCCTTGTTTTACTTATATAGACCTTTGTTGAAATAAATTATGCAAAATGGCCTTCTCAAAGGTACAACTACAGTTCCTCTGCTGGGGTTTGAAGACCACAAAAATAGACTGTTAACTTGAAACACAGTGGCTCCCTGGACAGATTTCTGTTGAAATAGGGATGAATGACAAGATTTGTATAGTTTTCAAACATTTTTTCAGCGTTTTTTCAACGTTTTGAGGAAACGGCATTATGGAAAAATGACATTAATGGCAGAAACTTATAGCAGCCCAGCATCTCACAAATGAATTCCGTGAAAAAATTCACAAGACATGCCCAGTGAGCAGGTCATTTCCCCAATGTTTACTCAATGGAAAACCAAGGATTATGACTGAAACCCGATGACAGTAATCAGGAGACTTTGGCTTTCTTGTTTCTTCTTTCATCCTTGTTGGAGTAAAAGAGATAGCCTTAAGCAATGGCTACCTGTGGCAACCTGTTCGTATTTGAGGGTGACGGTGACGTCCCAATGAAAGTAGAACTCTGAACATGATTATATTTATTAATTGATCACCTGTTTGCCACTGACAAGAAGGGACTTGTAATGCAGAATGACTGTCAACACTGAAGTTTCTGGGTCACATTACCGCATGTCCCACTTTTTCACATTTCCCACATGTCCGGGTGATGCCTGGGGAGGGCACCATCTGAGCTGGAGTCCTGGTTCGGTCCCATGGATGGGTGACATCATGGATGTGACTTATGAACTGTAACATCGTGGGTGCAGCCTCCAGTCTGCCACCCTACACAGGCCAGCATGGAGAACAAGCTCATTGTTGGACTTTGGCATGACCATAATCACAGCTTGCACCTTGCTTTTATCAAGCATGCCCACTCTATTCTGTGCAATAATGTTAGCATGCAACAGAGGGGTTGGGCAGCCAGGTGACCTTGGACCCCCAGAGGTTTTTTTTCTCCTTACTTGGGAGTCTTTGGTTCCTCTCCTCTGTTGTCATCTGGCCTTCCTTCTTTCTTTAGTTAATTTCTTGTCTTTCCTTTTTCCTATATTATTCATATCTCTCAATATCATATAAAGCGCTTATCATGTAAAGTGAGGCAAATAGCACATTACAAACATATGGATGTCAAGGTGTCAACTGGGCATAAATGCAGCTAGGTTGAGCTTCCAGTGAATGCCCAGGTACAAGTGTAAGCAGTATTGGAACAAGAGATGCACAACAACTATACAGCTATACAAATAAACAGCCTTTAACAAACCAAGAACCTAATAAGGCATCTATTTAAATCAGCAGAAATACAATACAGATATACAATATGCACATAAGCCCACAAAGCTGTATGCATAATGGTTTTGACTCTGAGGTGCAGCTAGATGGAGGTCTAGTTCCTTTATGTGATAACAACAGATGAACAAATTAGAATACAATACAAATAGAAACAAAGAGCTGTGATGCCTACAGGATTCGGGAATGTGGAGGGTTGACATCCTCAATGCCACAAGTTCTGAAATTCCTTGAACAGTTACTTTTCAGCTGACAGACCTTCAGGAAATATCTGTGGTAAGGAGAAAAACAGACTCCCCTGTTCACTGCAAAGGCATTTCCTGATGCAGGATTATTACCAACAATATCAGTTCTTTTTTTCATTTTATGATGTATTTTAATGACATCATGCGCTGTAATATGTTGCTTTTTTAATTAAAGCATGATAACATCATTTGACCATTATTTATGCTCAGGTTCATATTAAATAAAGACCAGTAGTCTGAGGTTGCCTTTGTTTTCCAGCAGGAACGGGATCATGACTGGAAGCTGTAATTTCATTCAGTCTGCTGGGAAATGAGTATTTAATAAAAAAAAAAATCATTTTTGTAGGATTTCTGAGGTTTTTGAAAAGCTGTATTATTACCAAGGCAATGCAACATCCAATGTCAGTGAATATAATGAAAATAAATTTATATAAAGACAGGTAGGCAGCTACTGAATAAAGTCAGTTACTAAGCAAAGTTACCCTGTTTTAGTACCTAAAGATCAGCTGAAACCAGACATGTTGATCTGTATTTATTTACCTGACTGTTAGATAAGGTAGAATTGATTGCCAGGCAACAATATATATACGGCATAAATATAACATTAAACTTCAATAATATATCTCGCATTTCTGATCTCTATACATGTACGCACAAATGTAAATCCTCTTCATAACAGACGGCACTGTCTGCTATTAATAAGCTGATAAAAAATAATGAAATCACAGACATCTGCCAAATCAGTTGATGGTTATATGCTGGAAACACAGGTAAGTGCCTTTCTGTTAACAGTTTAATAGTTTGGATGATCAGTGTTCCCTATTTTGAGTCAAATTAAAGACTCACTTCATTTGGGTTGTTCCTCGTGAAAAAGACTAGAAGTTAAGATGTGGCACCGTGTGTTTTTATTGCCATGGTAACACTGAGATTAACCAGTGTTTCTAAAGTGAAAACTGACACTGTTTTATGCCTCTGTCAGCTGTCATACTGAATGTATCCCGATTTCTCGATGTGACTGGAGTGTAAATGTGAGATTCTGTTGCCGATTAAGGTGTTACTCATTCCATTCTAGCTGTTCGGAGAAAGTGTGCCATTTTGGAATATATAAACTGCCAGTCTGAAGGTGTTACGTTACAGAGAAACGGCAACTGCTTTCATACCGGATAAATCCGGTCGTCACTGAAGAGTCTCGGCAGTCACCTTGATGTCCCATTTTTTTGCAAATGGTAATTTAAATGGAATATAACCATCTTACCTTGCACCTCCCCTCCCCCCAATCACAATGACTCTGCCCCTGTTTACTCATAGTTACATTTTTTTGTGTGTATTTCAACCTTTTCCCCATCCCATTCTGCTTCTGACTGAAGGTAGACTGTCTGGTGTTAAAATCATGTGTAGAATTTCACTTGTACATACTTGTATATTGTCTTGCGTCTTACATGTTATATCAGGATACACCCACACACCAAAGACAAATTCCTTGTATGTTTAACATACTTGGCCAATAAAGGTCTTTTTCATTCCGATTCTGATTACCACACAATACCTCATTGTTGTAAATAACACACTGAATTTATTGTGTTGTACATACTGTAGTAATTTCAACATTCCTTGCACTGGCGTGCATTCTGGAACTTATTGTACGTTTAACAACTGCACATGCACAATGTATATATCATCTGGACTGTATATGACCATTCTCTTGCTTTAACTGTGTGTGTATCTGCTGTATGTACTGAAAGAGAGCCACTGACAGCCAGAGACAAATTCCCTATTAGTATGTGAACATACTCAGCCAATAAACTGGATTTATTTTTCTGAGTTATCACCATTTATCAACAGGCACTGCACAGATGTCTCTGGTTCTGATTGGTTAGTTAACAGTTAAAATTCCTTTTCTCTACCATCACCCATCCAGTTATGTGGCTCAAATCTCATCATCTACACTGGCATTTTACCGGTATTATAATTGTACCATTATTGTATGTTAGTATGAGCAGTGAAGTTATCTACTGCCTTTCGACATTATTTCTCTGCATGGTCTCTTTGCTGCTGACAGTGTTTCACTCTGTGCTCCAGTATGTTGTAATACAAGGTATGTTGTGAGCTCTACATGCACCTTATTGCAATATTTCACTGTGACACTTTGACACTTTACTACTTGCTTATTGCGGTGATCCATTAACACCTTATATATCCTGTGTTAATGTTTTGTAGTTTGTATATATTGTACAGTTTGTATTATTGTAATGTTGCACTCTACGTTCATATACTCATTGTATTGTTATATTACATGTTGATTGTTGCCTGATATAGTCTGCAAGAAGGAATTCAAGTAAGAATTTCTTTGTGCTTCGGACCAGTACACTGTACATACGACAGTAAACCTTTGAAACCTTGAAACATTTATGCCTGGATTGCCAACATTACTAATTAGCTGGACCAACATTTCGACGAGCAGAAACACAGAACATGTTCTGTTTCATGAACAGATATAATCCCTGCTCTCCTCAAACATGCAAAAGCACACACACACACACACACACGCACACACACACACGCACACACACACACAGACTCAGATCAGACTGGATTCAGCTTTATTGTCATTGTGCTGAGTACAGGTATAGACCCTGTGAAATGCAGTTAGCATCTACCCCTTTGCAAATAAACATATGCAAATAGAATAAATAATATTATTTAGGTTGTAAATAAATTATAGCTAAATTAAAATGGTAAATTTTGGTTCTGTGCAAAAAATGCATGATGTAGACCATAGCATAAGGCGCAGACAAATTCGTACAAATACACACACACACACACGCGCACACACACACTTTTGTACTCATATCTTTGTGGGGACCATGTATTCATTTCCATGGGAAAAACTCAATCTCAACAATGAAATCTTAACCCCTAACCAGCCCTAACCTTAACCATAAGTAACTAAACAAAATACAATACTTTTGTCATTTTTGGTTTTTTGATTGCAGTCAATGGTTTTTTTTTAAACTGGGTTTCTTCTTGTGGGGATATAAAAAAATAATCCCCACAACGTCAAAATAACAGGTTTTTATCATACTGTGAGGACATTTGGTCCCCACAATATAATGCACACATAACCCACACACACCCCAGAACACTCTGACACCCTTTGATTTTTCCACGTTTTCTAATTCAAGCTCAAAGACAGTAAGCAGTAATGACAGATGATAGGGTCTGTAAATCCCCAGAATTAGAAACAGACAGGAGCAAGAAGGATAAGGGATCTTCTTTTTTTTCGGGTTGTGGAATGGACACCTCGCGGTTCTCCTTGTGGCACCAGGACAGGAAATGACACACCCATCAGGATGGAGCGGCATTTGAGGGGCCCAACCACAGCTGGACAGACCACATCTGCTTAATGGAAGGAACTGCCATTCGGAGTAGCTAGCAGGCCGTCATTCTCGCATCTCCACCTCTAGAAACTCACTGGTAACCTCACTCATTATACCGTGCTCCCGGCACAGGAAACCACGTATGCCAGAAGAGGAGAGGAAGAAACGCAGCCATCAGAGTCGTTCAGCATCACTCGTCCGCTAGCAATGGAAGGCTCCTACGGTGTCAGTCGCTTCTTGAAATAGGTCTGAGGACATGGTGAAAGGGTTCTTCTCGTACAGAGGTGACACGGCAGTCGGCATCTGAGCCATCCCACATTGGCACATTCAGAGACTTCTCCAGCGGGAATTCACCCTGCTCTCTGAACATCCCGGAAAATTTGCACTGTTTTGGCTTGTTAGCATATTTCTATACGTAATGTACGGACCGTGCGGCTGTATATACCAGATTTTGTCTCTGGGATCAATAAAATATATCTTATCTTAAAACAAATAAGTAAATATGTTGCTTCGCAGGAGTCACTTTGCCCTTGGAACCATGTAATTTGTTTGCACTATATTTGCCTGTTTGCACTATGTGTACCATCTTTGCACTTTATCTATATTTTGCACAATATATTTGTACTATTTATGCAGCTTGCTGCTGTATGCATCAACATTTTTAAAACAAACATATAAATAACTAAATACAGAGCTTTGCAGGAATGTGCTAAAGGAATTATCCTTAAATTTTATAGAGTGATGTTTGATTGGATAAATTTTTTTTCCTGAAGTGGAGCCTTCAGATTAATCACTGGAGTGCTTTCTGTCTGTCAAACATTTTATTATTTTAGCAGACATTTTTATCCAAAATGAAAAGTTGAGAGGAAGCAGGGTCAGCCAGTCCCTGGAGTCATTGTGGAGTTAAGGGCCTTGATTAGGGGCCCAACAGTGACATCATTTTGACGACCACAGGATTTGAACCAGAGACTTTCTGATCATGAGCACAGCATCCTAACCCACCAAGCCACAGACCAATTGCGTTTGTCATGAAATGTTCTGTTCTTAAACTGTGTCTCTTATAGTATGGCAAACTTACTTCTTTATTTTCAAACTCGTTATGAACTTTGATATGCAAAATAACCAATGGGCCATTTACCTTCAGAGAATGGCTTCAGCAGATTTCTGGCAAATTCTGAGCACAGTGATGGCGATTGTTTCCTCTGGAAATGTGTTAACAGAACTTCAGGTGGCCCATCTCTGCTTCTCGCACCAGTATGAAGATTTATTGTATGGAAAAAATGTATAACTGCAATTTCCGAAGAATAGTTTTATGAAAAGGTGAGACAGAGAGCTGACTGTATCTCAGGTGAATGTGGCCCCTGTTTGCATCTCAACAGGGCCTCAAAGATGCCTTTGAATGATCAGGGAATCTGTCTTTGGCGATTCTCCTAGAATTACAAAAAAAAAGGAGACGTAGATGAAGTCATCTGTTCATCCGAATGTAATTGCAGGACACAGTGAAGAAAAACTGGGCAGCTCTTAGACATTTTTGATCTGGCCCAGCCGAGTTTAATTACAGACTCGAGTAGAGCCCAAATGGACTTCTGGCAGCTGGGATCCTCATTTTGGCTCCCACGGGATTTTAAATCTATTTTGCCTATTGCAACCTTTACCCCTCTGGAGTCTAAATTCATGACATATGCAGAGATGTGAAAAAAACATTTTAAACTAAACATCAATTTCAGAGAAGGGAAAGTGAATGAAATAGATAATGTGTTCTGATATCCCTCTTTTCTTAGATGAAATCGAGATTTATTTGTTTGAGTCAAAATAAAAACACTTCCTAGTTTTTACAGCTGTGGGGATCAGGAAACCGGCTGCTGTCATATGACCTTAATGCAAACATATCTTTAATCAGCACATCATTTAACACTATGTTAGTGGAACACTCCTTTCTCCTCTGTCAGCTACTTCCTTTTCTGTTGCTTGCCTGCTGGGCTGTCAGGTCTCACCCATTTACAACATAAGGGAATCTTTGCAAGTCTGATTGGTTGTCAGGGTGCCACCAGTTTGGGTGCAAAAAGCCAGGGACCCATGGCTGGGATGGATTCCAGCAGCGGCCTTACAATTCACGGCATCTCACTTGCATGCCTTCTCACTCCCATAATGCATCACTAGGTTCTATCTGGAGCAACACAGCATGGGGTCAGTTTTATGACACTCAGGCAGGTTGGGCTAGGATGAGAGCGACAAGAGTAAAGGCTGACATTTCTGTGGTCTGCTGTGTCTGTGGTCATTTCTAGCCTGGCACAGAAGAAACAAACTAACAAGTAACAGCTAACTAACAAACTAACAAGTTCAGCATGGAGGTGGAAAATTCTGATCCCAAGAGCTATAGACTTTGAATGGAATCTGTAACTTGACCTGTTTCAGGAAACCGTCTGGATGCTTTGTCGTAAAAACACAGCATAAAGAAAATAAAATTGGGATTCTGGGTAATTCGGTGAAATCGCTCCCTACTGTATCTAAAGCGAAGGGTGAATGTGACTCTGCAGAATGACATATGTGTGAAATCTATAAACACCCTAGTCTTGTTCCTCTTTCTTTTCTGTGGGCATACCTTGTTATCAATGTGCTCAAGCCATGCAAAAACATTAATATTTACCCAAAATGTAAAAGCAGGTGGCAGATTTATATGTACCCTAAATCTAAAAGCATATCCATACATTTACCCCAAAGGTCAAAGCAGATATATATTTACCCCAGATGTATTAGCAGATGGGTAATTGCCCCAGATGCAAAAAGTAGATGTATATTTACCCTGGATAGAAGAAGCAGATGTATTTTTCCCTAGTGTAAAATCAGTTGTATAATTTCCCCAAATGTAAAAGCAGATTTATATACACCCCTCACGTATTAGCAGGTGGGTCGCTGCCCCATATATAAAGCATTGTTAAATTTGATGAGTAATTGCCCCAGATGTAAAAGCAGATGGATAATTGCCCCTGATGGAAAATGTATGCATGTAATTTCCTCTGATACCAAAGCAGATGTTTACCCCAGACGTAAAAGCATCTGGACACTTGACACCAGGATAGTGTGTGTCTATAATTACCCCAAATGTAAAGACAGATGTTTAATTATCCCAAATGTAAAAACTCCTGTAATTGGCCCATATGTGAACTCATGTTTTTAATTGCCCACCAATTTATAAGCTTCCATGCAAATTGCCCCAGATGTAAAATACATGAGCACAATTGCTCCCAGAATTAAAAGTATGTGGTTAATTGCCATAGATGTAGGAATGTAGGCATACTTGCTTCCAGATATAGAGTGTATATAATTGTCATTTTATTAAAATCTAGAAAATGAGTGTGTTTAGATTCTGCTGCATCATTTTTTTGGGGGGCGGGTGGGGGGGTTGGAGGGAGGTATAGAAAAGCTGGTCTCATACTCGGGCCACATTGGCAGAAGTGTACTAGTCTGGTTTCTCCATCTATCTATTTTCTGTAAGCACTTGTCTTATTCAGGGTCATGGGGAGTCAACAACCCATGATGTTTTTGGACTGTGAGGGGAAACCGGAGTACCCAGAGGAAACCCCACAACAACACGGGGAGAACATGCAAACTCCACACACATGGAACCCAGGCAGAGACTCGAACGCTGGTCACAGAGGGGTGAGGCGACAGTGCCAACCACCACAGCACCGTGCCGCCTTCTAATTTAGTGTTTATGTGCCTAAATATAACAAAGCACACCAGGAAAGCAAGTGTCTGTGGAATGAGCAAATTAGGCAACTGAAGTGGACAGCCTTTTCAATTCCAATGTATTTTCCCATTATTTATTTTGACATAGCGCCACTCCACACATGCCCCCCCTCCCAATTTAACAAAGACAACAGACAGACAACATGGTTCTTTACTGATACCACAATTTTAATGTAACAACAGTGTAATGTAAATAAAAGCCAGAAGAAAACAGAGGAGAGGAAACTACCCTCTAATGCTTGATATTGGAGAAAAACCTCTGGTGGCTCCACCACGACCATGTTAACAGTCAGAATAATAATAAAGCGGGCTTCCTATCTTCAGGGAAGGTCTCCAGAGCAATAGGGAGAACTTAGACCTAATTCTGCAAAATATGGGGAAGATTTAGAATACATACAGAATGCTATGGACATGGAAGACACTACAGCAATTTAGCAATTTACCAGCTCTTCAAAGATTCTCCATTAATATGAAGTCTAAAATTATAATATTTGACATTTAGATATCACACTTTCAACAGTGAAGAGCAGTTAAGCAGACCTCAGATTATGCACTACAGAAGTGTATGTGTATGTATATATAGATATATAAAGAGCATTTAAGAATGCTGGCAGATGTGCATGAAGTAAAGGGTATTGAAGGAGACCACAGACAATCCATTGTAGTATATATATATATAAATATATATATTAAAAAGAGAACAGCCCTCTCTTGTTACTTGAAACAACATGCTTTATTTTATTTAAAACAGGGAAAAATGTTGGACAAGTTACAACAAGAAGTAGGACACCATCTTGTACGTTTTGAACACTGCAATGGCTGTATACTTTGCGGTCAGACCCAACAAATCACCCCAGCTCAGTTGCTCAGAATTTCCACTCAATATGGAGAAGTATCGCAGCCACCCCCTCCCCATGTCTACCCCCAGAATGTCACTTTTCGTTTGCTGCACAAGCCTAGATTCCAATTAAAAGAAGAAAACTGAATGTTTATTACCAGCTTTTCCTGTTTAAAATCTGCCCCCCTCACTTCCCTCTCCGTTGTCAATTCGTATTACAGTCAGATTCCATTTCCGCGACGATTCGAGACAAATGTGTTCCATGGCAACGGTTGTCCTGTCTCCGCGTCCTGTCCCCACAGAAGGGAATGCTTGAACAGACTGTCAATTAGTCCAGCTGCACGCCGATCCACACAGCACCGTGACATGCTGCCTCATTGGAAGTCTCACCTTTTTTTCCCTGTGAAGAACACTGAAGTTCGAGAAGAGACTAACAAGCAGAACGCTAACAGAAAGACGTAGAAAACGCTCAAATGACAGCGCATCCATTAGCTGACATATTGAGTTGAATTTTAGCACCAGGCGTATTTACATTTGTTCCCTCTCCTTTTTGAAAAGCAGATGTGTTTCATCAGCACCTCCCTGTCTATTCTGATTAACTCTAAGTAAGCTGCTGTCCAGCAGAATCAGGAACGACTTCAACGCCTGGGCTTATTCGCTAGTTTTGATCACCATGCTGCTATAGCTATGACACCAAAGCACGTTAGCGCTAATGTGTTCGCAAGCCCTGAGCGACATGCTTGCCTGTCTTTGCGAGGTCCCAGGTTGGATCAAGGGACTTGCTACTGCCTGTCATGTTTCTAACCTCCTTAAAGGCAGATTCTCCTGTTTCGGAGGCAGTGTTTTACGAACACGACTCTTTTATACAGGAAAAGTTCTCTGTTTCCAGGCGGTGATTATGAATGAGGTTGTGGTTGACTGACAGGGCAAAGTATATTTCAATGGGGGAAAGTTGGCTCCATAATCCAAAAATGAGTGTTACACCATCCTCCATATATCCCACTCCAGTTCCATAGGCATGTTAACATATTTTTCTAATCCTAAACATATGTATGGACACCAAAAGGCCCTCAACTCAAACAGTCTTGTTATTTTAATTCCCCCTACAGATCAGAGCCCGTGGTTCTGTCATTCTTTGATAGTCTGATGGCAACACTACGCCAAATGTGGGGACAAGAACAAGGTGTGATAAAAGGACAAAGGAGACAGAATTTGACGTTAGGCACATTTCATATTTAAGGGACGATGGGTGTTGCTAACGGCAATGTGAAAGGATGGAGTACTCAAAAGCAAACTATCATTATTGTCAAGTTCAGCTGTATGATGCATGGGTCATACACCGAAATGGAATTTCAGTGTCCTTGGTCATAGTGCAAACAAATAGTAATAAACAGAACAGAATGTAAATTTGAAAGACATTTAAACATGATATATTTAGACATGGGCATAAGAATGAAAAATACAGTTAAAAATACAGTTTAAAAAATGCAGTTGTGAAAATTGGCAATGGAGTTGAATAAACAGGAATATATGATAAGTACATTTGAATACTCATGGTCCTACTCATTAGTATTGTGTGCACGTACTGAAGTGGGAGAGCTTTACAAATGCGCCTCCTTATTTCTGTAGTTGTGCTCAGCTCTTTATTAAACCATTTTCCAGCTTTACATTTCTTCATAAAAGTCGAGGTATTCCATCTCATTGGATAACATATCTCCTTCCGCTTGCTGTTGTTAATATCTGAGGGGTCCGCCACTAGCCAGTCAAGTGTACTGCGACCGTGGTCTTCTGGTGGAATAACTCTATCTACGTTCGTTTGGCACTCCTTCTGCCTCATGGCTTCGGTGACCTGTGAACCAGAGATGCAGTTGGAAAATCAAGAGTCGATTGGACAAATGTATGCTAAGTCCCGGTGTCCTATTTTAATCGCTGTGTTTGATGAGCATGTTTTGCAATTTGAGTTTATAACTAAAAAGAAAGCCAATCAATACAGGGGAATTCAGTCAACTTTTAAACCAACATCAAGGTTTATCCAGTAGGAAAAGGACCTTGTTAAATGATCATGAACTCTACTCAACATCTCAGTCAATACTTCATTTTGCCCCAGAATTTAGCTGATTAAGCAGTGTATGAATTAAGGTGATGCAGTATCCAATTAAGGGTCACAGGCTCAACCATGATGTATGAAACTGCTGCAGTGAGACTCTGAGCAGAAGGTCTCAGCTTTGAACATTGACTACTAATGCACAGAGTAGGTCTTTCTTCCAATTAACATACCAGTGCCAAATTACTTGGCAATATCAATAAAACTAATATATGATATGCAAAACTCGACTACACACTACCTTTGGCAATCACTTTGGTGGCTGTTGTTGTGCTTGGTGCCTCAGTGGGTTGTTGTGTTTATCCTCCTGACTCCAGGATACAGGAGTTTGCACGTCCCGCCCCCCCATGACCTGTCAGGTGTTCTCCTGCAAGCACAATTCTGTAGTTTGTGCTAAGAGGTTGCTGTTAGGTCATGTTTTCCTTTTACTCACTGGACAAGATTTTAGAGATAATGGAATATGGGAAAAAATGATGATTTGCTTAAATTTTTTAAATTGCGTGTTGGGGTTTGACCTTTTTCTTGAACCAAGTTTTGCAGGTTAGATTTGCATGTGGGCCGTGTCATTGATTGCTGAGCCCGGCTTGGGGTGGAGTTTGGATTTGTAACGTGGCTTTTATTCCGGAATCCAGCTCAGCAGGTGGGGTTTACATGCCGAGACATGACTTTGATTCCTAAACCTAGTTCTGTGGGTGGAGTTTGTATGTTGGGCTGTGGCTTTGAACCCTGAGACTAGCTTGGGGTGGAGTTTGCATTTGGGGCCATGGCTTTGATTTCAAAACCTAGCACGGTGGGTGGAGCTTTGATTCATGAACACTACTCAGTATGGTTGTGACCCATTTTTGAAATTTGTAGTGTTTCCTGGGACAGCGGCCGGACCCTCTGTGGCCCTGCATGGTGCAAGTGATCATGGAAAATAGATGTTCATCTTTATTATCAGTGTTATAGGTATCAGGAAATTTGTTAAAGTGTTATGAAGTATTCATGAAAAACATTTCACAATGTAATGCTGTATTACTTTTAAGGCCGTTTAAGACTGGAAATTGAATGTGTGATGACATTCTGTTATATAACTGGTTGGAAATAGACAAATTTAGTTTTTTTCCCAATTATTGCATGTTGGTTAATTATGTGGTAGCAGCAAGTATGAACACCCATCCATCCATCCATCCATCCATCCATCTATCCATCCTCTTTCTAACTATTTATCCTTTGCAGCGTCAGGGTTTTGGGTGAGGGGTATGTAGAGCCAGGGCACAACACAGAAGAGAATACAGATGCACATATCCACAGACAAACATCATGAAAAATGTAAAAACATCCTGCATACAGTGAAATTAAGGGATTTGACTTAAGATCTGCTGAAAAATTCAGGGGGCGGGGTCTCTGATCACCTCCACACACACTGAGGTAAGAGTGGGATTCAACCCCACAACCCTCAGTACTAACCCCTGAGCCAACATACAACTTCGTACACTACTGGCTTTTGTACAGCAGTAATTCAGCTTCCAGTCTCTGCGTCCCTAACCACTACACCACCTGCATCCCAGGAGGCTAAATGCAGTCACAGATAAAAAAGAGGGAATTCTGGGTAAATGAGGCATGCTCTACCATACCATAATGACTGTGTTATGATCCATGAGTCATTTGGTAGAACAGCAATGCTGTAATAGCTAAGCTGTTCATGCTCACTTTGTGACCAAAACCAGTGACCTTCTCCAATCCTCAGAGTCTGTTTTTCTGAGGCAATTCTGCTCTAATGCCTGTCCGGCATTCACTTATGCACTTTGACTACATCACGTGGCACTGTGTCGTTTATTTGCCTTGGCTCCAGTCAACAGCAAGCATCTTAGATAAAGGCGAGATGTAATAAAGCAGTAAAGCTACAGAAACCACTCAATATTTTAAAAGGGGAGAAAATTAAAAGGCCTCCACACTGAAAAGCTATTTCATGGTTATACACACCGTACCCATCAGAAGGAAAACAAATAGAAGCATTAAACATTTCCAGAGTAAACCTTCCAGAAGTAATGAACCAGCCATTCGTGAACATCTCAAATCCAATTTTGTGGTCAACAGCTGAAGGAAAACTGGAAGATTGCCACATGAGATTGTTAAGATGACAAGCTTCATGAAAGCTGTTATTTCTAAACAGATTCATTCATGTGTTATTGATTACGCCGCTGATCTTTTTTCCCCTTTTAAAACATTTATGTTAACATTGTGGCAATACAGTGACTTAATGCTTTGCCATTTGTTTCTTTTGTGTGTTTTTTTCCCATCTCTTGTGTTTTTATACTGAAAGCTATGTTTTTATGGTAAAAGATGAAATGGCTTTTTATCTCAACATGAAAATATGCTTTAAACTAAGAAAAAGAAGCAATATTGAGGAGTATGTCAACGTTATTCACTATTTGGGGAGTGACTGACTTTGGCATGTAGAAATAAACACAAAACCAGTGCACCAAATCTGTTTCTAATTAGATTAGAGAAGAAAATGGGACATTATTACTCCAGCTTGAATACATTAAAAATACATACAGCTTGTTTGTGTTATTCATGAAAAGAAACATCTTTCAAAGTCAAAATAATCCGTGGAAAATTTCTAGAGTGACCAGGGCAGTAAACACTCCCGGCTGGAACCAGAGTCTAGACAAGCAGTCTAGTTGTTAGCTTATTTCTATGGTCAACTTCTGCTGATCGTAGCTCAGATTTCTAGAGTGGCCAATCACCTGCACTTTCTATGTTACTTCCAGAAAAGCCAGGTCAGCGGTGATCAGAGCGCCTCTGTGGAGTCCAAACTAGTCTAGGGTTTTAATTATTGAGGTGAATGTTAATTATCATCTTAACCACTAGGGGGCACAAGAGCAGCTCTCCTTGGGAGTGAACCAGTAATCGTTCATCCACACTGCAAAATTAGTAATCTTACAGTTTCTACAATGTATATAGAGTTTAGATGGTAAAATTGGTGTCCATATATTGCCAAGTCAAAGTATCTTTATTGTGCAAATGGGCAATTAATTGAATTAACAGGACAGTATAATAATAGATTTTGGTTACAGTATTATTTGATGCAATAATAGATATTCAGTGGATTAATGTAGATAATTAGGTCCAAACCTACCCTATTATAATTATGATACCTCACTGTTTAGTCTGGTAACATGAGCATCTAAAGGTAAATAATTTCAATTTTATTTATATACCACATTTCCCAAAGACTATTGTCACAAAGCCGAGGTCCCTAGAAGGTAAACCTGAGGTAACAGTTACAAGAACAAACTCCCTGAGAGAGAGAGGAAGAAACCTTTGGTGAACCAGACTCAAGGGCGAGGCCCCTCCTCTGGGCAACACAGGGGGTTATAAGTTTACATAATTAAGTGACTTTTAATTCAGTGATTGTTAAAAGGAATTTTACACATCTCATAAACCCGATGAGCACCAGGGAGTATTAAATCACAAATAATTCAGTAGGAAGTTCAGTTTCCTCCATGAGAAAGAGGGCAACACATTTTAACGTACAAGTACTAGCTAAATCCATGTTTCATGTAGCTATGGTAAACATTGTAACTATTTTATAAACATTGCAGCCATGGTATACACAGCATTTTATATGAATTTTGTTTAAGTCAAAAGAGCTCAGAATTCACATTTGTTGAGCTGTTAATAGCTTAAGAGAGAATTTCATCTAGTTACTATCGCAGACTAACTGATGTCCACAGATGATCAGGGTTTTTCCAAGTGAACAGGCAACACTGTAATGTGTACATTAGTGTGATTTTTACCTATCAGATAGGTAAAAGTTATCAGTGTTTGTGGATGCCATATTAAAACAAATGTATCCTACGTATGGGGGCAGTGTAATGCTATGCCTGTGATTAGAAGGTTGGCAGTTCAAATCCCAGGGTCAGCAGAATGATTTCACTGTTGGTTCCTTGTGCATGGCCCATAATGCCCATTCACTCTGCAGGTTGGCTGACCCTGCTTTCTCAAATACATGTCGCTTTAGATAAAAATGTCTGCTAAATAAATAAAATGTAAATGTGTTGTCCAGTTAATGGTAGGAGGACTGGACATCTGATTGTGGTGGGGGGGTGGGGGTTACATGGGTGGGAATGGGTGCAGATAATTTTCAGAATGAGCCACCACGATCTTTTTGGCTAACATGACCAGCGATGCTGCAGAGCAGCGCATGTTTACATTTGGGTTGTTTTTGCCACTGTGTGGGAAACAAAGAACCCTACAGGATTTTCTACACGAGTAAATTGATTTATGTAAACTGGTTCCTTTCCAAATCACATTGGCCTAGCGAAGCAGGGCTTTATGATGGCGTTACGTAACTGCAATCACTCCAAATCTGTCGTAATTCATCACCGTTTGCTCTTCTGTTCGGATGGAGCTCAGGAAACCAGCATTTAGAAAAATAATGACTCACTGACAATTTGGCCAGCAAAGTGAATTGCAGTCCCCATAATATTTATTCAATGACTGTTATTGTTCTTACATGAAGAAAATCTGTAATGATTTTGGAAAGATAATGTTGTTTCATGCTATAGAATATGTTACAATAATGCTACATATATAATAATGTTACAGTATGTGAAATATGGAATATATGTGTTGAATAAGACACTACATATTCTGAAATATAAACAAAAAACTTTTTAATTATTAAACTATACATTAAACTTTTTTATGAAATACAGCAGTAAATGACCAGCACAGGACTATTTATTCAATAACTCATTATAAAGGTGTTGCCTTCTTGAGGAATATCCCTCAAATTTTCATATTTACACAACTTAATCAAACCCCAAAAAAGACCTCTGACCACTACCTCTGTAAACATAATTTTGTTTGCCAGGTTTCAGCTGTTAACCTTGTGCTTTTGTTAAAATAAAATCCATTTAATTATTCAAATGACATATTACATCAATCTTCTAACTGCATATTCTGCTCATGGTTACGGGAGCCTGGAACCTATCCCAGAATTCACAGGGCTGGGGTACACCCTGGATGGGATGCCAGTCCATTGCAGGTAGCACGCTACAGGCAACAAGGGGCGCCAAGCAACCTAACTGTGTGTCTTTAGACTGCAGGAGGAGTCCCACACAACATGGGGAGAACATGAAAACTCCATACATGCAAAGCTGAAGTGGAGTGTCAGAAGTGTAACCCACTGCTCCACCATGAATGACCTATACACAGTTTCCTTTGGGATAATACATGTTTTCTGATTTTCCTTTTATATTATATGTCATATCATGTGCATTATCTTTCTTGTTATTCCTCCTATCAGTGATTAAGAAAATGTATTCAGTGATTCCTAAAAAAAATGTAAGCTATGAAAATTGTTAACTTACACTGGACTTTTCTGAATTTTCAGATATATTGCATTATATTTATTACATTATATGTATAAAACAGGCTCAGCTCCAGATGTAAATGAAAATGTCAGATGTCAAAGCATCTTTCAGTGTCAGCTTCAGATATATGATACATATAAAGAGATACATGAAGTCATACACTGAGCTGAAATATCAGTCTTTTTAGTCATAGTGCAAATGAGAAGTAATAGACAGATTATAAATAGTGAGACAAACATAAAATAAACTTGGTATTTTAGCACATGGACATTAACACATAGCCGGACACAAACATCTGATTGGTGGGGAAATATTTGGTATGGAAGTTTTGCGCATGGAGCAGAATGTATAAGAAATATATAGATTTAGATTCAGAGTTATGAGTTCAAAGTTATTGGCCCATTTAACAGATTCAGTATTAGGCTGGGAGGGGCCATACTGTTCAGCAATTGAATTGTCTGAGGAAAAAAGCTGTTTTTAAGCCTTTGTATCCTGGCTTTGAGACTGCAGAGCCTCCCACCAGACGGCAGTGGAGCAGTGTGATGTAACGTAGCATATACTGGGCCAAATACCTCAAAAATAAATGCAAAAACAAGATGCATTTAGCATGCAGATGTAGCAGGTTTGTATCTGCTATAAAAACATGGCTTAAATAGCCTCATTAAAATATCATTTGTATGTCACCGAAAACCTTATTGCGCGAATGGCAAAACACTTCAATAGGAATGAAACAAACACTTAAAAATGATAGCTAAACGTGAGTAATAATGAGAAAATGGAAAGAAACATGTGTCGACTCAATTAATCAATCCGGGAGAATAAAGAAATGTTAAAGCCAGTACTTTCAGCCCTTCGGGGTATTGCAGTAGGTTTTTGTGTATTCTGGTACATCACACTGGCGTTGTGGTAGCCTGTGTTTGACTGAATCCCCCACAAACTGAGAATGTTGCTGTTAAGATCCAACCAAACTAAGACAGGAACACACACACACACACACACACACACACAAGCCCCAGGAAAGGAGAACAATCAGATAAATCATAATAGATGCTTGCCCACATGGTGTGAGATAACAAGAAACAGAGAGCGTCTGCTCTCAAGATCCACTGCAGCACTGAAAGGGTATCTGCATGGTTACAGAAGCAAAGTTACATAAACTGCAGGTGTTATGGTGTGCCCAATAGCCTGAGTATCGCAGTTTGATGTCTTTTGTGACAGAGTGAAAGCGTTTTGAATGTTTCAATACAAACTGACAAATCGAGGAACGCTGATGCTGAAGAGAAATGCAACAGAATCAGTTCTAAACGATTGCAATATAAAATATATGTATTTGTATTTGTATGTATGTATGTGTGTGGGTGGGGTGGGGACCTTTTTAGCTTGTGGGGATATTTTTCAGGTCCACACAATATAATCTCAATTTTATAAAAAATATATATAATATATATATGAAATATAATCTAAAAACCAAAAACGTTAAAAGTTTTGTATTTAGTTCGGTTACTTATGGTTAAGCTTAGGGCTGGGTGGGGGTTAAGGTTGTCATAGTTGGGATTAGGGTTTTGCCCATAGAAATGAGTGGAGAGTCCCCACAAAGCTATGAATAAAAACGTGTGTGTGTGTTTTCCTGTATCTTTCAGACTGCCAAAATAAACAAGAATCTTTACAAAACAAAAACACTCCAGTATTTTGAATGTCACAATTATTTTATAAAAACCGAAATGTTTCTAAACATTATTTGAATCCCAATCTACAAAAATATGTTTGTATGATCAATGCAACAATGTTTTGCATAAAAAAATATATATAATAATCCTATATAACACTTATAAATTGGGGTGACATGGTGGTGCAATGGTTATCCCTGTTGTCTTACACCTCGGGGACCAGGGTTCCAATTTCTGCCATGGCTCCGTGTGTGGAGTTTGCATGCTCTCGTTGTGGGGCCTCCCCTGGGTACCCTGCCCCCCCTCCCTAGTCCAAAAACATGCTGAGGTTAATTGGAGTTGCCAAATTGCCCATAGGTGTGTGTGCCCTGTGATAAGCTGGTGCCCCATCCTGAGTTGTTCCCTGCCTTGTGCTAAGTGGTTACAAAAAAATGGATGGATAGAATGTTTCTGCATACCAGTCAGCCAGCCTTAAATTCAATAGTACAGGGCCATTCACAGTTTCCATTGAATGACATTCCGGATTAATGCCTTGTTCTCTGAGACCGGGATCTCATAAGCCCAGCATATAATAAAGACAATCTTTACATTTCCTTGGTTTTTATTAATTGTCCAAATATTAATTAAAAAAAAAAAATTATGTTGATGCAAAGTTAGCGGGGGGGGGGGGATGGGGTTGTTTTCCCTCATATACGTGCTGAATGTCTCAGGTAAAAAGTCATAAGTACAAAGAAATTAACAGTTCATCTTAAGTGTTCCATTTCCTCTATGCGTCTGCCCCAAAGTGCACTTCCGTTTTTGCACTAATGACTGCTGGCTCCAGAGTAGCTCATTTTCTCCTGTCCGGGAACAAAAAAGAATGACAAATGAAATCTCCATGGAAACCGCTCTAGTTGATACAAAGGCAATTGCTGTTTGGAGATTCCAATGTTAGCGTTCCTGTTAGCCAGCCTCTAAATTATGAATGTTTTGAGAAGGGGAATGAAAGTCACTGCAAGGCCCACTACTCCTGGGGGGGGGGGGGGTGTATTTAGCTTAATGTAAAAATCCGTCAATGAATCAATTCAAACGCCCAAGCAATTAGACAGGATATAGAAATAAATTTCCCTTTGAGGATCTGTCTGTAGACCTCCATTGT
The DNA here is from genome assembly GCA_011763525.2 of Mormyrus iriodes. Classification (NCBI taxonomy): domain Eukaryota; kingdom Metazoa; phylum Chordata; class Actinopteri; order Osteoglossiformes; family Mormyridae; genus Mormyrus; species Mormyrus iriodes. The sequence continues at coordinate 14,972,693 of JAAGVU020000078.1, read as the reverse complement.
GCTGTCTACAGAGGTGACAGACCTTGGTAAAACTGTCTGTAGATATCAATGGCCACTGGTACTGATCCACCAAGCATCAGTGGAGGGCATGCGTAACCTCATTTCCTTCAATTCGTTTTTGAAAAATGACATTGGCTGTGTAGAATATTTATCAGCCTTCAGAGTAGACAAGCGAAGGCAGCTGTTTGTCGAATAAACCAATATCTCTGGGTGACAACATTGAGGCCCTCGTATAATCTATCAGGAGAGAAAAACAGGACAGAAACAAAAGCCATAAATGGAAACAAAAACATCTATCATAGGAACAAAACTCTCTGACTTTCATTGTGGGCAAATAAGGGTGACCAAGCTCCTATGTTTAATTTTTTAATAACTCAAAAAATTCATAATGCAGATCCATTGCTGTTCTAATATCCATATTCTTTCATATTGAGACGGGACATATTTTCCATGCTGGTTACTGTGGCAGTCATGGATGGATGTTTTTATTATTTAACCAGCTAGCTAAAATACATGTAATATATTTTAAAATGCACTAGGGGCCCTTGCAGTTGACTATTAAAAATATAAAGAAACAGCCAATAAAATATAATACTGACTATTTACTACATTTAAAGCAATGAGTTTTTTGGGGGAAGTACAATATTAGAAATTGCTTGTATGTAAATGACTTGACAGAGGTATTTGTGAAGCAAGGACACAGGCACTGTCACAGAAAGCAAAGTATGTTTTAACACAATAACATAATTTTACTGGTAGCATGCACTCACAATCACAATACATGGCCGAAACCCACCAGACTCTACTGGCCTACTAGCATGTTCACCAACGGTGTGTTCAAATTTCACCCCCCATAAAAGAAACCATTTACATGTGCTGCATTTCTATAAGCTATACTATACCATTATATTCTATAAGACACAAGACAAATACAGCAAAGCAAGAAAATGTGTTTAACACAAGTAGTTGCACAAGTAGCCAAATAATATTAACTGTTCTATGGCCAGCATGCTTGTCTCTACAAGTTACAGCCCTATATTGTTTCACATGTTAATGCTGCCCTGTTGCTAACAATGTGAAATATACACAGAAAAAAGCTCAAATCAAACAATTTGTGCTCATGTATGCTGTGAACAGGCTCATGTACCTCCAATCCTCTGCGCTAATCAGCTATTGCCTATAATGTGTAACTGACATAATCCATAATCGCTAACTGCAGCTTTAAGCTCCCAATACAGCCCCTGAAATTCCCTTGCATATTTTCTCACCAGCCTTGATTTTATATGCCTGTAACCAACTCCTCCCCCAACCAGCATATATTTTATATTTGCGTAATAGACAAAGGATCCTTTATATTTCCCTGTTCAAATCATACTACTGTACCTTCTTGTCTGAGAGTTCTGTTTACCGACCAAAAGGTGGTGATATGGTTAAGGTGACTGCAAACAACACATTGTGGTTTTAAACAGTGTCCCTATATAGAGAGAAGATCTTTTTTTGAACTCTTTATATATACATCTATATTTGCAGGTGATTTTATCTAAAGTGGCATACAATTGAGAAAGCAGGAACAGCTAGTCCCTGAAGCAATCGGGGTTGAGGGCTTTGTTTAACAGCCTAACACTGAAATAACTCTGCTGATCTTGGAATTTGAACCACTGCCCTTCTGATCACAGGTACAGCATCCTAACCACATATGTCACACAACACCACCCACCCTCCAGTAAAATCTCAGATAGACCAACCTAAACATAAACCATCAAAGATTATTCTAAAAGCTGTACCTGCACAGCAGACATAAATTTTATCATTCTTTTAACGGTAAAATTCATCGTAACAGTACCATTCATCATCACTTTCCATCACCCAGCTGTTTTTATCATGCGATCAGGACAGTATCTGGATACATGCGATGGATAACTGATGCATGCACGTGTAACTATAATGATGTATTGATTATATATGCAGATTATAAACATACAGTGCTATTTTGAAGCACGGTTAAAACCATGGGAACATCAAGAATTCTTTCAGATGCACATGAATGTTTTCCTTCAGCTCAGAATCCGGTGGCAGCTGCACCTGTGCTCTTTCTGTCTCTCCGTGGGACACATGCATGCAAACACATCGAAAGCTTGTTATCATAACTCATCCCCCTGTTCCTCTTTGGTTCCTGTTTTAGTCGTAATAGAATTCAGCGCAGGCTGACAGGCTGCTTATTCTGTCAGAGGCATTATTTGTGACTTTCCTTCAAAATGTTATTTTCCTCATTGATGGAAAACATTGTCCCCCCCCCCCCCCCACAATGATTAATATTTCTCATTGATTCATGCTCGCAGTGGGACCACACAGTACATTTTGTGCAAAACACTGAAAGCAATTATAATTTTATAGAAATGTTCTCCGCGGCCTACTTTGCAGACAAACAATTACATTTCAGATTGAAGAGGTGAAATGATTAAGAATATTTTACTTTGTTGCCATGACAGCATGCATTTTTCATGCATGGAGTGTAATTACTATAGTTTCAATGATGTAAAATCAAGAAAGATGATAGCAAACAGAAGGAGAAGGGAAATATTGCTATTGCGGCGGGCGTTTCCACGGCAACGGCGATAATAATCCCAGTGATGGATGTTTTCTCCTGCGTTTTCCATTTTGTATGGCTATAACATTCAGAGGCAGTTTTTAGCATAGCTGTTTATAGTTTATTAGTCTGTCAGAATAGTTTATGATATGTTTCTGCAAAACAGACGACCATGCGCCCAGACCTCAGGGATGCCTCTTTAAGACAAAGAAAAAACATATAGAGACTCATTTAAAAATGGATTTTTAATGCTATGTGTTACGAAAATGCTAGCTAGCTCACAGTCACAAATTACACTCACGAGATGCATATGTGTAATGTCTATTGTCTTACAGTACTTTTTACAATAGCCTGACAAATACATAAAACAGACATCATATTATGGTAAGAGCTCCATCTGTTTCATAGATAATAAGCAAGAGAGGTTTTTTATTAGGCATAGGGTGTGATTTTGGCAGATTTAAAGGGGCTTCCGTCATCGTCAGCCTTTGTAAAAGCAAGAAAAGTTGATAGATCAGGAGTCTAACACTAACCCTGTGGTTTTTCTTTTCATATCAGGTAAATAAAAAGTTAGACGCTCCCTTAACATGTTATAGGTTCCATAATCCCCCTGAAGAATCCATGACTTCTCAGTAATTGAGTCCCTCTGCTTCACCAGTGCACATTATGACCTGGGGTGAATCTCAGTATGTGTACTTGACCGTACTTGTGTTCTCATGTACCCATTTTTTCGTCATCTTTCATTTCCGAAGACCAGTTCTAATACTAAGAACACAAGTACATGAGGACGGTAAAAATCCCTTGATGTTGGTCTTGGTCCACCCCAAATATCAAGGAAGCATCGGTTGCACCCTCGCTGAGTGAGACCAATCCCATGATTCATTGCGGCCCGAGTTCGTTCTTGGAAGACAAGTTTGCAAGACCGGTCTTGCTAAGACCACAAGTATGGTCTTTGCGTTCTTGGTATTGAGATTCACCCCACGAATCCGCCTGGGAGGGCCACATAATGCACAGGGAGCTGTTCCTGCAGCATCTGGCTACCCAAAAGTGGGCATCTCCTGTTTAGTGGTTCCGCTGTCATCGCTATGTTCACTCACGCCACTAACAGCTGCGAGGAATGCCACAGAGGATGGATTTGGCTTAACGAGTAGAGTAATTAGTTCAATGGAGTGTTTAAACACTTAGAAGTAATGACCCCCACACCCGCGGATGAAGCATAGTGGGTGACTCTCGGTGCAGCCTCTGATAACGCAGTTTACTATCTCATATTTTAAGAACATTTTAACGATGTAAGAGGAAGTGATAGCAATTTAGGTGGAGAAAATTTTCAGTTCAAGGCCAATGAATCAGTCAGTCGTTTGCATTGTGTGACAAGCCCATGGCTTAGGCATCAGTGGTTCAATGTTAGAACATTTGCCTGTCTCATAAAAGGCTTGGGTTTGATTCCCAGTCAATGTAATAACGTTTCAATAATTTCCCTCTGGAATCAGTAAAGTTCATTTAAACTCAAGTGGTTTAGCCTCAAGATACGCCATTTTTCTTTACTGTTAAAACTCAGTTTTGGTTTCGTGCACTCCTTGCACTTTTACAAAACAAAGAAATTCGACATTATAAAAAAAATATATATTTTTTTTTAACCACACCACAACGCAATGAAAATGGTCTCACGATGCAGTTTTGAGTCGTGACCTACCAGTTGAGAAATGGCAGTATACATATTATCTAAATGGGTACAGTGTAAAACTGTGAGATTATGTAAGACTCCTCATAAAAAAAACTGCTAAATGACCAACAATAAACATCTGCAGCAAGAATTAAAATGGATTTTAAAAGGAAATTGTGTTCGCTGTCTTTTGTCAACTAGCATTTCAGTTCCTGCACAAAGCCGACACTTTCAATAACATCTTTTTTGTTTCCATTCAGCGATTTCAATGGAAATGAGTAACTGTAATTATCACATGTCTGTTTTGTCATGATAAGCCCTTTTTGTCGAATTTAATTAGCAGCAATTTTGCACAAAGCATTTTTCATAACAGTACTTCTTCATAATGGCACTTTTTCCCCTCATAACATTCATTTCGCGTTCATTTCACGACGTTTGCTTGCATACAAGTTCACGGTTGGACATTTTATTTTTTTCGTGTTTTACTTCCTAGCATGTTTTCTGAGAAGTTTGTGTTTGTTTTGGACGCAAGACAGGGCAAACAATCTCTTCCTGCACAATGACGTTAAATTGCACTTATTCACTTGTGAACATAATGTGTGACACGTCTGCCATGGGTGATAAAAGGAATTAAGCTTAACATCCCCCTCTCCCCAGTTTAATCGCCCCGCATGGGATTTTGGGTTCCTGTTTCTTTAAGCAGATAGGAATATGACAGCCCTTACTTCATTTAACATTCAAATATGTCAGAGGAAAGGGGGGGCAGGCTTTAAATAACGTTCAAAATGAAGTTGACCGTGAATGACACAATTAGAGGGACATAGTTTGAGAATGGAAGGGTCACGTGATGCAAGGAAGGCCTTGCGATTGTGGGACAGCCAGCTAGTTTGGGGATAACAAGGTGATGAAACCTCACAAGCATAATGTAGGTAGTTAGTCTGCTTGTGGTTGAGGAACGTGCCTTTCCACAGGGGGGAATGGAAGGTTGCTGGTTTGAATCCCGGACAGAGTAAATAAATCTCCGTTGGGTGCTTCAGCAAGGCCCATAATCCCTTCCAGGGAAGCCAGATAAATGGCTGACCCTGTGTTCAGACCCTAAACTCCACTCTAAGCTCTAAATGTATCCGTCTTAAAAAAATGAAGAGCAAAATAGGATATATAATAAAAAAAACACTTTAATGTCCCTGTACTTGTACAAATGGCAAAAAAAGATTTACTTCAAATGAAGGGTAGCATAAATAAACGACAAGCCTCTTTCTTCAGGAAGGTTTAAGTCCAGCTACCAAGGGTCACTTATGCAGAAAACGAAACCAGTTGTAGCTGCAACTGTCTGTTAGTGGAAATAAAAACCATCAACTAGGGTGCTAAGCCAAGGGCGTGTTTGCTTTTTCTGGGGCTCCACACAAAAAATCACTCCTGGAAACACCCTCCCCCAGAGGTTTCAGAAACTAAATAAATAGCTAGCAAGTAGAGTCAGGAGATGGTAGCTAGTTAGTTGGTCAGCAGAACATGCTGCTGCAGTGTCTCCTAAACAAGGAACATGTTTGTTTAATATTTAGTGCAGTGACTGTAGTAAGCCAATCCTTCGCCCAGCTTAGTTATCCTTTACCTCCTAAAAGAATCTGGATGGGCTGCCATGACACTATGGAATAGTGCGGATAGATTTCCCCACTCCTGGTATCATGTGGTAATTAGCTGATAGACAAAGCAGAGATACGGTGCTGTATTTCTCACACATTCAGGAATCTCTGGTGATAAGGTTTGGACAAGGTTCAAGGACGACTGGGTCTCTGTTAAAGATTTGGGTTCTCTTTCCTGAGGGGGGAGGGGTTCTCATGGCCATTTTTGAACCAGGACAACGCACCACACCAACAATGCAAAGGGTTGCAGGTTCAAATCCCTGAGAGGACGCATAAATTGTTAACCATCCCATCACTATACGTCTCTTTGGATGAAAGTCTGATAAATGAGTTAATATAATGAAACAATGTGACTAGACTCTAAAAACTCCACAGAAAGTTTTCTCATTCTTAAATGATTTGGCTCTTCTTCTCAATGTGAGTAACATCAGCACATCACATGATGACAGCGGCCTTATTGGCTCATGTCCATGTTTCATCTTCCAGAGATCAGTGCATACTAGACATTGCTGTAAAAACAATTATCTTGCACAAATTTCAGCAGCAGTGTTCAGTGAATACTATACTTCGTCTGTAGCAGTAGTGTTTAGCTTTGGGGCAGATTTTGACTTTAAGAATTCGAATGGACAGGCATCCCATCCAGGGTGTCCCCTGCCTTGTGTCATATGATGGACTAGAATCCTGTCCAGGGTGTCCCCTTGTCTCATTCCCTGTGATGGACAGTCATCCCGTACAGGGTGTCCCTCTACCATGTGTCCTATGATGGACTTGCATCCTGTCCATGGTGTCCCCTGCCTTGTGCCCTATGATGGAATGACATCCCATCCAGGGTGTCCCCTGCCTTGTGCCTTGTGATGGACTGCCATCTCATCCAGTGTTACCCCTACTTCATGTCCTGTTTTGGACTGGCATCCTGTCCAGAGTGTCTTCCAGCCTTGTACCCAATGTTACCTGAAATAGGCTCCAGGGTAAGTGGTTAGAAGATAAGTGGACATATTTTTTTGGTAAATGGTGGAGATTTCTTTGGTAATATTTAAACATATTAAACCTCATTATAGACTTACACCCATTTTGTATGAAATACCTCAGTCAAAATACATGACACATCTACAAGTACCAATTACAGTCTTAACACCCATCTTCACCTGCAACATCTGCATAAAGATATGTTGTATTACTGCAAGTATCACTTATGGTCTTATTAACCATATTATGTTAAACACCTCTGTCAAAAAACAGAATTATTCCCTGGTATCCTGACTGCAGGATTTTTTTCCAAAGGAAATGATTTTCACAACCACAGTGTTATAGATGCTGTATGTAAAGCATTAGGCAGTATTGGGCATTTTTATAAAGTAAAATACCCAGGAGAGTTATTCTTAAAGGTTATTATTAAATCTAGATTTCTGAGGTTAACATTCACTATACATCAGATTAGCACTCTGACAAGAGTGAGCATTATTGGATGGGGGATGGTTTTCGTCCATATGTTGATTTGAAATGTTTTTCAAAACCTGTTTTTGTTATGTTCGGGTCGATTTGATCTTTAGAGGACGAATTAGACACGAGCTAAAGACCTAAAACGTATAAGCCACCACCCTTGCTTTAATTAGCAATATAAATATACCTTATGAATAAAGTACTGTAAGAGAAGTTCTCTGAGCTGGGTATATTTTTTTAAGCTCCTTGATAATGATCTGTTTGAACTGCTTTTCAGGCAATCTAAGAGGATGATCCCCAGGGCCTGCTCAATAAATGTTAACTTTGCTCTCACACTTTGAAAACGCATTTTTGAAAAGGAATCTGTTTTAAAATATGTAATCCTGGGCAGGCTTGGCATAACAGACATCGAGAAACAGAGTCAGCTCTTCTGGATGCGTTTATCAACATCCTTATATCGTCATTATCATTTTAAGCAGGCAAAACTAGGGACACCTAAATGACTTCAAAAGTCAAATGGACTCTTAAAATTAATATCAGCTGCGGATTAGGTTAAATTGCTCCATTAAACATGAAGCCCATGACTGATTCTCCTGTTACAGATAACTGTCTTGTTTAAACTTTGTTTTTAACTTTTATGGACAGGTAGAAAATGCAGGGAGGTTTGAGGAAAACGATTATTTTGGAATTCTGCCAAATAATACCAGAGGAAATGGAGGGACGGGGGGTGGGATGGGGGTGAATTAATAAAAATCTCTGTTTTCCATATTTTTGACAATCTGATAAAATATGATGGAGCATAACTACAAGCAGACAGGCCCTGTGTTATTTTTTAATGAAAGACAAATATAAAAAAAACCACTGATAAGTACTTGAGGTTGAAAGGTAACCATTTACATGTAAATCAACAAGAAATGGTATTTCAGCAAAAAAGAAATCAAAGTACACTTAGATCTTCATGCTTATGAAGGACCATAAGAGTAAAATTAAAATAAATTTGACCGCTATGGATTTTAAGCATGATTAAAGAGATACGCATCTGATATGTGATATGTAAAAGATACAGGGAGGGAACAAAATTATGGAGTCATCAGATGAAAAAGGGCTTCAACTTTGAAGAAACCACATCACAATTTCACAATTACAAAGGAATCTACAAAGAAGAGTCATATGGAGTCAAATGCGGATTAGCAGTATGTGTCAGCCATGCAAATGGTGTGATGATCAACAGTTCAAAAAAGGAAAAGATATGAACTAAAAGAGTTACAAAAGGAATGGACAATCGATGCTTAAATTATGGGGTCCTTGTTTAACAGAATGCCTTTATAGTCATTGCACAGATAATACAGAGCTACGACACAAACTGTATTTATAACCGTGAGCAAAGCCATGTTACATGGGAATGGGCAGGCAAGAAAAAGTTTACTGGGTTCCCTCAGGAAAGGCATCAAGAAACAAACACAAACTGTATGCCATCCACTTATACATATTCTATACCCACTCGGCTTATTAAGGATTGGGGGGGTCTGGAGCCTATCCCGGAAGTTACGGGGACAAGGTAGGGAACAACCTAGGATGGGGTGCCGACCCATTACAGAGGCAAACTGTACATACACACACACACACACACACACACAAAGTAAGATGACAGACAGCAATGAAACAACGACGAAAACATATAAAAATAAAGTTCTTGCTCGCATTTGGAATTGCATAATGCTCCAGGTTTCTGGGAGTATGGAAGGAAACACAAGGGCCTCTAATTAACCTGCGAAACCTCAGTCATGTACCTTCCTGAGGTAAGAACCATGACCAGGACAGGTTTGCATTTGGAGTAAGATCAAGGATGCCTTCAAAACACAATGACTGTTCCCAGCCATTAAAAATGGTGGATCTGTAATTCTAAGGGAGCCTCATGGGAGCCGTAAGACTGGAGGATTATTCAACATGGTTGTATAACAAGCCGGGAATCTGTTATATCCATTTTAAGACTTGGTGCACCCTACAGTGTAAACTCTATTTTCTCATGATGTTCCCATACTTCAACATGATAAATCTCCCCATCCCCCACACCACACACTTCTAAAATAATTCAAGACTTTTGCATTTCATGAACCCTAGGATGAAATCAATTGCTGGCCAAATGCTCCCTGCTCCCCACATCTAAACGTCATTGACCCTTTATGGAAAGTTCCTGAGCGCAGAGTACAAAACAGGCTTCCATCGCTGTAATCTTCCAGAGGACCTCAGACTTCTTTTCTTGAAGAATGATCCAATATCCCACAATGCAACTTTGCAGAAATGCATGATAGCATCAAAGAAGGTTTTAAACTAGTCTGAAGGTAACAGGACTCCTCTTAGTGGCTAATACAGTGTCCAAACACCTCCAGAAGTGAGGATTCATTTCCTGGCTGTGTGCATGGTATTTGCATGTTCTCCCCATGTTCATGCTGGTTCCCTCCTGCAGTCCAAAAACCCCAAATTGGCAATAGCGTCTGAGTATGTGTACTCACACACTCCCTGGCATCTCATCCAGGATGTTCCCCACCTACTGCCTGGGATAGGCTCCAGGATCAGTGTGACCCTGTACTGGGTAAGCACTTATCAAAGATGTATGGAAGAAAGCAATGGGGTTCCCCACCCCATGTTCATTAGTGTTGCTAGGTGTTTCCACCATTTGGTCCACCCAAAATCTGCTTTTTCATTAGTGCATTCTTTCCTTCCTTTGTAAAAAAAATGTTCTGAGCAAACATACAAGATTTATTACTCTTATTTGTTCCGTGAATAGTTCAGTAATCCTTGCCTTCAATGAACGGTAAAGGATATCTAAATTCATCAGTCATCCGTGAACAGAAATATTTCTGTCCTCACTTGTTCTTTCACTGATTTTTCTTCGGCCCCAATAAATCTCAGTGTTTCTGAAATGTTTGAGTAAGCCTCTACATTCCCAAGGCAGATATCACACCTGGTTTAGTCTAGTGGTGCAGGAGCGGTGAGTGGAGCTTTTGTAAGGTCTCATTGCATCACTGTTGACAAGCCTGATCTTGTTGGTATTGCTGCATCGGCACGCTAGCCACGTAGCCCCTGGAATGTCACAAATATCACAAAATTAGAATCAGATCCTGAAGTTTAAAATTCAGATTTGGTCTTCATTTTTTATTTTGTCCTGGAAATGAAAATGGAGGAAACGTGTCATACATATAGACAAAATCATGGTTGTTTGCCAATGTGTTGGAACTGAGATTTGAAACGAAACCATAAAAAATCACATTTTATCGTAATATAAAAACATTACTGTCTCTATATACTGTATCATTATTACTCCTTCATCCAGGAAAGTGAGTCAGGTGACTCTAGAGGTTCACACACTTTCTGTACATATGAGTTGATTATAGTAAATGTGACCAGACCAGATCTGCATGCCATCTATGAAGCCCCTATTTAGTTTTTGTATACTAGTTTTCCTCCATAAAAAAATAGTTGGTTCTGTTCCACCCCATTTTCATTCTGGTCCAAAATAAAGCCCCTGTTTGTCCCCCCCACGTCACATGGATCTGTACCCACCCAGAGCAAGTGCTACAATTATCTATTACAGATTTAACCAATCAGCAACATTCTCTCAGGACAATCATTGGTTGCTCAATGGAAGGAGGGTGTGCTCAGAGACACCCATGAAATGGAAATAGGATGATAACCTTTATTTTAATTTCCTGAAAGAGGTCAGATGAATTCTATATGTTTCCAACTGGTACTGAAAATCTTGATTGGCTATGTGTGACCTGCAACTTAATAAAAACCGCTGCAATGGTAAACTAATATGGAAAAATGGAGAACAGGCATTTGGATAATGTAGTGAAACCGAGTTTCAATAAAACATCATTACACTATGTTATAAAACTGATATGTTACAATGTTTATTCAGTCACTGGTTTATATACAGTGATCCCTCGTCTATCGCGGGGGTTGCGTTCCAGAACCCCCCACGAAAGGTGAAAATCCGCGAAGTAAAAGCCAAATGTTTATGTGGTTATTTTTGTATATTTTAAGCCCAAATAAACCCTTTATATTCTCTCAGATATTAGGTAAGATTAGTTGAAATTATGTGTGTAAACACACTGTTTATATACTACGCACAAATATACGTATTGTATAATATTGAGGAGTTTAATTTAATACGTAATACAGTTGTAAACACATTGTAATAATACACATTTTAACAAAAAAAAATTACATTTACTTTAATATACAGTAATGCACTCGTTTTATTTACCCAGTTATATTAGATACACTCACCTAAAGGATTATTAGGAACACCATACTAATACGGTGTTTGACCCCCTTTCGCCTTCAGAACTG
>JAAGVU020000078.1:14914764-14960907 GCA_011763525.2 Mormyrus iriodes | reverse complement strand
TGCTCTGATTGGGTAGCTTCTCAGCCATCCGCCAATAGCGTCCCGTATATGAAATCAACAGGGCAAACCAACTGAGGAAGCGTGTACCAGAAATAAACAGACCCATCGTCCGCAGAAATCCGCGAACCAGCGAAAAATCCGCGATATATATTTAGATATACTTGTATATAAAATCCGCGATAGAGTGAAGCCGCGAATGTTGAAGCGCGATATAGCGAGGGATTACTGTATAGAAAATGAATGATAATAAACCTTTGGTTGGCATTTTTGCTTCCAGTTTTATGTTCTAGATGCTGAATATGTAAACAGCCTAAGACATGAATCATCATTTTATTTAAAAAGAAAAATCACTATGACTCAGACTTGAATAGCACCTGATATTCCTTAAAAGAAGATACTTATGGTCCCTAAATACTGCAAAAGTGTTTTAAATACCATTATATAGATGCAAGATGCATGATTAAAGATTCAATGTATTTAATTGGCCATTTGAAAAAGTTCACTGAAATGATTACTCGCTCAGCCAAACCCAGTACAAAGAATAACTGGCAGTAAAAAAAATAATAAATAATTCAATACACAACATACAATAACCATTATAGCAATAGTGCAGTGACACAAATAATACTTCAACACTGCATAATATATTTGAAACAATATCCCAGTGGTAGAGCCTATACTGAAATATATTGCGCCCATTTCACTGCTTTAAAAATGTTTTAAAGGCAACTAAATTTGTAAAATAAGTACAAAATAATCATCCCTTCATTCTTCATTTTGGCACATTTGAATGTTTACTTTGTATTTCTTATATAATCTTAAGAGTTCAGCGTGGAATTGAAAACAGTGTTTTTAACATACGAAACGTAGCTTGTGTCTGAAATGCATAGTAGTTAGTCTATCGAATTATGTCCTAAAAAGTTCCCGTTTCCCAAGAATGAGGCTGTAAATGTTTCTGGTCACCAGATCAAACCAACAAGGCCTGGTGGTATTTGGCTAGCTCTACAAGCGTCAAACAGCTTTCCTGTCACGCTCCTCGGTCCCCTCGCTGCATTGACCATGTATGACAAGTGACGAGGTGCAGGTGAAACACTGAAAATCAAAAGCAAACAAAATGCAGCCAGAAAGATGAAAAATAATCTTTCTTTCCCTTTTTTATGGAGGTCCCTGGTTGCCAAGGTGATGATTGAAGCAGAAAAATTGGGCCAATCCGTAAAAATAAGACAGACTTTGATCCATGACTGATTCACTCTCCAAGATGCACTGAAGTGAATCACACTACCACAGGCATGACTTTACAGTTAGCTAAATAAACAACACGCATTTTAATAATAAAACCACAAAGTAACCATTTGCTTCTGTCCGCAGTGGTCAAAGATGAAGGTTCATGGTTGCCCGTTCCTGTGTGTCTCTGGACTGATTTATATTTTTGCTTGATTTTTTTAAATTTAATGTATCATATATATTCTCGATTACCTAATATCTAGCTACTTGTCAGCTATTTCTTTGGCTACAATTTTGGTTTTAGTGTATAAACCTTGTAGTAATGTATCAGAGATGAGTAAAGCAAGTCAAGGAAAATTAATTCATATATAGAACAGTACAGTGCTTTTAAGAGGGACACATTAAAATAAAATACATTAAAATCACTTTTAAAAGACAATAAAAACAAAAACCTAAAACCCAAAATAAACAAATAAATTGTAAACTAAAAAGAAGTTATGCTGCAGTGGCAGTGTATGAATAAACTGATTTGAATATATTGATTTGATTAACTGAAAAGTATTAGCAAACAGTAACGATTTAAGCCCTGATTATAATGAGCTGTCAGTTTTAGCAGACCTCAGGTCTTCGGGAAGCTTGTTCCACAGACAGGGAGCATGGAGACTAAAAGCTGCTTCACCCTGCTTGGTCTTGATTCTGGGAAAATTGAGTAAACCTCTCCCAGATGACCTCAGGGGTCTGGATGCTTCATAGTGTCAGGGTTGCCAACTCTCACGCATCTGGCGTGACACTCATGCTTTCAGACTCTCACTCTCATGCAAGAAATCTTATCGTAAGTTTATATTATTACAAACTAAAATTAGCTGCATCAAAAATGATGGGGTAGTTTGCAAACCCTATAGACTATTTACAAGGTAATAAAACTGTTACATACATGTAAATGCATGACTATATGTGAGCAGACTTGTCTTGAATTGAAAATCTCACACCAGCCAGCTGACTCAAGTAGGTGACACTGTAGTGTACGAGTGAATCAGAAATGTATTTGGGCCGAGACCATTTAATATTTTAAAATCAATCCTGTGATGCTCAGGAAGCCAGTGCAGTGATTTAAGGACCAGTGTGATATGCTCTACTTTCGTGGTGTTAGTGAGGACTCTGGCGGCAGCATTCTGGATGAGATACAGCTGTCTGACTGATTCATTACCAAGACCTGTGAAGACACCGTTACAATAGTCTTGCTGTCTGAAAACAAACACATGGACAAGCTTTCCCGTATCTTGTTCAGACAGAAATACTTTAATTCTTGCTATGTTTTTAAGGGGTTAGTAAGGTGATTTTGGAATTGCCTTTATGTGCCTGTTGAAATTTAGGTCTGAGTCCATAATTACACTAAGATTTCTGACTTGATTTGTAGATTTTAGTATCATGGATTCAATGTGAATATTGACTTTCAATCTTGCTTTTTGCGGGCAAAAACATTATTATTATTATTATTAGAATTATTATTAGTATTTTTTGTGTTCAATTGGAAAAGAAAATTCTGGCCCATTCATTCATTGACTTGTTCAATGTACTTAGTGAATCTAAGGGACTGTAGTCACATGGTCACACTGTGATGAGGAGTTGTGTGTCATCTGCATAATTCTGATAAGAAATGCTATAATGTTCCATGAACTGAACAAGGGGGAGCATGTAGATGTTGAATAGAAGAGGCCCAAGAATTTACCCTTGAGGAACTCCACATATGATTTTTGTTCAGCCTGATTTACAATTACCTATTCACACTCAGTGGTCCCAATCTTGTAAATATAATTCAAAGAAATTTAACACGGTGCAAAAAGTCACACCCACTTTTCTAGACTTGCAGTATCTTATGGTCAACTGTGTTGAACCAAAAATACCTAAACTGAGATTTTTGATTCATCACTGCTCAGATGGATGTCATTTAAAACTTCATCAAATGCAGCCTTAGGGCTGTAGTGTGGTCGAAATCCAGACAGTGATCTTTCCTAAAAAGGTAGGTTTAATATACACCTATAGTTACTTATTATTGAGGCATCTAGGTTGGACTTTTTAAAAAGAAGTTTGACAACTTGGAAAATGGCCTGACTGAAGAGAACTATTGACTATTTGTAGCACACCTGATGCTATAGAGTTGAAATATCTTTAAAGAAGCTTGTAGGCAGAGTGTCAAGGCAGCCGACTATAGGCCTGAGGTGGTGAACAATTTCCTCCAAGGTTGCATGGTCTAGGGGGTGGAAATGTGCCAAGTTAACTAAAGTAGTCATAAGCGGAGGCACAGGTGACATAGAGATTTTTCTCAAGATAGAATTACAGACTGTTTGTCTCATGCTCAGAATTTTAACAGTGGAAAAAAGCTACAAAGTCATTGCATGGTGGATAATGGTTCAGGTGGATGTGATACTGAGGGGTTTGTCAGTCTATCAACAACAGTGAATAAGGTGTGTGCATTATTGCTATTTGTATTAATAATCTTAGAGGAAAAGAACTGCCTTGTTCGTTTTGGTTCTAAGTTATAGATTTGAAGACTCTCCTTATAGATGTCATAGTGAACCTGGACTTTGGTTTGTTTCCACTTGTGCTCTGGCTTTCTACAAGGTCTTTTTTGGGTTGATACCAGTTTTTTGCTTTTTTCTTACCTTGTAAGAATGGCATCAATAACGTTCATAAGCACAGAAAGTTATAAATCACAGACAAACAATGGCTTTCTGGTACTAGTGCCGTTTAAAACAGCTGGTTAGCAGATTGTTATCTGAAGAGGCTTACTCAGCTTATAGATATTGTATGATACTGTACCAGTGGGGTCACTTTTATATGGGGCACTTGGTTCACGGGTATGACAGTGTAAACCCTCTAGAAATATGAATGTGTAGCCTTCTGGTAAGCAGTCTGCTTCCTTAACTGCTAAAATGCTTGCTGCTGTGTTAAGCTGATGCTTAGATAACTGAATAATTCATATATAACTGAAAATGATAAATGACAATACATCAGCATCATCTTCGTTATCATTATTGTCATCATCAGCATCATATTCATTGTTATCATTATTGTCATCATCATCATCTTCATCATCATCATCAGCATCATCATCATCAGCATCATATTCATTATCATTATTGTCATCATCATCATCTTCATCATCATCATCAGCATCATATTCATTGTTATCATTATTGTCATCATCATCTTCATCATCATCATAAGCATCATCTTCATTGTTATCATTATTGTCATCATCATCATCTTCATCATCATCATAAGCGTCATCTTCATTTTTATCATTATTCTCATCATCATCATCATCATCATCATCATCATCATCAGCACCATGTTTTGCTTTTCCTGGTCAGGGCCCCTTTAGCAGAATGCTAAACAGGTTAGAGCGATCCTTTCTCTCCAAGGCCATGGGTTCTAGCTGTTCTGGGGGATCGTTAGATGCGAGATCGTTAGATGCGAGATATAATCCCTCCAGCATGCCCTGGGATTTCCCTAAGGCTCTCATCCAGTGAGACATGCTCGAAACAGTTGGCACCCTAATAAGATGCCCAAACCACCTCAGCTGACTCAGTCCGATGGAGCAGAGGCTATCTCTCCTGATTTCTGAGCTCCTTACCCAGAATCATCCAGAAACCCTACGGAGAAACCTCATCTGGACCATTTAAACTCAATTCCTTGATCTTAGGGTCACTAATTCAATCCTTTGGATTCACTACCTGAAAGATGACAGGTGGGAGGTGCCATTTGGGCAACGATCAGTAAAAACACCATGTAGTGCATTTGTAAAATAAACGGAAAAAAACTGCGCCTTCATACTTTGTTTTGACACATTTGAATGTTTACTTGTACTTCTCATACAATTTTAAAAGTTCGGTGTTGAACTGAAATTTTAAAATGACACAGGAAATGTTTTTTTTTATGCTACAACCCTATCAAAAGCAGTCTTTTTCTCGAGGGATCAATGAAGATTATATGAGGAGCTTGTTGTGATGTACGCATTCCCTCAGAACATCCAAAATCAGCCCCACACAATTGTCACCAGTGCCGCGAATATCTTTTGCACCAGGCCTGCTGAATTTGTTTACATCCTTCGCAGGAATATTCCTCTCCAACTGGCAATAAAAAGCCGAAATCTATAGGACGTGACAGATGCTCGAATCAACACAACAGAGGTGCAGAGTGAGGTGACAATTAGCTTATAATAATCTGACAATGAATGACAGATAATGCCAGCTGTGAGGAATTTAATTGGCACCCTCATCCTTACACATAAACATGTGAGTCGTCTGTATACTGTAATGTCTGAAACGGCATAATATTACCTAAAAATACAATAAGAATACAGCACTTACAATTCATTATTATTTACACAGCACCATCTGGGCTTCTAATGGGAAATCTAAGGTTCCAAGCTATGAAATGAGGACATTTGTGCCTAGGTTTTGCTCGATATCTGAAAGACATTCAGCAAATCAAACTGCTCGCCCAGCGCTGAGCGAACTGTTACCCACTGCCATGCGACTGTACAATGCTGCCTATTTTAAAGGCACCTGTACTGTGAATGGACATTGAATGTATATACAGATGCTCCCTGGGTTGTGATGGTCCATGTTACGATACTTGGACTTTACGATGGGTATTCCAGTTCCATTCTGTTTTTCACTTTCAGTATATTATTCAATAAATTACATGAGATATTCAACACTTTACTATGAAATAGGCTTTGTGTTAATGATTTTGCCCAATTAATGTATGTGTTCTAAGCATGACTAGGCTAGGCTAGGCTATGATGTTTGTTAGGTTAGGTGTACTGTATTAAAATGCATTTTTGCTTTATAATATTTGTACCATATGATAGGTGTATCACGATCTATCCCCCTCGTATCTCGGGGCACCTCTGTATTACATTCGCACATCAGCCATTTTGCACAACATTAACGGTAGTGCTATATTGTTTGCACAATTCTTATTTTTTTTATGTAGTTTTTCAGTACATACTGGCTTCTTATGTAATTCTTTGTTGCATTTTGTTCTACCAGAATTGTCCTTTGTTGTATTGACTGGACAAAGAAATTTTCCCCGATGGAATCTTATCTTATCTTATCTAATCTTATCTTACCGCATATGATCTATTTTTAAATTTTGTTATGTGGGAGGAATGATGACATATCCTAGCATAATGTGATGGGAACTTTAAAGTGTATCTAATGGGTATCTTCTTGTATCCTTTAGACTGTCCTGTGGAGTTTATGCACTGTAATAAAAGTGTAATGTGTTCACGTAAAAGCAAAATCATTTGGTGATTGAAAATTTAAGGGACAGCAGGAAGAGCTGCAGTGATTTGGTTATTATTTAATGCATTCTACATAAAATAGTTTTAACAATTTGAATAATGTAAGTGCAAATATATCTGGAACAAAAAAAACATAAAGAAAGCTGAATAATGCATGCAACACTAGTTCAATAATAAAAAAAACCCTGCTTATTATTGAGTGACATTTCAGTCCCGTACTGGGTAAGTGGATTTGGAAGATGGATGGATTACAGAGTTTCAATCAGCTTTTTGTCTGGATTTCTTTGAATACGAAAAGGTCCAGAGAACACATGCCATTTAAAATATATAAGGTTATGCTTAAATAACATTAACATTATTGCTATAAAAATTTGACATTCTAATAAGAATCTAATAAGAAGATCTATTGATGTTACACAAATCATTTTGAGGAAACACAAATTTGTCAAAAAATGGTAATTAAGTCCACTATTAATGTCACTCTATAAGAATACATTTATGTCTTATTATATCTATGAGATTTGATTCATTTTTCATAATCGTTCCTCTTCTATAAGAAGAATAATCATTAAAATTATTATAATAGCCAGGCAATTAGTAGACCAGCTACCCCAGTCATGTTATATACAGTGTATAGTAAAAAGCATAATAATAATAATAATAATAATAATAATAATTATTATTATTATTATTATTTTATTATTATTATTATTATTATTATTGTTGTTAAATGTAAATCCTGCTGAATTGTACTAAATTTGTTTGCGAGTTCTGTCTCCTTTGTCACAGTAAATACAAAAAAACAAGACAGTGCTTGAAGAAGCCCAATGCAGAGTGTTGTTTCACAAAGTAAATGAGAAACATTATATTTCACTGGCTACCCTGCAGGACAGAGCAGTACAGAGGAGGGTCCTGCAACGTCTTTGGGGATTCTGGGTGATCAATAGCATGTAAATGTATTCACCACTTCAGTGGAATTCATATTGTGATACATATGTGATACATTAATAAATAGCCACACATTAAATAGTAATGAGTTAGGAAAAAAACATCTTGCATGATGCATGGGATCTCGCCAAAAGAGGGAAATACATTCAAATGCATTCGCCGCAATTGATATTCATGAATACCATGACAAGACTGTCGGTGCTTTATGATAGCAGGGGTCAGGGCAGCAGAAAACAGTGGTTAAGACCAGACTGAGTTCTGGAGGCAAGGCCACAGGGAAATTCAAATCACTGTTATAATCATATCAAAGGGCACCGTGAGGCGCCCTCAAGACATACCCAGCACAGAGAAACATGAGAACGCATTTATTCGACGAAATGCCCATTCTTGATTTTCAAAGATGACTATGTTTTGGCCAGCTGACCTCACACAAAACCCGTCATCCTCTCCTTGTGGTTAAGTTACCAGCTCTCTCGGGTTCTACTAGAAAAACATTGCATGATTTTTTCAAGGTGGAGGGTCGGGGGCTGCTATTTCTGGAACTAGGTACAGAATAGAGCAATACTTTCTATATTATCTGCATTAGCTGACGTTTTAAAAATACTCATTGAAAAATAATGCGATATAAACATGACTGTTAAACTATCATTGTAATTCTGTTATGCAGAGATTTGGGTTGGTTTTCATTTACATTATATATTATGTTGAGAAAAGTATTTTAGATATGAAAAGAAAAATAGAGAACTGGGATCTGCTGTCTGGATTAGCAATCCCCGTACTTCTGTTTGTAATGTCCAGGAAACTGATTGAGTGGTGGAATGGTGTAAGTTTTACTGTGAAACTGGCTCTAGATCGGTAAGTAGGTGGACAGCATTGACTAAACTCCATCATCTATTAAGATAGATGGACAGATGGATTGTTGTAGTCTACTGCTTGTAGGAACGATGGGTTTTAACACCACAGAAATGTTTGCATTTGTTCCACAGTAGGTTCTGAAACATGTGACCCGTTTAGACTATCAGAGTTGACATTGAAAGGGAGAGACCTGGATGCATTTGTTAAATAGTCCAGTGCTTTCGTTTCATGCACAATGCTGATCCTTTACAACTCGCAAACAGAATCATTGCAGAAGGCAAATGGACGAAAGTAACGAAATAACGCCAGATGGTCAAACATTGTTTGGATCTCTGCCCCTGTCTTAACTCAACTCAGACCATCCCAAGTTACTTTACACCCCGAATCAGAAAGGACGCTTTGGCCAAATAATGTTTTTTTGCCCATATAAATTGAAAAGCACCAATAAAATCAAGAAAATAATTGCTTACGTAATTAAAAATGTGCCACGTTTCATATTTGAGGCTGAAATATATTCCAAAAAATTATTACCATGCTCTGAATAGGCATTCCATATGGCCTATCTATCTATCGATCGATACACAAAAATACCACCAAAACACACCTAAATATACAATAAATCATGTGATTTATGCATTATCACACTTTAACTGCCTGTATGGACAACTAAAAAGCAGACAGTAGGAATAATGATAATAAACCGGCTCCACACATAATATATTTAGAAAAATAGTTGCGTTTGCCAGCGCCATATACTAATTAGGATGTCACACATTGGCACCTCAACTTTATATGTGATGAAACTGAACCAAGTTTGCGCGGCGGTCAGATGGCGGAACGTATGCTTGGCTGCGGCTTGACGGCGAACATGTTGTCGCGGAGAGAGGTGCCCGCGGGGAGCTGTTATGCCGATGCGCGATCCCGGTGCGCGATTCTCCGTGCGACACCGGAGCTGCGGGGGCGGGCGGCACACGCCAAGGCGCGCTGCCGCCATTCGGATCCCGCGATGCCTTTGCGTCTTTCCAAAGGAACCAAAAAAGTGACGGATACAATAATAATAATACTACTACTACTAATAATAATGATACTTGTTGATATTATATTATTATTATTGTTGTTATTATTATTACACTTCTTGATAAAATACATGAAAATCTTGCAAAAGGACAAACAAAAAGAGGTCACCACCAAGCATCAGTACTTACCATAATAGTGGTTTAAAGCTTAATGAGAAATAGGCTAATTCTGATGATTAACTTTGTGTGACTGCAACATGGCTGTTTTTGTAACTCAGTTAAACCGAGATTTGGGTTAGTTCTCCTTTACTTTTTTCTACTACAGTGAGATAAGTATTTTAGGTATAAAAAAAACCTGGATCAGTAATCACCGAATTTCTGCTCGCAATGTCCGTGAAATGAGGAAAAGGTGTAAGCGTTAGTGTGAAACTGGCCCTGTTTTCATAAATAGGAACACGTGGTACCGGGGAGGCTGGAGGACGTGAATCCCTAAGGGGCCGTCGCAGTTGTGCCGTAATGTCTTCTTCATTATTTCTGTATACTTGAGGTCGAGCAGATGGTTCTGTAGAGAAATCGATTTTCCTGGATAAGTACGTCTGATAAGCTGGTAGAGAGGTAGTATTTTATGAGATCCTCTTCGGCATGGTTTGAGAACCACAGGGGAAAAAAAAAAAACACAAAGAAAACAAATACATACTCTTCTATGAAGGTTACGTGAAATTATAGCAGTATGTCTTATTATTGCTCTCTGCAGCCTATGAACCAAGAAACACCTCGTGTTCTTATTTTGTTTTTATTTTATTTAGGGCATGGTGTTTTATGGCTTATAATTATTTTGCATTTATTGGAAGAGTAGGTTTAGTGTAATTTATTTGCCCAGACACTGCTGAAGCCCAATATATTACACAACAGGTCCCATAATGTGCTGTGCCTCCGCCTTTATTTTATACACACACACACACGCACACACACGCGCACACACACACGCACAGACACAATTGTATATATATATATATATCTGTACTATGTTAATAGTAAATATACGGTACATATCTATTATTTATTGTATTTTGCTGCTGTATTGCAGTACAGGACATTGCACTTTAGTGCTGTAGTGAATTATACTGTGCAGTGTTGCACTTAATGATGTAGTGCTCTATTGTACCTGTTATGCTGTGCTTTTTATGCTGTATTGTGTTACCTCATATGAACTTTTCCTTCCTTTGTAAACATAAATACTAGTAAAAAATAAAATATTCCCAGAATAATTTTAAAGCATACTTTTACACTATAGCTTTTACCCTGTGTTGATGTTCAGTGGTTCGTTTCTGTTTCCTAATTTATATATTTATTCATGCCGTTATCCATGCACAATTGGTAACAGAAACATATTTTCTTGCTATTCAAGTTGAGACTGTTTTATATACATGCTGCAGGTCCTGACATAAATATATATTTTTCTGTTAGATCGATCTACTTAGTTTTCAAGTTTTAAAAGGTCAGCTACAGGCCTTGAATGTAGGAGTAATGTTTTGAAAGGAGCTACCACTGTCAGCTTGGTTGTTGCAGGGAATCATTAAATTCAACATTTTACATTTATTTATCTAAAGCGACATGCAATTGGGGGTTAAGGGCCTTGAGCGTGGGTCAAATGCTGATGACAGGATTTCAACCAATGAGCTTCTGATTATGCGTGCAGCATCCTAACCTGCTCAGTTATGCAACACGCCATTTTACAGACCCAGAACTCCTCCTGTTCAACTTTGCTTTCCTTATTAGTAGTGATTATTGTTAGTTTAAACAACAACAGGGAATCTGACTTTGACCGCCACAGATTGTGGAGGATGGCGGAGTTTTCAGGCTTTTTTTCACATCCTGCAGTGGGATTAGGGGCTCTGGTTGTGCACTGACTTGACAGAGACCGATCGGTGGCGTTACCATTGCCTGCTTTGTCAGCCAGCCTGCGTTTTGCAGTGATCGTATTCGATCATTCAGCTACGGGATTCTCCACCTCGACCACATTTCTGTCACACAACCAGGCCTTTAACCACCAGCCCTCAGAAAGCTGGGCACACCAATAAACACACCGCTCACACTGGATGCTCACGCTTCTGTTTGACTTATTCTGGATGCTTGTTATTAATAACGGAGTGATTTTTTAACAACGTGTGTGATTCATCTCCTCATTTAACAAGCGTGTTGTAAATCGACGCCTTGTTTCACCTGCTGTCCCTGGAGATTTTAATTTATATGTAAATGCGTGGAATCCAGCCATTCTCACTTGGAACAGGTTATTTGAGTGTCCAGGGTAAATAAAAAAAGCTGATTTTCCTGTACTATTACAAATTATTGCAAGACTTGTGCAATATTGTAGAATAATAAGAAATATATGCAATGCTAGAAAGTGTCTATCTGAAAAGGTAACTACATGTATTTGAACATCTGTAGTAGTTTGAGGGATATGAAACAATCTTCCAGGGAAAAAATACAATAGTGTAAACAAAGCCACATCCAATAACAGTGCATATCTGAGTATTGTTCTTAGGCTGATTAGTTTTAAATTAAAAAATGCTATTAAGGCTGTTTTGGACCACCAGATGCTAATTTCCAAGAATATTCTCCGCAGTTGGGAGAACATGGGAAACGCATAATCACTTCTTATTGCACAAAGAATCTTGACAAGAAACCAGTATTAGTATTCTCAGTCATTTAATGTACGACCAGTCCCACCTGCTGTGGGTTTAATGCATCACTCTCACAAAACTATCAGTAAGAATCTGTAAGTATAATGAAAGATGAATCACTGTGAGTCAATATTATCAACTTGCAAATATAAAATGCACATTGCAGCAATGTTTATTCTTTAATAATTAAGTGACAATGCCTGACACTTGGCCTAATAAAAAGGAAATATGTAAAAACATTGTTTTAGGTAATTGTCAGCTACTACAGAGACAGAGGTTTCATTTTAATAAGCGAGTAGGGAGAATTACAAGGTAGTTATTAGGATGAATGTCTGCCTGAAATTATTCTGGGCTAAAAGATCCATAAAAGATATATTGGTGTCATATTATTCTGTTGCTTCTGGGCACTTTTTTCATTATAATGAAAGAGAGAGAGATTGAGAAACAGAGAAAGAGAAGCTTCTTCAGATGAATCTCTATAATTGTGCCGTACAAGAATGTCAGACATTCACCGCCCTGTCAGATATTTGGCGTCGTTAGCGGTACTGAACAGGGCATCAGGAAAATTAGGAGAAATCTGTGCCTTTCCCAGAAGAGGAATAACTCCAGTTGAACCGAAAAGGGCACTGGTGCATTATAATATAACTTAAAGAGTCGATAATCAGATCTCTAAAGCCCAGAACTGTTTGCTAGAACATTCTGGAACAGTAATGAAGTGAACTCCTCCATCTAAGAACAGGGGGATAAATCTGTTTGTTCTGTATTGCAAACTGCCCAAGTAATTAAATTACGAACTGTAAATCAAATCCGGCCCTCAGCAAGGCTTTATATTAGGATAAACCACAGAAAACACGGCAAAGGCTGTCTATTTGTGTCCTCATCCCGTGGGAATAAGGCGATGCGAGGAGGAGTTGTGAGTGAACTCTGAACCTAATGAGCGTACGGGATTGCACCTCCCGGGGGAGTGGTCCGGTATAAAATACCACATCCTCCGAGCCACTAGTTCTTCATTTCTTTAGTTACCCAGTAACCTTTCTTCCACGGATACTTTCTGGAGCAGTCGTTTTATCATTCTGACATGAAGGTCCAGCTCCAACGAGGGCGGAGCCACATCCTTCATGGCGTCTGAGGGGAATGTTTCCTTTGAATGCATAAAAAATGTAGGGACAGTATGGTTTATTTTTTTCTCAGTCAACCCTTTCCAGTCATTGGTGTGACTGGCGTGTAATTATTTTGAGAGGGTCAGAGAAATAATACATATAGCCCTCTCATATATCAGAAAATGATAATATAATATGAGCCAAAAAGGGTGTACCTTGCCTTGTGTCCTGTGCTCCCTGGGATAGCCCCCCCCTCCCCAGGGACCCGGACCAGGATAAGGTCTATATAGGTCTAGCAGATAGGTCTATATATCATTGACTGACGTCCTACGTGCCCTGTGCATCATGGGATAGGTCCCCCACCATACTGTAAGTACGTCACTGAGGTGAGTGGTTAGGGTATAGATGGATGGATAATAACCTAAAGGTTAGGGAGGATCTAATAAGTATATTTTAATTTTACATTTGATCATTAATTACTTTTAATTCTTTGACGCTCCCTCTGTGAGCACACCTATCTCTGATGTAAGAACATTCAATAATGAAACGTTTTGAGAAATATCTTATGCCCTGTGTTGCCTGGGACGCCCCAAACCTTGTACTGAAATGCAGTTGGAAGAAGGATGGATCACATACATCCCATGTTTGTATGAGGATGACAGCGCTAGCTATATCAAGAAGTGTAACAGTGCAAACCCTTCATTCGACCATTGGACATATCAAGGATATATAAGGGTCCATAACCTCCTGTATTGCAGAATAGGCTGTCAGGGACATGACTCTGGTCACACACCGAGCCACTTCTGTTGTTAATTATGTTAACAATAATTAACCGAAGATGATAATTATTGCGTATAATTACACCGTGAATGATTATCCTAAATGAGAAATCAAGCTGCCTCGTGGCAGTCATACCATGCCGGAATGCTTAATTTGATAGTTCTTAATGAATTGGGCCAGATTTGGGAACATAGCAGTCTACCTTGGCACTTGTTCTCTACAGGAAGTGATAAAATATGTCCACACAATAAAAACAAAAACCCTCAGACCGCTGTCCTTTTCCTGTATTGGCCTGTTGAATCAGGGACCTGATGATTCTGTCCCAGGAATCAATTCAATCAGTATTAAAAGTATTCAAATGTATTACTAATACTAATAGTTTTATTACTAATTACAAATAGTTTTTCAGCACATTAAAATGACATGTAAAAGGAGACATTATAAATATTATATTACTGCAAAAAGGTTGATTTAAACCACGACAGCTGAGCAATTTCGGTATATGATGTACATGTAGCATTGTATAAATATTTAATGACTGAACTACAGTAGGACTAAGAAATGGATCAAATGAAAAACTGTAAACAAATTCAGTGCAATAGATGGGTCCAAACTGAAACATTTTTCCACAATAATCTAGATGAAACATGGAAGGAGAAGCGGTGATGAGAGATGACACCTCTCTGCTAGGCCGGGAACCATTAGGTCTCGGTGAAAATAATCAATCCCGACAGTTCTGGGTTATTTCTACTCTTTAAGAACAGGATCCAGCAAGCTATGCATAACCCTAAACATCTGCCTTTATGTTTTCATTGATTCCAAGTATATTTCTTGATGTTATCCTCTTTTCAGTGTAGGTTTGTGGACTGCTTACATGTATGAAGTGGTTTAAAATGGAAAACTAGACGCTGAACAAGTTTATGGATTATAGCAGTGTTTCACAGTCCGGACCTCGGGGACCAACAGACAGTTCACTTTTTTTGGGGAGTTTGGAGGGAGCATAAATGTGGATTGTCTGGCAGGGAGCTCGGAGGGAACAAAAACATGGACCGGCTGAGGGCTCCTGAGGACCGGATTGGGAAACATTGGAGTACAGGGTTAGATTCAGGAGGAGTGGATGCAGGTGATATATATTTGTGTGTGCATGTCTACACAATACTGTGCAAATGTCTCAGGCTGCTGAAGAAAATTCAGCATTTACATTACCTTTATGCTGGTGTAAAGCTATGATTTAATGTCTGTCAAAGTGTGTTAGAGTAGTCATTTTAAAACCTCTTCTATTATCACCCCAGTATTTGCAATAGCCATCCAATACACCCATGGATTTGTTGACTCGGCCACTAGTATACCATGGTTGACTGATCAATACCTTATCAAATTATTTATTTAATTAATTGATTAATAGACCGAGTGGTGAAATTTAACATATACATTGAATGGCTGGGGTGCCCCTGAGGAGAAGTTTAGCAATTACAGCTACAAGTCTCTGCATCCGCTAATGTCAACATTTTCCCATTCATCTTTGTAGTTTTGCTCAAACCCCCCCATGTTTGAGAACCACTACTGACTGCAGTGTTCAGTATCTCTGCAGGTCTCTCAAGAACACTTTGAACTCAGTGGCTGTCCTGCTGACTAAGGCTTGTAGCTAAATGTTAGCTAAGTGTTGCTGCCAAGCCCTTTCGCTACGTCTCATTACTGTGGAGCCCACATGGGCTTTGCGAAGGATCATTTTTACTCATGGCCTTCTCTTGTATGGGTTTATTTCTTAAGCACTTTTTGGCTGTTGCATATACCCTCCAGCCTTCCATGCTACTGACCCACATGATACGATGGCAAATTCATATTGGTCTCCACAGTGACCAATTACCTCCTTCCTCTATGTTGGAATGTAGTTGTAAGTCAATGTCAATTCCATTTGAAATGCCTTAATTAGTATCCCAAATTCCATTCATTAAGCAATCTTGAATAAATGAAAGTATTACATTTTATTAAATGATATGGACATACACAGGGATGGAGCCAAGGGACACTGGCCTCAGCTGAAAGCTGATTGGCCACCGGAGCTCCCCACCCCCTGACACTCACTAATTCAAAACATATCATTGGCTAATGATAAGGTTGGCCCCTCTGTATAAATTATAGCCCCTCTTATGCCCCTACCTTAAATCCCAGAATCGCCCCTGATGTGAAACAGCAGAAATAAATGTTGGAAACAAGACATATAACAAACATCTGGTTATTGATTTGGGATGCTTTAATCTGTGCCTTGCCCAGGATGTATAGGGATAATCTGGGATAATCCTGGTTGTGTCGTCATTTCCTCTTTCAGGGTATACACTCGCTAGGGACACTTTATAAGAAACACTCTGAGGGCATGAAAGCTCTGCGCACGGAGATGGGGCTGCATTCAAACCCAGACTTCTGGAGCAGTGGGTCAGGGGTCATGGGGTCACAGGGTTACCCTCCATTGTCATGCTAAACAACGGGTCTCTTTAAAGTACCACAAGAGCGGCTTCTTAATTGTTTAGTGGTTCTCTGTAGCATAATTACTCTCACCAACAGCATGAAAATTAGCTAAATTTACAAAATTACTTCCTGATTCTGATTGATGGGTCTGCTTGTTCAACAGATTTCAGTCAATAAAAACAAAAATGGAAGGCGTCATTAAAGAAAAAATGTTAGGGGAAATATAAGCGCAGATGTGAATCTTTTTGACAGAGATTATGGATCAGGTTGGTTATTGCACTCATTAACCTAGTTAATGATAATATGAGCATAAAATACAGTGGCACTGCAAATGTGAAACACCAGATCGGCAGTTTAATACTAAGGGAATCAAAGAAGCCAGCTACATTTTTATAGGTAGTGCAATGTTAGCTCATAATAAAAGGGCATGAAGACCAACAGAGAAATATCAGCCACTCAGGCTGACCAATTCATAAAGGGATATGGGAACAATAGAGAAACCACATTTTTTTAGGATCACAGAACTCGCTACTGGATCTAGTGTGGCAAAAGATCAGTTAGTGCCATACACATAGTGTTCTTTATGAGACATTCATAGAGTTTCATTTTCAGATTTAAAAGGTGCCATCTTTACTAGTTGGAGTAAAAACAGTCCACGATTTTGAAGATATCAGCTTCCATTAAAGCTTTCATTGGAGATACCAGCACAGCCCTGGTATAGTGTCTTCCGATTCAGAATACTAGGTGCTCTATTTAAATGAACGCTAACAGGCTAGTGCTAAACAGTGGCCCTGTAGGTCATGATGCTTCATTGACTAAGTGTTGAGTAGTTGGGAAAATCAATGTCTATAAAGCGTTCCTTAAACTTTTGAGGGAAAGGGGGGGAGTGAACTAGCAGATACACTTCAGTTTGGGATGCTCATCATGCATCACGATGGAGAATCCTGAAAGTAATTTGTGCAGCAGGAGTCTTAGTAAATGACAGAGTTCAAGCAATGCTATCAGCAGCAATGGTGTGTGGTTCAGTGGGTTAAGCCTGTGATTGAAAGGTTGTTGGTTCAAATCCCATGTTCAGCAGAGTAGCCACATATCCATTGGACGCTTGAACAAGATCCCTAACATCTCAGAAAATACTCCTGGGATGTTTGATGAACAGCTGCCCCTGCGCCCAAAACCTCCCTCTCCCTTTATGTGTGTGTGCATCCTAAAAAAAAGTAGAGCATGCTGGGATATGTAGAAAGTAACCCATTTAATGTATCTCTTCTCATGCTTGTACAAAAAGCAAAGAAAGCATCGTTTCATTAAACAAAGGACTGGGCTGTGACGTTATGCCTGCAGCGTTACGGGCTTGACTTGCCTTTTGAAAGCAAGTAATCAGGGGATACATTTTGATAAATATGCACGATTATTTTAGTAGAAATTGATCAGTTTACTGACTTGTCTGCTTATTCAAATATTAATATTGTTCAAGAGTCTGCTGTTTAAGATTTATACGCAAGTTTACCTGTTTGAATTTGGAGAAATTCGATTAGATAACAGGGGTTAAACAGGACGTTGTAAGGTTTGGTTAGTTGGTATAATGCTGAATATATGGTTGAGGAATGGATCTACCTCTGTCCATTCCAAATTATTTGGGAGACGCTCCATCCACTTTTAGGTGAACCCAAGACTTACAAATATGTTTCCGTTTTAAAAACTGAAGAGAAGAACATAAGTGGAGGTGTGTGGCTCAGTGGATTAGGACTCTGTGCCTGTGACTGGAAGGTTTCTGGTTTAAATTCCCCGGTCAGCAGAGTGATTTCCCTACTGGGCCCCAGAGCAAGGCCTGCAGCCATCAATTACTCCAGGGACTGTCTGACCCCGCATTCTCAATGATGTACGTCACTTTGGATAAAAGCCTTCGCTAAATGAATGTAAAATGACAATTTGGTATTTTTAAGGGCAGCAATCAGAAACTTAGCACTGAAACTGAAACTTTGCCAGGAAAGGGAAAGATAATATTTCTATCCAGATCACTAATATATGTTAGCCACTGTGAGGCAGAGAGCAGGATGGCAGGCGGGACTGGAAATGAGAGATGAGCGATAGCACAGGATATTAGTCTCAAATAGGAGAGGCGGAAATCCAACACCTGAGTCAAGAACATTTAATTAACGGTAATTTACCCATGATGCTTCAGCTTGAGTTACCTGAAACATCTAGGCAAATATCAGGTGATAATATCAACAGCAAAACAGCAAACCTAGGCACAGTATGTCCAGTTGTAATTCTGCCCTGTAGGGGGCGCTGTGGCGCCGATAGTGTCGGATCCGCAGTCCTTTCAGCCTCACAGTCACTCATCACCGTGTCTCTGACACATACGCAAGACAGAAAGACGGGCTTGGGATCCAGTGACAGACATTCATCAGAGTGGAATGTCTGAACGCTGTTATTAATGTGGTGTTAAGAACTACACCGAGTTTATATAGCAGC
Organism: Mormyrus iriodes; assembly: GCA_011763525.2. Classification (NCBI taxonomy): domain Eukaryota; kingdom Metazoa; phylum Chordata; class Actinopteri; order Osteoglossiformes; family Mormyridae; genus Mormyrus; species Mormyrus iriodes. The sequence goes on along the minus strand of JAAGVU020000078.1, from coordinate 14,942,048 downwards.
TGGAGGCCATTAATTTGTTTGCTCATTTATTTATAGTGCTACGTATAGGTGGCATTACTTATTGCTGGCAATATTGCTGTTTTCTTGTTTTTATTGTTGCGGTTGGTATAAACCCACCAAAAACTTAAAGTATAGGAGCAACTCAAAAGTATCACTTAGCCATACAGGAATACCTTCTCCAACACAGTATTTTAGCGATTGTGTGATAGAGAGAGATAGAGAGAGAAATGAAAAAAGTTACCTAAAACAACCTAACTTGTTATATATTAATACAATGTTTAGAACTTTCTTTCGTATTAATTAATCTAATAATAATATTATCTCATAAAAATATTTCATAATATACCACTAAATTAAATTATACCATTAAATTAAAGATTTACGATTTATAAACAGGCTGCTCTCAAGTTATTTTAATGGTCACCCGTTGTAATGACAGTAAATTCATAATAATCAGACTGTAGTTAATCTATGTTTTGTTGGGACATAGGAACTGACCGTTTATTTACAGTCTTTGTGAGATATGTTGCCATCTTAATGCATCATGTGCAATCAGCCAGAAGAGCGCTGATAAAGAGCCGGGGAGTCCATGTGGAGGGTGTCTAAGTAGCGCCCCCTATGTGAAACTCGGCGATACGCGCACTTTCGTGTGCAGTCTTTTGTGTGCAATGTTGGAGCGTATAAGCAAATAGGACACTGGCTCACTAAGTGTACCGGCCAGTCACTGGCAGTACATCTCATACCGTCAAAGAAAGACAACTTCTCCGTGACTGCACTGCCCGCCATCGCCTTCTAAAACCCTAAAAAAAAACAAAAGCCAGCACTTGGGTATACATTCATTTTCAGAAACCTTGTGGCACTGGTTCATCTTAAGTCATTTTTTTTCTTCTCCAAACCGCGAACGGATGTGAGGCAGAGACAGTTTTCAGCATTACTAATACCTAGGTTTTAAGTTGCGCGCCGATTTCTCTCTCTTTTTGTGCCGACTCTTCTTGCAAGGAAAGACGAGGAACTGAATAGGAGGTGATTGATTGATGTTTCTTCTGAAATGGACGTAAGGTTTTACCCTCCTCCACCTCAGCCACCAACAGCCACAGATCCGTCTTGTTTGGGACCCTCGCATTGCTTGGACCCTTACTATTGCAATAAGGTGATAAACGTCTCTTTTCATACTTTGCATCTCAGTCAGGGAAATAATTTCAAAAGTTAGTCCTGAATTTCCTCATAGTGTAGTCTGATAGCACTTTTCAGCCAATGTAATGCACTTCTGCTGGATGGGTTGAATCAAAGTGGCAACCGATATGTTTTAAACGAGCAAAAGCATGTGAAGTTATGCATGCAAAACTAACGCGGTTTTCTACAAATTTTAGTGTGATTGAGGTGCATGACAACGCAACGTAAACAGGTTTAAGTGGCTTATTTATGAACTGCATGACGCGTCGACGAATGGGCGTTTGAATTGCATTTTTAGTTGCAGTTGTAGTTATTAAAAAGACACTTAGACTGACAGCCTACTATTGGCACTAACTACGTTTTCAAAGAGGATTGCAGTACTTACTTTCTGCTGGCGTGCGCTGTATAGCCTCGAACAGCCCATTCGCATGCAGATCCTGGTCCAGCCCTGCTTTTGACAATCACTTTACATTTAACTGAATGCATCTATACACTGTAACCCATAATAAGTCAGGCTGCAATAGTACAAGAGGGCGACGGATTGCTTTGTGTGAATTCGCTTTGCGACAAAGTGTTAAGTAGGGAGAATTTTTTTTTTGATCACATAATGTTGATAATGATATTTTTGCCAAGGGCTGCTACAGATGGAGCTGAAGCGTCGCACATCATGCACGTTTTTGGTATTTTTTAGCAGAATTTGAATGGTCATGAGTATCATACATAGGATTAGATGTACCTGCGGGAGATTAAGGATAGGTTTCTAAAACAGTGTTAGTTTTTAATTGTGCACTGTATGTGGGAGTATGCGGTGTCTTCGTTTATGTTGGATTGATGATCTTCCTTGTGAAATAATGAAGGTCTTGTTACGGGAGGGGGATCCTGGGCGGGGGTTGGGTATCACAGCGTCCCCCACCTACCACCCACCACACACACACACACACACACACACACACACACACGCGTAGACAGTTTGCTGTTTTGTTACAGTAATTTCGTGTATTTGTAATTGATCTGTGGAGACAAAAAAGTACACAGTCGACCTCCACGTCAACTTCTGTCCTGATCTTCATCCACTATTGATGCATGTTTTACAAAACGCTGTTTGGCGGCATGCCTCGACTCTTAAACATAATTTTTTTAAAGTAACGCATGTTTTTTTATGTAACGCATGGCTTACTTAGTAACAGAGTTTTCCTATTAAGACAGGTTTTGGTCAAAACATCCTGATATTGATCAGATTAATTGGAAGATTCACAAGTAAATGTTCAGCTATCAACTAACGAAATCACTTTCTGGTGGAATATGAGTTTAATATCCATCCACCCATCTTGTAATCATTCCGTTTCCTACTGTCTTGGATGTTTCATCTGACACCGATCGGCTCCTGTTACTCACTCAGTTTCTGTAAGGTGAATCTGTCACGGCCCCTGCTGGGTTTGCATAGTTTGTAGGTCATAACTGTGAGATACTGGGTTGATAAGACTTCTGTGAAAGCAGGGAGAGAAAGAGAGAGAGAGAGAGCGGTGGTGGTGGGGGGGTAGCACAAACAGCAAATTGTTTGAAATGGATGCTGCCCTGATATTTGGCCAGGACATCTCGGCACTGGATTATAGGTCTGAGATCGGTACATAAACGCAAGGTTGTGATCGTTCGCTTTTCTTATGCTCGTTTTCCAAGACGGGTCACAGACAGCACAGAAAAAAAGCCTTTGCAGTTTAACTGTGAAAATGCTGACCTAGATAATAATGTGTTTGCATTTGCTTGCCAAAACTAAGCCTTACGTTTAAATCAAAAAGTAGGGAATTCATTTTGGGCCCCTGCTGAAGCATTTTAATTATTAGCCATACATGTTATAGAAAATCCGTTTAACTGGTTATGGTATACTTAGGTAATGTCCTAAGTATAATTCATAGTGCATATGATTAATTATATATTTAATTATAATTAAACTGATAATCAATTAACCAGTTACTTGTAGCAAGTAAAACGTATACATTAATTAGGTGCTAAATGACATAACTTATTGACAGATCGGAGAAATAATAATAATAATAATAATAATAATAATAATAATTATTATTATTATTATTATTTGTCATTAACTATGTTTAAAGCTACTTTTTACTCTAGGCCTACGTACAACAACAATTTGTGAATTTGACGCAGCCTCAACAATTGTTATTTCCTATGTGTACTTTGAAGTTCTGCATAAACGACACCACAGTCAAAACTATTTTCTTGTCGCCTTACTTTTATTTAAATATATATCAAAGACAAAATCAAAATTTCATTGTATATTTTATTATTGGATCATAATTATTCCAAGCCGTAAAATTTTAACAGTATCTACTTACATCATACGCCATTTAGTGTTTAACTGGAATCGGTTTGTAAAATTTTTGTATTATGATTTATTAGTTTTACTGTAGAAAATATTCAACATTTTATTTAAAGGAATAATATTAATAAACTTATAATATTTCAGGAAGGTATATTTCAACTAAAATATATTTCAATTCAAATTGGCATCCCTTCTCTCTGTTTTAAATCGGTCAGTGCATGGTCAGTGCAATCAAAGGACAGACGCCGAAAGGACCTCTTTTAAAATTCCGAGTTGTCATCTGTTCCTGTCTTCTGGCTTCACCTCTTCACGTTACCATGGAAGCCACAACTTTTCCGAGCCAACGTGTCTAATCAGGAGGGAGGGGACCGTTATGTTTTAGGCAAATAAGCCAATTTGGGGGAAAAAAAAACATATCCATTGTTACTTGTGCATTTTATATTTTGTACAACATGTATTTTAATTAATCCGACGCCTACTTAGTGCTTTAAATTGGGTTTGCATTCATCAGGCTTCATCATTTAAAAGTTTTTATTAATTAAAAACTTTATTAGCATCATATTATATTTAGGAATAAATAAAGATGTTGGTCCTCTGTGCCATAACATTTCCATAATGCATTATTCTTGGCTGTGAAGTTTACCGAGTATCACTCTACAGTGTTGAAAATATGCTGTTAAAACAGATGTCAGTACAAATGTCCCCTTTTTAAACGCACACCCGCCGCGAGTGTCCCTAAAGATCTATAGAAGCAAAGTGATCAGAACAACGAGATAGGTTTTAAGGGAAATGTGACAGAGATATAGACCGCAAACATTTAGCTAATCGTCTAAAGGGAACATTTCACTGAAGATGTAGGTGGTTGAGTCAAATTATTGAATGGTCCGCTGGCAACGTTAGAAATCATTCGCCGAAAGTCAGTTCGGTGACATTTTGAGACCTTGTTCATTTGTTACTGACCCCCATTCGGTATGTGGTAATTGGGAGATTCAAACTGTTCGTTTTGTCAGCAATAACCTGCTATTTCTAAGAAATTGGTTTATGCCATCCCTCTTACAGCTGGGAACAGAGATATTTCTAGATAAGTAGGTGTTTGCTTCAAATTGATGTTCCTGTGAGTCAGCGGTAAACTAGAAGCGTGGATATTATCAGTTGTCCATTGTCTTCCAGAAACACTGCTTTTCCATTCAATAAATTAAAGCAGCCTGTTTTGTGTATTGTTTTTAATCTACTTTGTCCGGTTCTGATTGCCCAAAGCCTTGGAAATATTAGCTTTTGGTCCGCAGCTGTCACCTCTAATTTAACATCATTGTAAGGAAGGACAGCTTGCATTAATTAAAATGTAATTTACTTCACTGTTACTATAGTTTTGTCATGAACACTCATGTCTGATTACTTTCAAATTTAAATTACACTGCCCAAGTTATTCATGTTATCACGTAAAATTTACTTCAGTTTCATATTTTGCCTTGTGTTTTGAGTGTTTGGTAGACATGATTGCATTCATGTAGCTTAATTAGATGCTACATTAAGTTCTGTAATACAAAAAGACACATCGGAATAACTTATTCATTTGTTACAATAGCTAACTTGAATGACAAGCAAGGGGACATACATACCGGTACAAGGAAATTCGACAGATGCACACCTTAACCGAACAGTTTATACTTAACTCTCAAGAAACCTGTACATCTGGTTATGGTCAGTAACTTTTTTTAAAAAAAGCTTCAATTTTGAAAAAGAGGAGACAGAGTGCGTGTTGCCAACAGTAAAAATGCCAGGCGATTCTTCCAACTGATTTGTCTTTGGGCGTCAGGATTGGCAATGTGGAGAACTACCTTAGAGAAATAAACAGAGAGGGCTTGTTTGATCGCCTGCCATTAATCTACAAAAAAAAAATGTTTACTGCGGAGTGCTAATATCAAAACTAATGATTTATTTCAGGCTAATGACTTCTGCACAACATGGCCGTCTCAACGGAGCTCGGAGGCTTGAAGTTATTAAAGTTAATGGGATAATATTCCAGTCACCGGGGCCAAACTGGGCTTCGTGGTTGTCGTATTCATAAGGTTTCAGTTGCCAAGTTTTCTCCAAGGTCCAAATGATGTCATAATTGATAATAGAGACTTGTGTCGACTTAGTAGCTGTGTGTTATTGATGATGAAACCATGCTGTGTGGCAAACCAGCACAACACAAACAAGGAATACTTCTGAATCATATGTGGAGAATACCATCCATGGAATGATGTGGAAGGCGTGGGCCATGTCAGACAGCCTTACCTAGTCACATCACCACTAGCTATAATTTGGCTTAACTTCTTCACAGAAGGTGGTCCAGCATTTTCTTGCCTAGAGTAAAAACAGCTGGTTTGTTTTCTTCATGGTTTTCAATATCATAACGACCTTGTTTTCTAGTGTTTTCTCTCCCCCCCTGCTCCCCACCCTTCGGATCACCTTTTAGGGCGCTTTTCCACTGCACCAGGTACTGTACTTTTGGTACTTTCCCTTTTCCATTGATTTCAGGTCGAGTTCCAGTACCAAAAGTTCCAGTAGCCAAAGTACCAAAGTAGCTGGGGTATTTCTTTGGTACATTGGTGGGACTTGCAAATGTTTTCTTTGTCGACTGCATATGCAAACAGCCTGAAACACAATACAACCACCATCTTGAAAAAAAGTTACGAACTCAGAAACCAAAGATAAATGAAGTAAACAAAAATGACTACTAATGGATGTGGACAAATAAAGAAATTGAAGGTTTAATTGCTATCTGGTTGGAAGAGCAACAAGATAAGGATTGCATGACAAGAAATAAAGTATTTAAATAAATTAAGACAGCATTGTATTGGAAATGTTTCAAATATTGGAATGTGATTTTGTTGTAATAAATATTGGGGTTTTTATGAAACAAAAAATGAGTTCAACATAAATTTCTCATAGACCTGTAGGAGAAAATGATTATGATTGTCTCAGAGAAAGCATGCAGTGCTCATGGAGGTCAACTTTAAGCTGATTAGTAAACAAATACTAGATAATCTTGAAAAGCAATAATCATTAAAACTGCGAAATTTGCTAAGTTTTGTTTCCTATGACAGAGTAAAAATGTTTTAGCGTAACCTAAACTCCCTGCGCAATAATATCCGTACAGTATGAAGGTATGAAAAAGCCTTATCTTAATCTAGCTGACTGGCGAAGTAAGAATTGCATGTGCATAACATGCTTTGTTGGTATTAATATCGCACATCGTCTAGCCATATAATATACTACAGTCATTTTTCAAATTCAGTACAAAATACCCCGCCTTGTATCATGATGTCATTCAGCGCTGGTACCAGTTTTTACTCCAGTAGAAAACCAGCACCTTGAAGTACCATACTTTTGGTACTTTCTTGAAGTACCAAATGTACGGTACCTAAGGCAGTGAAAAGTGCCCTAAAAGGCTGTTAGTATCCTGAATGTAGCCCAGCTAGGCAGTGTACTGTGGAAACAGAACCCTATAACCTCCTACCCATACAGCAGAGGTCTGACCAAGAGGATCTGGAGTGCACTTCAGAAAGTTAACAGCATCCCATGACTGTACGCTGTCACCCTGGAAACCTTGCTGAGAGAGCAACGCTGGGCTAGCGGGCACCACCCACTAAATTAAATGACAAGAATGTAAACAGAATTAGGTTACCGTAATGTCTTGGTAACTCACCTGCCGTATTGAGGGACACGTTTAAACTCGGCGGAAAATTGTGTTGGTCATGTGTAGCTCTGTGGCTTAGCACTCTGTAACTATGATTGCAAGATCACTAGTTCAAATCTTAGGCTCAGCAAAGTGACATCGCCACTGAGTGCACTTAAATCCTATTGCTCCCGAGACTGACTGTGCTTTCTCAATTGTATATCATTTTGGATAGAAGCATCTGCTAAATGAATAAATATAATAGCTACAATTTACAACAGGCCTACAGTACAGCTTTATATAATTTACTCACTTAACATGTTCGTATCTAATTCGATTGACTGAAAAAGCAAGCTGGCTGTTGCCAGCAGTAATTTTATTGAAACAATTTAATTTCCAAAACAGTTATAGAGTCTAAGCTAATATTTTTATTTGTGCTCATTTAATACGGGCAGTATCGTTGGCCTAAGATGTTTCCTACATGAGTATGTGTTTACTTATTGAGGTGAGGCCTGGACACATTTGCTGGTCCTTTTATTGGAGAGTAGAAGCAGGGATGGTGGTTAATCCGCATTATACTGAATCATATCATTGTCTGAGTGCCAGGCAGGTTTCTTTACAGGGGGTTAAGAATGATAGCAGTGATGGAGCAGGCTTCTTTAAAGCAAACATTTTCCTATGCTGAGGGAGTTAAGAAATGTGAGAAAGGTTCAGGCCTTTGTATAGCTGCTAGCTATTTCTATATTTTGTAAGGAGTGAACATGTAGCGAAATGTTGATGTTTTAAAGGGATACATTTCAGGACAGCTGTCATGTGACTTAACCCCGGCTGAGTAAAAGGGGAATTCCACTCTAACTGCGTATCATGTTTTCATCATTGCATTGCATACACACCCTAATGAAAATTTCATTACATTCACTTGGGACCAAGAGCTGGCCCTTGGCTTTTTTGCTGCTGACAAAAAAATTGCTACATCCATGCCTGCTTGTCTGTCTCAATTAATGTGTCCTGTAATTTAGGCGACCCCCCCCAGTCATTTCCATGTTGTATAATCACTGGTTTCTCATGAATCATTTAGCGCCATGAAAAGATAACATTACTCAAAATTAAATAACTGCAAAGTGCTAACTGGCCATAATTAGATGTCCCTCACAACCTACAAAACAAAATATAAAAATGCTCATTTTATTTATTATAAATAGAATCAAATTAACGATCAAGTCCAAACTCAGATGGCTTTTGCTTTCTTTTTGTATTGACATTTCACCATGAGTGCGATTTTGAGTCTAATTATCGTTAAAATTATTGTCTTTGGATTGCTGACAAACCTGTGGTGTATAATGGTCTATAATCGTCTGAGCTAGTAGAGTGGCTTTTTTTTTAAAAAAAAAAACCTTTGTAGGACTTTATCACTTATACAAAGGAAAGTGATAATTGATGTTAATTCTAGTAACAGTTAGGGGATACAAAATTTTTGCTAGATTTCCCCTTCAAAGGAAAGATGAGAATTTAGTGGATTTTTTTTCCACTGGCAAAAATCTCAGTCTGCGGTGGAAACAAATCTCTAACAGTGATTACATTAACCTGTCAAAAACTCTTCTATTTCGTCATCTTCTTGAGGTGATCCTTCAATCGAAAATGGGCAGCTCTGTTTTCGATTCGGTGACGGTTTCTCTGAGAAATGTACGACCCTTGTTTTCATTAAAATAATCCTCGACGGGTCAAATGTTATTCTCTCACTGACATCTTGTTTTGTCTTCCTGTGGCGTTCCAGGATCTACTAGCAGTCATACAACAGTTATTTATTAATTCACCCTTCTACAAGTAGGGTGTGACAAAGACAAAAGCCTCCAAAAGCATTTTGTAAGTTATACGACTTGTGTGGTGTATGTACTTTGATACTGAATTATACCTTAAGGTTCTTGGATGAAAGTACTCTGTTGGAATAAGGAATCGGCATCGCAGCTAACAGGCCTTCAAGGCATCACAGCTTGTTGGACTTTCCCGAAACATTTTTTTTTAATATTATGACCCTAAGTGCACTTTAAAACAAGACAGGAAACCATGTCTTTTAGTTTGTTTTCATGCCAGCAAGGCGATATGTGAAATGTGTGGCATGTGCCAGAAATGTGTTTATATGAGAATGTCAGGTTAGGGTGGTCCTGTGAGTCTGGGGTGGGTTTGAAAAGGTGACCCTGTCATCATGTCACGTGTGTTTATATCCAAAAGAAAGTCCCAGATCTCCCTCCTGAGTATTTATATAACCCCATACTGATATCCCAGATGTCATCTCAGTTAGACGTAACGACAGATTAAGAATTTTGTGAATGATTTGCGCACCCTGAAACTGAGCATATTTTTTTCTGAGAGTTTATGCCATTTCGATAACCTACACTGATGCCGAGTCAAGTTAAGTAGGATATAATAGACAAACGGATTCAAGCACGAATGATGTAATTCTGCTTGACATGAGTCACAGAACAACTGGGATTCGCTCCAACGCGATTCATCAACTCACCTAACACATCTCAGAATACGTTTTAGGGTAGAGAGCAATGCTCTTAGTTTCTTCTCAGAGCTTCAGATCCCAATCAGCGTCTCACCAGAAGTCAAAATGAAGGATCTGTTGCTAAATGCTTAATGCTGTATGTGTTGTTTCTTACATTCCAGATGTCTGTAGCCATTAAGATATGATAGCTGTTGATGTCTGAGTCACTGGGAGGAGTCAGTATTCAGCCCAATGGCTGAAGGGTCAGGGGCGGTCATCAGTCAGAAATAACACCAACAAGAATGGCAGATCAGTCCGTGATCTTTGGTATCCTTGCATGTGTGGAATTCACTTATATGTCATGAATCATTGTGGAAGCAATGTGTATTGCGTATTTTACTTCTTCCATTCTAAATTCTAGACTCTATAGAATTTATCCTCATGTTGAAAATGGACTGGGGTCACTTCAACCCCAAAAATAACACTGGGGTTAAGGTGACATTTATGCTCAGCATTTGAAGTAATTAGTGCATTTTAAACCCAAACAACTGGTCTGGCCAGTGACTCCTGAATTTATCAGGTTTTAATTGCAGCGTAGAGGGACGTGGTGGAAATGTCAAGTAGGTGTTCATATGAATGGAGGCCGATTCAGATGGCATCACCATTCCTGGAAATATCTTGGAGTTCTGAGGTTTCGGTACAGGCAGTGTGTTATTTCATGAATGTTAATGTCCATTAAGAAAACAAGCGGTGAAATTACACCTCCACACACGCTAAAGATATAGAATATTATGATTTCTTATAAATTTGGGTTTGGTCAAATCCCACTTAGTCGTACGAAAAGCCAGTTTTTCTGCATCATCACCATTTCTGGGGAAAAAAGACTGTTCTTCGGTCTGGCACTTTTTTGAGATGTTCGAATGGTGGATTTGCCCAAGTGTCAGATGACAGTATCACAGGTTCTGGACCTGCTGTGTTTCTGGCCAGCTTGTATGCACTTCAGGACATTACTATATACAGTACCTCCCAGTTTTGGGGCCACCCTGCCTTACATGAACTTTGTGTTATTCAGATGTCACTTTTTATGTGAGACAAGTGTTGAAAGTCTCAAAACAGAAACAGCTTGAAAAATGCTGTCTTGTAGCTGTCTTGAAGGTGTAACAATTCTCTGTGTACGTGTTTATTGCACTTGTGCTCCAGCCAATTAATTTAACTGTCGTTTTGTTAATTACATGGTGTCATCAAGGTGCTGTGTGTCAGATTTACCCAAATGTGCTACATGGTTAAGGGTGCTTTTAGAGAAAATTCAACAGAAACATCAGCTTGGTAACCAAGTTATTAAACTACAATGACTTGAAAGCCTGAAATTACAGCAGCTGAGATTTTATTTGAATATGGGGGTGGGTACTTATTTTAAGAAAATTATAGGTGGTTAGAAATTTTTGGGTGCCAATTAATCATCCTCTCAGCATTTTGCATCTTAAGCACACTTTTATCCAACAAGATAAGATACAAGTTGTTCATCCATTCGAACATTTTTTTAGTCAGTACAGGATTCCAGGGAGCTTGGCACCTATCCCAGGATGCACTGGGCACTACGCAGGTGTCCCCTCATGCATGTTAACATATACAGCTGAGTCTTATTGCACAATCCAGTCTAAATAACTCTCTCAAAGATGTAAGACCAAAGCTTTTTCTGAGAGCACAATTGGACACCCTTTTGCTCCCTCAGGTCAAGGTGGTTAACCATCATACTATCAACTGGCTAAAAATAGGATGTTTTAAGGCAATGGGGATTTACAGTCCACTGCAGCCTGTTAGTCGCTGAGAATCACTAGCTCCCCCCCAGGCCATTTTAGAAGTATACCCTGATTTACACACATCCCCTGTGAGACCTTCTACCGTCTCGTCAATTTAACACGTTACTCAACATTGCACGCCTGTGAGATAAAGTCTGGTTTGAGCCCGACTACACTACAGATGCTAAAAATACTCTTTTTTCACAAAAGATTTTTCACAAAAAGTGGACAAATATGTTTTGAAGGCAACATTATTTCATGTAACATGACAAAAATAAACTGAAACTGAAAAAAAAGGCTTTTTTTGCGATTGGAAGTCACGGTGACACATTATTTTGGGTGTGTAGGTCCCTCAAGCGTGAAAGGAAATTCCAGAGCATATGAATTTCTTTAGCCTAATTTTCACACAGTTGATTTCAGTGTTTTTGAAAGCATGGGTTGATGTTGTTTTCATTGCACTTCTCCTCCTTTCTCAGTGGCGTACCTGGCAGTAAAGGCAAAAGCCGTACAGGTCTAGCTGGTGTGAGACCTGAAAAATCAGCACAGGGTTAAAACCAGCAGCCTCTGAAAATCACTCTGGATTCTGATCGCAGAGAATCAGCTTCTTGGAAATCTTTCTCTACCTGGGAATGAGTGTACTTGGATACTTATAAACCTTATGCTTATTACGAACAGGGATATATGTAACTTATAGTATGTTGGAAAGATTTTAACAACAGCTGCTTTTGTTAGCTTTTTTGTTAGGGGCTGATCTAAAACAAAATTATATCCAGTGCATAACTAACTCTCTATCTTTGCCTGTCAGCTCATCTTGTCTGGTAGAATTTAAGCCAAAGATCAACTCATTAAGTAGCTCAACATAATGATCATAAAATCTGTACATGTGTTTTTGCTATTTTGGCTTGTGGGACAAAACGATTCCCCCTCTCCGATAGTTTACAGAATCTGGCTCGAGCTTGTGATTGGGACCCATTCAAAGCATCTCAGTATGCTATGCGCTTGCAGTGACGATCCAAACGTGACTGTCTGATTAATCTCCGTTTTGAGGCAGAAACACAGACGTATCCAAACAGATGGCGAAGGGAATTTAGCATGCCTTAATTGTTTGGTTTAATCTCAGTACAAACATATTGAAATCATTTTCACATAAAGGTCTTTTAAGAAGGTAGGAGGCAATTTATGTGGTATATATCTGGGCTAACAGTAAACCACCCACGTGTTCCTGTCATCGACTGTACGACGGTGTGTCTTCAAGTAAGCAGGATTTTAATGTATCTTTCATGCCTGAATGTGAATGTTTGTAAGCGGTAAATGGACTGCATCCTGCTTCACAAGGCCTGTAGGCACTTTCATTTGAGAACTTACTTATTTAGCCAATGCTTTTGTCCAGTACCAGCCATAGCCGATGTGGCGCCCAAGGCGAGCATCAATACCAGCGCACCCCCTCGAGGCAAAGTGAAATTGAGTGGCAAGTCGACACCCCCTCAAAAGTCGTTGCTTGCCTATGCCGCCCATAGGATTGACCGGCCTTGCTTTTGTCCAAAATGATGTACGAGTGCGGATCAGAAAACAAAGTCAGCCTGTCACTGGAGAAACTGGGGGGGGGGGTCAAGGACCATCCTGAAGGGCCCAATGGTGACATCACTCTAGCAGTCTTGGGATTTGAACCAGCAACCTTCTAACCACAAGCAGACACACACCGTCCCCATGCCTCTGACACCACTGCTTCTGTAGGATTCGGCTTAATCAATAGCCTGTGACTCATTCTTTTATCTGCTAAAGTTGAAGCGACACCTACCAGTTCTTGTAGTTTCCAGATCCTTCTGGTGGTGTCAAGTTTACGGTGAGGAACTGTGTGACAGTGGGTTTTTTCGTGCAGACCTGACAGATGAGGCGGAGGGGCTCCTTCCAGAAGTTTTTCATGTGAATCTGATTCATTTGTGGCACAAAAATAAACAACTTTTACTAATTAATGACAGAAACCAAACATCTGGCACGTAATCGTGTTTCACCCACATGGAGGTGATAGGAGATGTCTCTGTACCTAGATCAGCAGGAGGGATCACGGATAGGACACCTCGACACAAAGCAGGACAAATCTCACCTGTTTATTTTTTTGGCATTTTTATTTGTTATAAATAGAATCAAATTATCAATCAAGTCCAAACATGTTTTTGTGATGTTCGAGCGTTCGATCGGGTCAGGAATGAACATCATAAACCGGTTATTACCATGAAGTTTCATAAGTGGCTCTTATCTGACACGCAGGAGAGGTAATAAACGGTTTTACAGCCTTTACCCGCGAATCGCCCCCTAAACACCCCGCCCGCGAAATGTGCCCCGCCCCCTAAACACCCCATCCGCGAAATGTGCCCCGCCCGCTGGATGTGCGATTGTTATTTCAGGAAGGAAAACCACATATACCCTGCACATCATTGTTCGCTCTAGATTTGCTGCATTTTGTCGTTTCTTGGTGCTTTTTTCTCTTTTTTTTTGTCACCCTGCATATCATCAGTCCAAAATCTGGTATTTTTTAAAGCTGTCACAGTAACTAATATTAAGCCATAGACTATGGCCATATTCCATAATCCGCTTCTTATACGGACAGATAGTGCAGATAAATTCCACGGTTGGTAATTAATTTTTTTTCTTTTTTTTCAAAGTAAGTGTGCTAATTGTAAATTTATCAAATATCAAATACTATGTTAAAGAGGTACCTTAAGTTTTCCCGTATTCCCCAGTACGTCTCTTTGAAGATGCTTGTGTATGTTCAAACAGCTCAAACTGTCCCATTTTTTTTATTATTATTTTTATTATGATCTGTGATGGGTTGGCGCCCCGTCCCGGGTTATTCCTTGTCTTGTACCCATAGCTTCTGGCATAGGCTGCAGATCCCCGCAGCCCTGTATAGGACAAGCGAGTAGGGGTGTTGTTAGGCATATGTTAGCCCCCCCTAAAATGCCCTCCCCCCAAATAAATGTGTATTTATTGGCTTAAGTCATGAATAGCTTTCAATATTACATATAAGTTTGCCCCCCTATCCATTCATCTCTAATTATGCCCCTGCAAGTTGGTATAGAAAATGGATGGATGGATTATTTAGCAATTACTTTAACTGAAGCTCTGTGACCCTGACCAAGTTTAGTGGTCTGAAAATTGTTGGGTGAATGGAGGCATGGATTTGACTTTAACGTAAACCCAATGAATCTTTGCGTACGCAAAATTCGATCGTAGGTTGTAATGTCTGATTTGTTTAACACTTAATATTCTATGTGCTATTCAGGTGGTGTTACCACCCAGCCCAGGCTGATAGAACATTATGCCTGAACAGATTCCAGATCAGTCAACGGTAATGGATCCGCCCGTGTTTGCTCTGAGCAAACAGGAGACTAAATAACTGGAGAGGTATAAATATAGGGTGCAAACTAGGGACAGCTGCAGGGGCACCATTAGCTGCAAACAAATCAAACAAAAGAGACTTGCCTTTGAGCACCGTGTCGCAATAAACGTTGTTTGTTTTGTGCTGCTCTGATGTAATTGTCGGTTAAATATGATACGTAGTTATTGTGAGCAAATACTAGTTAAATGCTGTAAGGGTTCGCTGTCGTAAGATACAAAGGAGCAGGTCATTCAGTGGGTGAAATTAGCTTGACGAAGGCTTCGTAACAACAGTCGCCCCGCCTGTTAATGAACCCTATGTTGTCAAACAGGAAGCTTAGCAACTTCTGCTGTGTTTTTATTCACAGGCTAAAGGGGTATGCGAATTCAGTCTGAACACAAGCTCAATTTTCAGTAGGAAAGTCTAAGGCAAGTTCTTACTGATTTTGTGGAGCAGGATAAAAAGAACTTAAGATATACACTGATCAGCCATAACATTAAAACCACTGACAGGTGAAGTGAATAACAGTGATTATCTTCTTAAAATGGCACCTGTCATGGGTGCTATTATATATTAAGCAAGTGAAGAGTCAGTTATTGAAGGTGATGTGTTGGAAGCAGGAAAAATGGCAAGTGTAAGGATCTGAGTGACTTTAGCAAGACCCACATTATGATGGCTAGACGAATGGATCAGAGTATTTCCAAAACGGCAGGTCTCATGGGGTCTTCTCAGTATGCAGTGGTCAGGTCTTACCAAAAGTAGTCCAATAAAGAGCAATCGGTGAACTGGCAATGGGTTATGGGTGCCCAAGGCTCACTGATGTGTGTGGGGAGTCATGACTAGCCCATCTGTTCAGATCGCAAAGGAAAGCTATTGTAGCAAAAATTGATTTTAAAGTTAACGGCGGCTATGAAGGAAAGGTGTCAGAACACACAGTGCATCACAGTTTGCTGTGTATTGGGCTGCATAGCTGCAGACCGGTCATACTGACCCTTGTCCCCTCGCAAAAATACCTACAATGGGCACATGAGCATTTGAACTGGACCATGGAGCAATAGAAGAAGGTGGCCTGCTCTGATGAGTCATGTTTTCCATTACATCATCATGGACATCATTACATCATGGACATACTTATCTGTGTGATTTAGAGATGGCAACAGGATTCTCTATGGGAAGAAGGCAATCCTACAGAGGTACTGTGATGCTCTGGGCAGTGCTCTGCTTGGGTTCTAGCATTCATGCGGATGGGACTTTTGACATATGCCACTGACCTAAACATTGTTGCAGACCAAGTACACCCCTTCATGGTAGCGGTATTCCCCGATGGCAGTGGCCTCTTTCAGCAGGATAATGCACCCTGCTACACTGCAAATATTGTTCAGGAATGTTTGAGAAACATGAAAAAAGTTCAAGGTGTTGACTTGGCCTAAAATTCCCCAGATCTCAATCCGATCATGCATCTGTGGGCTGTGCTGGACAAACAAGTCTGATCCATGAAGGCCCCACCATGCAACTTATAGGGCTTAAATGATCTGCTGTTAACATCTTGGTGCTAGATACCACAGGACACCTTCAGAGGTCTTGTGGAGTCCATGCCTTGATGGGTCTGAGCTGTTTTGGTGGCACGAGGGGAACCTACACAGTATTAGGCGAGTGGTTTTAATGTTATGGCTGACTGGTATAAACAGTTTTACATAACAAACACTGCATTAAAGATATACAGTAATGTGCAAAAGTCTTAGGCAGCCAAAGGAAACTGTGTTTAAATCATCTTTATATCGTTGTAAGGCTGTGATTTTTTTTTTTACCTGTCAAAATGTGTCAGCTATTTCAAAACCTCTTTTAAAGTCACCCCAGTATTTGCAGTAACCATCCAATATGCCCATGCATTTGTTGACCACTAACTTAGCCTGTTTGACTAACCAATAACTGATTAAGTTAATCGAGCTGGTGGTGAAATTTGATTTATACATGGAATGGTTGGGTTGTCCTTGAGGAGAGGTTTGGGAACTGAAGTGTTCATCTAGTCATCCAACAAGATATCAGTAACTTTATGGAAAGCAGAAGAAATTCTTATCGTTTGTATTGTACTCCTGTTTATTTGCCTATATTATAGTGTTAAACTGTACTTTTTTTTCTAAGCAACACTTACTAAACACTCTCCAGATAAACAGCTTTAAACATTTTCTTTGACTGCCTAAGACTTTTGCACAGTACTCGACATAATTGTGAACTTGGTATTTTTGGATTGTGGGATTTTGCTATATTGAATGCCAGATGTTAAACTGAATAGTCTGAATCCCTGTTATAGTGTGACGGTGACTCTCAATCACATCTATTCTTTAAACAACATAGTCTTAAAAACTTCCTCATTACGTCCGGCATCAATTTTGAGCCATGCTTTTAATTTCAGGCAACGTTATATAGTTACGCATGTTTGCTTTTAGTGAAAGTTATTCTGCGAGATTAAATATGGCTGGGCCATAAACGAGCGTTTGTAGGAGAAATAATTACAAAGCACTGCGGTTCACTTTAGCTAGTGAGTCAGCCCCCTTGGAGGGGCCCCGTCTCTGGAATACTAGGCATGTAACTTGATCTAAATTACCATTAAAATGGTCTTTTTATTTTACTTTATTTATACTGTGGCCTTTGTTTTTCTTAGAAAAGGAGTCTGAAACATTTAGTGGGGGACTTTGTGTACACAGTTCATTTTATCTGTTCTCCCAAAGTGTCCCCAGCGTGCATTCAGATATAATAATATACCATTAACATCAAATGGAATGAGCCTGACAGACTGCATTTGTGCAAAAGGCTGCAGAATTAACATCACCGCTTCCTCCCTGCAGTACAGGTTTTCTACACTCCACTGTCTGTATTTCATTTTATTTTTTCTCAGCCTAGGTCTTACTGTATTTCTCCTATTTCTGCACCCAGGAATCATCTCATGTAGCACCCCCCCCCCAATTCTGTCTGAAAGAACAGATTACAATTATGTTGATTCATGGGTCCTGGTCGTCATTGAAAACGACTGTCCGGATTGAGCTGTCGAGTTTTAGAAAGAAATCCAGCTTTATTTGCCATTTGAT
Organism: Mormyrus iriodes; assembly: GCA_011763525.2. Classification (NCBI taxonomy): domain Eukaryota; kingdom Metazoa; phylum Chordata; class Actinopteri; order Osteoglossiformes; family Mormyridae; genus Mormyrus; species Mormyrus iriodes. Next base: position 14,924,118 of record JAAGVU020000078.1, on the reverse strand, counting down.
CCATTACATTGGAATGTGTTCATTTTCCACATATCCCATCATGCTCTCCTTTTTAAGACATACACACATATAGAGGTGAGAGTGAAACTTAGGGTCTGAGTGTATGATCAACCATTTATCCAGTACCCCATGAGCATTTTTAAGGGGGTTAAGGGCCTTGCTCATGGACCCAACACAGATGCATCGACCAAGTGTGAGATTCAAACTAGCAACCTTCTGATCCCAAGCACATGGCATCCTAGCTCTCTGAGACACACATCAGTCTGGGAAAAGGTAGGATTCTGCTCCTGAATGCGAAAGGCTGACACAATCGCTGAGACTACAGAAGGAGCAGATCCACTAGGAGGTAGAGTGTTTGAAACATCACACCAGAATGGCATTATTATTATCCTTGTTACGCAACCTGGAAGAATAACGCAACACACTCACAAAGAGAAAAAAATTAACTTTGACTTGGTTGTACAAGCACCGCGGTGAATCATTCTCGAGTTTCAGCACACCGTAAGAGGGGTGCTGAATATTTTAGGAGCCGGAAAGTGAGATTCATTCTGCAGGATTGTGTCAGTACAAGCAGCAGCTGGATAAAGGGAGAGGTCATTTTTCAAGCTGTTTTACGTTTTTTTTTTTTTCCTGGGTCACCATACTCAAAATAATGAAAGGAAAACAAGGCGTTGAAACAAAGCTTGAGCTGAAAGATTTATGTTACATCTTCTGCTGAAGGGGAAGTGGGCAGTAGCATAACGGGATTTTTTGGTTACAGGTGCGTTATAATGATTTTAGGATTTCCGCCTTGGACCCTTGAACAAAATTTGCAGTATATGCTGATCTGACATTTGGTCTTCATTAATCCATTACTTTCGCTGTCTAATTCTCTCCCTTTCCCCACCCCTTTCAAATTTGGTGCGTTTTTAATTATGAATGGCATTTTCTGTGACCATTACATTTTCTGTTTTATGTTTTCTGGAGAATAATTTGAACAGAAAACATGGTAGTGTATGATTAATTGGGTTAAGCTGCTATACCTTTGATCAGGAAGGTTGTTAGTTCATCTCCCAGAGTCTGCAGCACGATTTCCCTGTTGGGACCTTTAGCAAGGCTCCCAGTGCTCCAGGAACTGTCTGACCCTGCTTTCTCAATTATGCTTTGCTTTGGATCAAAACATTTACTAAATATGTCAGTGTAAAAAGGGTCCAGTCTTCAGTATGGGTGTCTGTAAAGTTACCCCAAAAGTCTAGACTGGTGATTCGCAAATCGATTTTCTAACAGTAGAACAGAAGGCTCATACACTGGAGTGTGTATTACTGAAGCAGGTCAACAACATGAGTCTCTTATTTTGCATACTAAACTCCCGTAGCCGTTCGCCTTTCTGCATAAAGGATGGGACTTAGGACAGTGTCTATGGGAAACCCTAGCTTTCACTTTACTCTCTCACTGTACTCGTGTAAACTGACCTGTGCCATGAAAACGGGTCATCAAGCATGAGCATTCCGAGCTCCTTGGATGCTAAAAATACATAACCGAAACATTTTGATCACACCCAATAGAAGCAAAAAATGTCGACTCTGAACACTGAATGTTAGCACAGCATGTAATACATCCCTGACATTGACATGCACCGTTTTTACGAGATAGTCAACAATGTTTGCGTCACCTGTTGGTGTAGGGTGTGTTTCAGTTGTCCAGATGGTGGTTCCGCATAGGTTTTGGGACCTCAAGAAGTCACCATGACAGATCACAGGTTTCACAACTTTAATACAATATAATGTTTTTTGAGCTGAATTCCTGTCCATGCCAATGCTATTGGTGTCCTGGCTAATTCGTCTTTCCTACCACTGGATTTAGATTGCCTGCTTCTTAGGTATATGTCGTGAGCCTGGGAATTGGGAATTGTGTTTTCAGACTGAACTTAACAAATGTGGGAGGTCTTTTAATGTGCTTTCTTGGGTAACTAGGAACCTTTGAACAGCCCGCACAAACGTCAATCCCTGACTTGGCTTGAATGTCAGTCTCTTTAGGATTTTTCTATTTCCAGAAACTCCAACTGACATTCGAGATGTCTGCATCGTTATCTTCCCATTCCATCATTTCATTTATCACTTGATATTTTAATGGATCGAACCTGAACGTCTCCCATTTGCAAAGCCGTTGGAGGCCATGTTAGAACGTTCATGTTATAAAAAGCACCTTTCCCCCCCACCACACTCAGTTGCTGACGCGATTAGGTTTAGTATCTGCCCCTGGGATGAGAGACACACTGTTACGCTCTATAAGACTCCCTTTTGAAAGCTTCAGATGTCCCCACAATGTGATAAAAACCTGTTATTTGACATTGCGGGGACCATTTTATAAAAATCTGTGACTGCAATCAAAAAACTAAAAATGCCAAAAGACATATTTTATTTGGTTACTTGTGGTTAAGGTCAGGGCTGGGTCGGGATTAAGGTTGTCCTTGTTGGGATTAGGGTTTTGCCCATAGAAATGAAAAGACGGTCCCCACCAAGATATAAATACAAACGTGTGTGTGTGTGTTTGTGCGTGTGTCCGAAGGAGAGCCTGATGGGATATGTGAAAAGAAGCCTTACAATGTATTTGTGCAAATGGAAAACAAAGCATCATTTCAAATAAAGGCACAGTAACATTCTGTAGTCAGTAACGTCCAACTTAGCCACATTTTAAAATATGGTCAAACTTATCGCATTTTTTAAATTTACCTTGAATACATGAGCTGAAGCATTTCTAGACCCTTAATGCACTCTAATCTTGACTGAAAGCTTTCAAATGAAATGTAGTATGGTTACCTAGCAACTACTTGCAAATTTAGCATCAATAGAATTTCAGTTTTTCTTCCCTGTTCCAGTAACACTTTATAAAATAAGAACACAGGGCTTTTTAAAGTGGCATATATATCACACTACAGCTGGTTCAGGCTTGTGCAGAAGAAATTTTCATTTTTCTTATGATGAATGATCAAAGAATGTGGGAGAAAAGGCAAACATACCTATAAAATCAAATGCAAAAGACTATTTACTTTTTATGTCTATGCCACTGTTAAGATTATAGGGTAGTAATGTTGGTCATGCTGGTGTGTGTTAAGTTCAGAAAGGGGAGGTTTAGGAAGAGGCATGTTTATTTTTGTGACCACATTAGACCACATTTGAGGCCATATTTGTGTCCTCCACCCCCATTGGACACCAGCAATAGCAAATGGGATATTCAGCCGTCATAGTGATGCACGATGCATGCATGGTGATCCTACGAATACCATCCAGTAACACTCCTAAGGTCCCATTGTTCAGCATCTCGAATTCTCAACAGGGATAGTGTGCCAAACAACAGGTCTGGGAAGGATGCATTAAGACGACTAGAGTCATTTGTCTACTGTGACCCTCACATACTGATTAGTCAGTGCTGAGCATTGCAGACCGCATCACCGTTTTCCAAATAAGTGGAATCCGTCAGATTTCCTATAAAAGCTATTGGTACGTCAAATGATTTTCTTTAGATGTTAGACGTCGGTATCTGGCAGAAGAGCTTGAGTATCGCGGACCAACATCAACATGATCGCTACTCTGTAGTATCATTTATGGCTAAATTAACAGTTAAGGAAAAACTGCAATCTTAATAATAATTAATAATAATTAGTAATATCATCATCGGTATTGTATTATGCATTTCTGCGTTTAAAAATCGAACCACCAAGTCCCCCCTCCACGATGTTATCTCAAGTCTCAAGATATTTCAGATTTGTATGTAATGTAAAGTTGCGTTTTCTGTCAAATCGTCCGTCATCTGGTGATTCACTGTATTTCTACATGACGACTGATATGCTGAACTTATTAAGAAGGAATTTCCATAGTAGAGTCAGGTTCTACCTCACTTTTCCTGTTATCTTAACTGTTTTATTATAGTGCTCAGTGCCACTTGTATGAAACTGCGGACTACTTGCTGTGATCAAAATCCGAACAAACGCAATGGAAAACATCGAGGTACACAGTGTCGATTCCTACGTTACAGGACAGATAAAACGTACATATGAAATTTTGAAGGAAATCCCCTCTAATAACTTTTTGTTTTCACCATTCAGTTTAGTAACAATCAAAACAGGCCTCTTGGTTTCAGCATTTGTTTTGTCATGGGGAGGCAATCACAGCCACGGAGAACATATGAGGTTTTGTTTTTGTTTTGTTATTTGTAGGAAACATACTTATTGACATCATCAAAAAATGACTGGGTTACAGATCGTGATGTCCTAGGCCATTTTATGGTAGTTTTCCGCAACCTAGTCTTCAGGGACCACCATACAGGTTTGTCAGCCCCCAGTACACCTGACCCAAACAATCAAGAACAAATCAAACAAACAAGAATGAACCAAACTAATGTAAAGCAAAGATGTGGACTGTCTGGGGGTCCCCAAGGGCTCAAGGTTCAGAAACACTGGCATATGGAATTCCAGCAGCAATCCTATAGTTAATATCAGCCTGGTCGTTTTTCGGGGGTGTGGAGGGGGTGTACAATGAGTGGAGGTGTTTATGTAAGAAATGCTTTCAGCGTGGGTTGTGTTTTTGTTGCAGATTACAGGACGCCTAATGAGCAAAATCTCGCCCCCCACTGAGATCATTTGTCAAACAGACTATCTTGCTCTGGGGTATCCTTAAAAAAAATACTTCTTTTGCATTCATTGTAGCAGCAGGCTTTAATAATTGACGTAGATGGCTTCATTACCATTAATCGTTTAATTAAACGTGGAGTGTGGATAATCTTGTGTCAATATCACTTAATATTAATTGATAGATTCCAGCCGTATTTTACGGGGAAACACACACACACGCACTATAGAATGGTAGAGCTTTGCACAAGCGTGAAAACTTCCCATGGTGCCACTCTGCGGTTTGAACAGATGGTGCCATGCCCTCCTGATTATAGGGTTCATTAAGGTTCCATTTGATGTATCAGAATTATAAAAATACCGCGATAATTACGTTCGAACACTGCGTGTTAGCTCCATTTTTTCGGCAATCAGGAGCAGAGGCAAGCCTTGTGAGGCAAATTGGCCCTAATTGAAAGGAGCCTGATTAATATTTAAATAAGGCCTTGTATGGGGGCTTACAGCATGCGGAAAATAAGCCCAACGTCTGAATTAATTGCATCGCAGGTTAAATTAAATTTCCCATAATGGGAGCTGGCACAGGGCTTTAGGATTGAGTACAAAGCCAGCTCCTCCGCCTTCTCTGGATGTCTGCCATTCAGCTGCGTTGGTTCCACCTCTCTGCCGTGTCCCTTTCAGGCAAAACAAAGGTTCTAGCAGAAGAATGCATCCACATTTTCAGAAATGTTAATCCTTTTTTTTGGGACATTGCAGCTGCTGACATTCTCCACAACATCCCCTGCTTTTTACACCAATGGTTTGGGGCCCGTTAGCGCGTCCACTTCCAGTGTGAAGTCAGTGTGAGCTTCTGGAAAGGTTCTTTCAACTTCACACAGCTTCAGGGGCGATTTTTAAGGTGGGGACATGAAAGGGGTCATAACTGATACAGAGGGGCTGACCTTATCATTTGCCAGTGATATGTTTTGAATCGGTGAATGACAGAGGACGGGCATTTTGGGGGCAAATTAGCTTTCATTTGGGGCCAGTGCTCCTGTGTCCTGCCCCTGTATACGCCCCTGCCGTATTCAGTACACAGTTAAGTTGTCTAAGGTTACTGGCCATCTGGAGGTCTCTTGTTTAGAAACTCATAAACAACATTCATTACTCCTGTGCTGTGGAAGATCATTAGAACTTGCTGGTTGCTCGGGAAACCAAGAAGTCTATAAAAGGAGTATGGAGTGTTCTGACAGCCAATGAAATGAGTGAGGAACACCCTCATACTTGCCAAACTGAAAGGTCCGCTCCCAATTGAAGAGTTTTTACCATCGAAAAGAGTAACACTTAGATTTACAAAATGAAAAGATCGTTTATGACTTACAGTTTCATATGGGTGTTGTGTGACTTAGTGGGTGGTGCCACTATACCTGTGATCAGAAGGTTGTTGGTTCAAATCCTGTGATCAGTAGGGCCCCTGACCCCTGTTTCTCCAGGGACTGGTAGCCCCTGCTTTTTCAAAAAAATGTATGTCTCATTGGATAAAAGTGCCTGCTGGAAATTTAAACGTGCCCAGGGGCAATGTGTAGTTCTGAGACCTGTGACCTCTGAACGTCATTGATTCAAATCCCTGTTGGACCCCAAAGCAAGATTCTTATCCAATATTGGTACAAGAACTAGTTGAAACTGCTCTCTCAATAGTCCGTCAGTTTGGATAAATGCGACTGCTCAATCACTTTATGGTTTTCAGTCAGATATTGTCCTGAAAAACTCACAATTTCCTGTTTCCTTCCCCCCTGTCCTTCCATCAAACATCCACCCTAATTCACAACATCCTCTCTAGGATTCAATAGCTACCATGATAGCCCAACCGATCCACCTATATTCTAAAAGGCTTATTTCTGATCAAGCTCGGCAACATAATGACGCAACAATTCTGTCCCGGGTGTTATATCCCCTCCCCACAGAATTCTGCTGGAAACCCAGAAAAGAAAGTAACTCAGCAAGAGTGTGCATCAGGGGGCAACCTTCTAGATTTCATGATGGACAAAGGGTAGGGGTATGATATGATGGTTTTGCAACAATTGATTAATGACACATGAGATAAAACAGATCAACACTGTTCACTGTTGGGGAACTCGGATCAGCCTCTTGTACTGTTTTGTTGTTCAGCATACAGCCAACAGCATATTGATATTTTTATAATCATGGTGACAGTTTCGGGAATTTTAATCTATATTTTTTAATATCTCTTTCAGTTTTGAATCAGGCCTTTTCTGCAGGCAGTAATGAGAATACAGATTCAATCCAATCATGGTTTCATCTTAAACCTGACCGTCGCATATTTGAACAGAGGTTAGCTTGTGAGATTATGTGACGCAGCAGATTAGGCCTCTGTGTCTCTAAAGAGAGGTCACTGGTTTGAATCCCACCCTTAACTGAATAGTCACATCTCTGCTGGGTCCTTAACACCCTGAAATATTCTGGGGGTGCCAAATAAATGGCCTGTCCTTGTGCTCAGATCACAAACTGTGCTCTTAACTGTACGTATTTGTGTATGCCTCAGAGGAAAGTAAGATGGGATACGTGTAAGGATGTGTTCAATTATACTTGTCTGAATGGCAAATAAAGCCTCATTTTATGCTCATTTTAAGTTCCGGTTTAGTACAATCTGTATTTTGATGGCCAGGGGGCGTCTAGAGACGTTTTGGAAGTTGGTGTCAGGGCAAGCAGTCATCCAGGATGTGGAGAGACAGACAGAACGATGTGACCTTTTTGCAGTTTAAAGCGAAAGGTACTGGGGGGGAGAGTTAGGGGGCGCGTGGCAGGCCACAAGACGCGGTGTGTTTATGAGGCATCACACGCAACGAAGAGCCCCTCCCTGGCCTGCTCAGTCTGAAAGGGAGGCTGATACCACTGATAGAGGCTGACCAAGTATAAGATTTACGTTAACATTTTACTTATTTATCAGAAGCTTTTATCCAAAGCGACATGCATTTTTGCAAAAGTGGGGTCAGCCAGTTCCTGGAGTAACTGGGGTTGAGGACCTTGCTCAACAGCCAAACCACGCTACCGATACTGGGATTCAAACTAACAACCTTCCAATTGCGACCACAGCAACCTAAGGCACGGAGGCACATACCCATCTCTCTAGACTGACGTCTCACGCCTGCAAGCCCCAGCACTTAATTTGCAGTCATGTTGGTGAATAAAAGTTAGTTTAGTAAAAGGTAAAAGGTAAAACTTAAAGTCTTATTAGCATGACACCGTGTATCGAAACATTACATGTGAGTGACGTATCATCGAGGAGGATAAGAGGCGTGTCCGTGTTTGTTCGAAAACGGCATCCTGCTCAGACAGATGCTGTGGAGACAGGACTGTAGCCAGAAATATATTTTGGTAGATTTCACGGATGGGAGAGCCAAGGACCCCCCCATTATATTCCGCAGCCTAGGGGAGTCCCCTGTGGTAAATGAAATGATGATACTTTATTGATCCCCACAGGGAAATTCTCTTTTCACCTACTCCATCTTGCTCTTCATGACACACGTAGGCAAGAGCAAGCTTGGCAGAAAAGGGCAGCCACCTGTAGTGGCACCCGTGGAGCTGAGGGGTGGGGGGTTACGGGCTTTGCTGAAGAGCCCACAGACACGTGACTATTCTGCCAAGACCAGGCTCAAACCGGCAACCATCACGCGCTGCCAACCACGGGGCAGAAGCAAATATCAAAGGGGGTTTCAAACTCCTAATTTCAGGAACTGATTATGAGTCTGATGGGTAGGAAAAATAAGTGAGGAGGTGGTTCATACCTGTTATTTTACTACTAGGCTGCATGCCTGTGTTTTGAGCACATCTAGTAGATTAACAGTCTGAAGCCAGCAGACGAGGCAATGGCACAATGGTGCTTGTCGGCATCCAAACCAGGTGCGATAGTACAGAATAGAAACCCTCACTCACCACTTAAAAGGCTTAAATGAAACACTCGACTCAACCTGTCGCGATAAAAATAAACCTGACCTATCTCTCACTCCTTTCTGGTTGTGTGTGTAAAGAGTCTTATAGATGCTCCCCTCTCACCTAATCCTCTGCTGAGGGTTCAACCTATGTAGAGAGACCTTCTCTGTAACATCTCCAACCACGGAAGCTTATCAAACGGAAATCTGAAGAACAGCGGAGAGACATACGAGGGGACTTCAGGTCTTTCTGCGGGCAAATCATACAGCTTTCTCAGGAACTTCAGTTTTCATTTATATTTAAGAATTGTTCTGTTTCCTATTCAGCATGCCCTAGTGCCTTTTCCAAAGGTTAAACACTTTAAATTAAATTACTCATATAGTCCAGAGCCCATAATTATACTGGTCAGTGATATAATGATTGCCTGGCATTGTTATATAAGTGATGGTACATATTACTGACCACAGCTACACAAGAAAGGTCACCAAGTTTTGGCTTTTAGCTCTGTGAAACAGGCCTGCCGTGTTTGGATGACTGTATATTCACATTATATTATATACTTGCCTACGCCTGACCCTTGCAAGCACACGCAGTCAGTGCCCTGTTGTGTCTCTCAGCAGATGAACACTTTACAGGCCTCTGTGTGATGTCCCCAATGTAACCTTTCAGGTAAGTGGGGTTCCAGGGGTGGTGGACATGGGGGGATGTGTGTGTGTGTGTGTGTGTGTGTGGGGGGGGGGGGGGGTGGGGGAAAGGACTTAACTCAGTACTTATAGAATAGAATATCTTTGTGTTTGTTGTTTATTTATTCGGAAACTCGT
>JAAGVU020000078.1:14888333-14914664 GCA_011763525.2 Mormyrus iriodes | reverse complement strand
ACAACATAGATTTCTTGAAAAACCAATGCTTAAAGAAAACCAACTCTGTGGGGGGGGGGGGTTCAGGAAATGACTTAACTCAGTACTTATAGAATAGAATATCTTTGTGGTCATTGTACATTTACACTGAAACTCGTGTCTTCAAATGACTGTGGGGCTTCAATTTGTCTCACTTCCCAAGCACAGTCATTCTCGCGAGTTTAGATTAAGTTCCTAAATGCTTTGCAAGTATATTTGAAACAATTAGAGCTGATAATAGTGTTGTAGCAATTAGCTTTGCACAATCTGCAGAGCGTGCGTGGAAGCTGGAGGCACTCCCCAATTGCCCGTGTGAAGGAGACATTACGAGAAGCACTTCGTGGTTGAATGTGACCTCCTTTCCTGATGCGCTTTCATTGTGACTGTGCGCAGAGTTTCAGGCAAGTCAAATGCCGTCCTAAAGATTTCAGCAGACTCATTTTAAAGGCAGAGCTGTTACATTTTAAAGAGTGTTTATGAGTCCTGTAGGGGTCCTTGTACTTCTAATCGTCGCTCTTCATACAAAATGACCTTAAGCTACTGATGGCCTCGTCTCTGAAACATTAATAAATATCGGGGTGCATTTGTTCTTCCTGGGATGGCATTCATTTAGCTTTGGGAGGCAGAGGCACAAGAGGGTGATAAGAACACAGAAGGATTATGGGAAATGGCATAAAATCGACTAGGGGGATGAGAAAAATCACCAAGAATCGGCTGACGAGCTATGCTGACACCACATGACAGGCCAACATATGGGTGCCTAAGAGCAGCATTAATATATTGACAATGTGTCTGAACAGTCGTTTGATGAATGAAGACTGACCCTTGATGCATGAGCAGTGAGATAAAGTGGCCCTACTAGTTAGGAACTGGCGGGTTGCTGACTAGAGCAGTTGAAATCAGTGGCACAGAAGTTAGGCCCCGCAGGTGGATTATCTGCCAGAGGTAGGTGTTTTTAAGGGAATTATTACCTGGGTGCATACATGGGATTCTCACCTTAATGCTGTATGGCACTGCTGGTTTTTGTAGCAGTGGGTTAAATCTTGATTTTGAATTAATCAGGTATGTTCAGTTTTAGCTATATCATCACCTGTATCGTGCAAGATAGAATTACCGTGAATGTAAGTATGCAGATTCCCTTTACGGTTTCATAGTCCTATCTCAAAGACTATTCAATGACATGCTACGAAGCTCCAGTTAGATAGAAATAGATTCACATTGGAGGACTTGAACTTAATGCCAGGCCCTTATTGAATGTGGGACCTGCTTGATTAGCAGGAGAACATTTTTAAACTGGATTTAAGAAAGCACTTCTTTACACTGTGTGTAGATGGGCCGAATGGCCTTCTCTCGTTTGCAAATTTCTTATGTTATTATGGACGAGAGTGGGCTGTTTCACCAACAGGCATTGTATGCAGGATCCATGTGAAGTTATTGCCACATGTGAGGAGACTAAAAGACCTGTCACTTATGATTGTGATTTTGTAGCAATTATGTATCATGCTCATTATAATCTGCTGCCTGTAGGGGGGCTCATTGGTTTAACTATGGCAGCCCACAGTAATGGTAACAGTAATATACTGCCTCTGTTTGCGATAGTACTGCAAGGTCTAGGGACAGATACTTGAGTCATCTCCAGGAGTCTGTTCTGCACACAATCACCAGTGCACTGCTACAGTTAATAATTCCCTTTATCATATATTAGTACACAGGCACTGAAATCTACTGTGCTTTTAATAACCTGTTCTCCAGCTGAAGACTCACTGATGCATCAAACGGGAAACAAAACAGATACGCATTGATTTATACATCACAGCAATCACCTCGTCATTAGTTTGGCAGAAATGTCAAAACAAATACATCATTGTATCACCATAAGAATGAATTACCTGTATCACTCCCTGCGTTCTCAATAAGATTGTTTAGAAGCTTTTGAAAGAGTTATCATCAAAGCTTGAGGATACTGGCGTGAGAAGAAACAGTCACCACCAATCCATCTCACCTGACCAGTCCCCTAGGTTAAAATAGGGTTTTGTCATTAGACATGAAAGTCCTATTTCCTCTCGGTAATAAATTCAACTTGGAGCACCAGCCAGTGGGCCAAATCGACCATGCGGGATTTTGGAAAATTACGATTCTGAAATAAAATATAATTTTGGTGGGAAACACAGAGGCAAGGGATGACTGTCAATGAGAAATGTGTTGGCCGGGGGAGGACCGCAAATATACTCTTGGCAACCCTGACCTACTTTGGTAGGCTGTGTATTATCCGAGCTGAAGTATACGTCTACAAAATTCTTTGTAATTCGGCCTGGCATCCACCCTTTGCGTTCCCATCAGTGTTGGTGCGAGAACAACCCCCCATGGTGCTAACATTGGTTCCCACCCCAGAACATTGGGTATTTCCGGTAATCACTGCCCTCCGCATTGAGTCATATTTAATAGAAAAACGGGAGTGTACCACATTTGGGGGTGGTGGGGGGCTTTGTTAATTATTACTTGGGAACCATTTGATAGTGGGCTAACGTCTCATCCGGGGGCCTCCAGAAACCGCTGTTGACATTTAGCTCTCGGCAGAATTTAGCCCTAATGAAGCCCTCTGGGTGCCGATCTCTCCTGATCTACTGGCTAATAACATTAGTCAGAAACCGTTACATGCTGAAGTTTTGCTCTCTCAGACTACTCCGTTATGCCCGAGTACCAGAAGCCATCGGTGGGGAGGGGTGTCACAGAAAGCAGAAGAGCATTAATTGCTCTCAAGGGCACATTTAACTTAACAGGTGTCTTTAAAATGCAGCTTTTACAGTGTTGGCTTTGCAGGTTTTGACCTTCTGATACTGGTGTTGAGGCAGGTTTTGTTTAACAGAATGAAACCTATATCGCCTCTTCAGCACTGTTTACGTGGGAGTTTTCCGTACTGATCTAAAATCTCCATACTCAATCTTATGTACAGGACTGGCTTTCCAATGAATACATCAGGTAAAAAAGAAATGAAATTACTGAGCATTACATTAGATCGCTTCATTTTTAATAATGCTTGATGTGATAGATTCTCCAGACTTTTAAAATTCTTATGCCTGAACTTAGAAGTGTTTGGACGGCAAATGACAGAATCAGTGCTAATAACACTTATTATTGTTCTGAAAAGATTCTTACAGTTGATAAGGCTATTTGCTACATCGGCGAGAATCGAAACCACAGGCGTAAATGTGTCACTCACTATACATGAAAAAGAACGATAATTTGATAGCTGAGACAACGTGAAAGATCTGCTGCTTGGTGGGAATTTCTGAAGGTTAATCATTTAGTGAGAATTATCTGTGTCTGACATTTTGTGCAAAACAACAGGTATGTAAAAGGCGCCAAACACGATAGGACATGAGACTGATTAGCGGCAAATAGTAGCTAATCCATCAGGCCGGGTTGACGCCTATTTAGCTATATCGCGCAACCTTCAATCTTTCATGGGAAACAAGTAACGTGTCAAATTGGTCCAGGGCCAAGAACATTGCTGGTCATGGATATCAACGTTGAAATTTAGTCCGAAAATTTTTAATTTTGACCACTCACCAAGAGTAAGGTGTGTGTGTGTGTGTGTGTGTGTGTGTGTGGTCCAGGTATACATTACATTGTGTCCCCACAATGTGATAAAAACCTGTTTGTTATTTTGATGTTGTGGTAACCATTTTTTCGGTCCTCACACGGAGAAATTCCATTTCATAAAAATCTGTGACTGTAATCAAAAAACTAAAAATGCCAGAAGACTTGTATTTTGTTTGGTTACTTATGGTTAAGGTTAGGGCTGGATAGGGGTTAATATTGTCATTGTTGGGATTAAGTGGATGGTCCCCACAAACATAGGAGTATAGGTCTGTGTGTGTGTGTGTGTGTCTGTGTGTGTGTTACTCCATCCTTTTCCATCAGGGGAATGATGATGTTATATAAATATAATGTAATATTAATTAAACTAAAAATTAAATTACCCGTGATCTTCATTTTATAACACCTGGGATTCTATTTTGACAATCTAATGCAAATAGTAAAGCGCAAAGTGTCAAAATCCATTTTGCTATTTTTAAGACGGAAAAACCAGACTTTGCGCCAACGCAAAGTGCAAATAAGGGTAAGGCGTAGGCAAATAATTAAGTCAGAGGTGTGTCTTGGGCGTAACCAATCGGAATGGTGCGTCACCTCACTTTTAAAAGGCAGCGATGCATGAGCTACGGCAAATTGCCTTTTTAACGACTTGTTTACCTGGCAAACCAGATCGGTTTTCACCCCAGGAAACGGTTCACTCACGCGCAAAGTGAATATATCATCCACAGGAGCACCACTGATCTACCTAAGCCTTTTGAGGTAAAGCTGGCATGGGATGAGGTAGCAGCGAGTAGATCCCCGTTTTTTGGCATCACTAGATCATCCGCTCAGTGTTGAAAGCAGTATAATGATGGCAGAGGACGGGGAAAACAGAAGCTCACTGCTGAATAAGTACAGCGGCTGGGAATGGGGACTTAATTACGCTTGTGTATAATTAGAGTATGATTATGTGAAAGGACCAGTTGTACTCCATAATAAAACGCATCTAAATAAAATAAAATAAGAAAAATACCATTCATGCACCTATGTCCGTAATGAGGGTTTTGCACCCGCACCTTTCTAAAACACACCACTGACAATGTGCCCAGCCACACCTCATTTAATAAACACCACTCTGACTCACACTATGAACAGAAAGAGGGCGCAAAATCATTTGCTATTTTGAGGACGTGCGTACCTGAAAATGAGGAATGCTGGTACTAAACTAGCAAAACCACTTTGTGTCGTGCTTTCTGCCGGTGGAAAATAGGGTCTTTGTTGTTAATAGAAAAATCACACAATTTAAGCAATTTTAAGTAATTTTAAGGGGTTTTTTTTTCTGAAGGCGAAATGATGAAATTAATGTTTAACAGCATACACCAGGTAAAATAATAATGAAAAATGAGATCTTCTAATGTGAAAATATTTCTGTGTTCAGTATGTCGTAGTGTTGAGCCAGGTGTAATAATCGAATGAAGTAAGGAGTGGTTGAATAGCACGGCGGGATTGAGGGTATTAGAGCACTGATGAGAGCTGGTCAGTTGGATGGGTTCATCTATATTTGATTATGTCGCCTTCACAATGAAGGCTATTACAGTACCAGGGTGCACCTATTTTACCTCAGAATAATCCGTCTCCAATCCTCAAAAAGACCAATGTAACTTCACACAGACCGGCGTCACATACATTGACTGAAAGTGATGATTATGGTGCCTCTTTGAATGCCATATTTTTTGGTTTATAAAATACCTCCCGCTTTCATTTAGTCCGCCGTGGCTATCAGGAAGTATCTCTGTCAAAAGACATTGGTTTCTCCATGATAAAAGCAGGGAATAGGATTTTTATTTTTTTTGTATTTCAGCAAAAGAGCAGATCAGAATACTAATACAGGTTGAGCTGTACAGACCTGCCAGACCTATACTCGTTGTATGGATATATTCGACTGCAACGTAAACACCGTTGTGTAGCTTCAACGTTCAACTCTGTGGCAGCTCTTATTGAAAGATCATGTGGATTTGTGCATTATAACAGGAAGGACAGCAAGAAAGTGATGTGACAAAACCAAGATTAAACAAAGACGATAATAATAATAATAATAATAATAATTTTACTGCGGGTGACACGGTGGTGCAGTGGTTAGCACTGTTGCCTCATACCTCTGGGACCTGGGTTTTATTCTCTGTCTGGGTTCCATGTGTGTGGAGTTTGCATGTTGTCGTCATGGGGTTTCCTCTGGGTACTTTGGTTTCCCGCCATTAGTCCAAAAATATGCTGAGGCTAATTGGAGTTGCCAAATTGCCCATAGGTGTGCGTGTGTGAGTGAATGGTGTGCGCGTGCAATGTGATGGGTTGGTGCCCCATCCTGGGTTGTTCCCTGCCTTGTGCCTGTAGCCTCTGGAATAGGCTCCAGACCCCCTGTGACCCTGTATAGGTTGAGTGGTTACAGAAAATGGAAGGATTATTATTATTAGTAGTAGTAGTAGTAGCAGTATTATTATTATTATTATTATTATTATTATTATTATTATTATTATTATTCTGGGGTACCATAAAGCGAGGGGGAAGGTAGAATGATTCCAAGAGCCCCAGAGTGACTGCGGCCCTAAAAAATTTGTAATACAATCATATTGATGTGGGTTGGGGGCCCAATATACTATACTTTCATAAGGCCTAAAGTCTGTAGTGGCACCCCTGGTGTTATTATTATTATAATCATTATTATTATGGATGATGAATTATTAAGAACGATGGGGTATTATCCTTATTTGCCAGAAGTGCTGGTTGGTGTATCACTCAGTAGGTTAATGTACCCATGGTCTGGCGGCTGCTGGTTTGAATTTCGTGGTCGACAGAGTGATTTCACCATTGGACCTCTGAGCAAGGCACTTTACACCCAATTGCTCAAGGGACTGTCTGACCTGCTTTACTTACTGTTTGTCACTTTGGATAAATGTGTCTGCTAAATGAATGTATTATTTACCAGTAGGATGGATCCAGAAGGAATATTGGGAATATGGTTCTGGTCCTCAGTGACTTCTTTTTGTTTTCTGTCGTCTTCACTGAAGCCAAAATGTGTCCAAATGACCGACACAGCATTCTTTTCAGGTGTAAGCTGCTATAGTTGAAGCCAATTTGTGGTTCAGTCTTTTTGCTCATGTCATTCCCACTGCGCTTTGAGTGAATGCGGACTAACGTTAGTTAGATGGGACGGAGGCACGTGACTGAACATGATGTATTTTCATGAATTTTCATATTTTCATGAAGGGGACAGTTCATGAATGTATGCGTTGGAGAAAGTAATAACACGAGCAAGATTAAGTCAGTAGGAGGTTTTAATTTTCAGTTTTGACACTTTTTCGGTAAATTGCCTGGCCCTACTTGAGAGTGAGTGGCTGTAATAAAGGGCATAATAAGAGCATTGGGGGGTTGGGGTCTCTACCCATTTAAGGGGGTCCAGGTGGTTGTATTGGCTGGTTTTGATTAATGGGGGGTGGGGGTGCAACCTATAATTTCCCCTATAATTCACGTCCCTTGGCTGTAGTATTGTCACAGTAACCATATTGTAAATATCTAAGCCTGTTTAAGAAAACATGCAGTAATGAGCTTCACTTAGACCCACCCAGATTTAATCTAGGCCCACCCATGAGCCACTTTCTGTATCTGCTACTGGGGTCGGCCCCCTTCTCCATGTGAATTTCCAGCGTCTGTCCTGGTCTGGCTCCTTTATAAATGCATATATAAATATATGCATTATAAGTGCCTAAATGCCAGTGAAGTTCTTCTCTCCATGAGGAGGCCAATCTGCAGCCACTGTACCCTGATATCATAATCGGCTGTCTGTCTGATGCCATTATGGCTCTGAATGATTGATTCATCTGACATTTTATAGACATATCCCATTAGCTGGAGCTAGGGCGTAAAGGTGGTATTAGCTGCATATTTCCTAGAAGCCGTAATGTTGGATTTATTAAAAAAAAAAAAAGGTTTCTCTCACAGATTTTGTTGTTGAAGGTGTGGGATGGTGGAACTTAGGCTGAGCTCACTCCGTTATTGGGTTTTTCCTCTCCAGACAATGAGGTTTCACATGGAGGCAGGAAGGCAGCTTGGGGTCTGTTTTTTTCTTGTTTGTTTGGAGCGGTTTCAGTGTCATCTACCATGATATTTTCACAAATCTTGATAGAGGGCACTGTGGAGCTTCTCACCCAAGCATTAGCAGACATTGTTTCCACATGCTCTGCTATCCACTGATGAATCCTCCCTTCCTTATTTGTATAATAAGGTGAAGACTTTACTTCAACAGTTAGTATTTTCACCTGAGAGACCTAATAGTTTGCACCCCTTCAGTGGGTGAAGGGATGGATATATAGATAGTTGGATGGATCGATGGGTGGATGGATGGAATGTCCAAAGAGTTTCCTTCTCCGCTGCCTGTATCAAACTGGGGTTAGAAACAAATATGACAGTATTAGACACTCCCACTTTCATCCCATGTAACTGTCCCCATGTGGACACAGATACATCGCCCAATCCAGAGAGACAGCCCCCCCCCAATATAGCAAGACACACCTCCATAATCCATCCAGAGACATGCCACTTTTCCTGATCGCCTCACTCGACCCCAGCAGCTGTCATGGTAGGGGCAGGATATCCAGAGGAAATCTGCAGAGTATAGTGGTTTTATCTCAAATGGACACAGCACCTCTGAGGCGTCAGACTCCTTCTTGTGGCTATGACTCTCTCTGACTCCTGAAGAGTCTCTTCACTGGCACTCTCAGAGTATCCAGCCATGCAGGAAAAACATTTGACATGTGTTTTTATTGATTTCATCTTATAACATGGATACTTGAAGGGGTTCTAACCTTCACCTTAAAGTTTCTGAAATTATTGTGCTAGTATATTTAAACAAATCTGAAACGTGTGTTATAAAATGTGACTGAAGCTCATTATGCATTTTTAAAGAGCAGAATATCTGGATTTGAGCATCTGTCCATCTGATTTCTTGTCGACAAATCAGATTGCGGTAAATAGAAAGGGTTCAGAGCTGATTATCCACATTTGCTAAAATCAGGTTCAGATTTAGGCCCATTTCAGGTTGCAGCAAGGGCTGCTAGCTTACAGTGTCCCTTGATTATGAATTAGGGAGCCCCATGGGAACAACCATACCCCCTGCCCCCCCACCCATAGCCCCCCGATGTTACAGCATGACTTTCCGTAGACAGGATACAAGGCCCACCTCCTACTTGAAAAAGTATTATGGAATAGCTGTTGAAGTCGAAGGTCAAAGGTTATTGTGTGTGTGTATGTGTGTGTGTGTGTTTGTGTATATATATAAAATGTTTAAGGCTGTTTATCTCAGTAAATGTATATTTGCTCAGCACAAAAAAACATATTCTAATTTTAGAACATATGCAGTTAGTTTAATACTTTTATGAGGTATTTATTAGCCAAACATGGTGTGCTAGTGGTTGAGTCAACAAGTACACTTGTATATTGGATGGTTACTGCAAACACTGGGCTGAATTTAGGAGAGGTTTTGAAATAGCTAAGTCGACACATTTTGACTGACATAATATCATAGTTCCACACCAACATTAAGACCATTTAACCATCATTTCCTTTGATCGTCTAGGACGTTTGCACAGTGTAGTATATCCCAGGAAGTACTGGGCACATGGCAACGGACAGGAAATACTTTTTCATCTCAGGTCACTACAAAAGACCAAAAGTAAATGATAGAAAGAAATGGCAGAAAAAAATGAATATTAGCTTTTATACCTTTAATATAAAATTAATATTAGTGATTTAATATCTTTGCTAATGTCAGCAGTAAAAGCATAATTCAATTATGCCTAACGTGTGTAAGAGAGCTTCTGATTTTGTTTTGAATTTGTGTTCCTCTGTTCACTGTTTCAAGCAGCTGCTAGAGATCTACAGTAAATACATTTTAAAGCTATTTGGGCGTAATAAGGTGCGTAGGACCCAGAATGGCAGGAAAGTCACAGTTTAGAGTCTGCTGCTCATTCACACCAAGCTCCCAAATTTAAGCAGCAGCACTGCGCTCAGAGTAGAGCCAACCGCAGACATCTTTCAAGGTTTTGTGTTGATCAGCATCGTCAATGAAATCAGGGTGAAACGATTGAAGTAATGTAGCTGGGAGATAAATAAGATAAACTTTAGCTTTATAGTATTGTAACTTTCCGTGATTTATACTTAAACGCTAAAAACCTATATAGCTATCGACAATAGAACCATGTGCCAAAACTGCATACTAAGTTCAGTCTACTTTCTAATTGATATCATTAAAAGAAAGTAAGAAAAAATCTGTCTGAGATGTAAAATTTTTGAGCCACATTCTTATTTAAAAAAAATAATAATTCTAATTTATTTTCTTGACAGGGACCGTTTGCAGTAGAGTTTAGCTGCAAGGTTCTGTTGCGGATTATTAAGCCTGGTGACGAGCTCTGAGGCATCGTTACGCCTCGAGACCCCAGGCAGAAAACAGGCTTTGATGTCATGCCTGTCAGAGACGACAATCCAAGCACAGAATGAAATAATGCTTGTCTGTTATGAATTGTGTCTGGTTTACTGTGTGTAGTAGGTTAAAATATCAAAGTACTCAACGGTTGTCATAACTAATAAAATGTTTTTTTTTTCCTGCAGTGAGGATTGGTATCTTTATTTTTTAAATTGCCAGATGTTTCTGGTAAGTGAGCTCTTTCCCCAAGGCCAGGTACTCATGGGAAACTGAGGATTACGGGTAGGTTAAGCTCAAAGGGATCCTCTGTCTTAATGAATTGATGTAGAAGCCCAAGAAGGACTTGGACTGGGTATTGATCAGAAAGTTGGGATCAGACTTGACTGAGCACGTAAAATGTGTTCGTTAAATCAATACAAACATTAATACATACACTGTTTGTTGACTTAGGAAAGTTTAACGCCCATGGGGTGAGTTTTCTATTTCCGTCCAATAGAATTGTGGGCTGGCTGACTCTTAGTTCAAGATTCAAGACTCAGCTGTTTTGGTGGTATTCAGATTTGTTTCTGCACAGTGCACAGACAGGCAAAGAGTGCAAAAAAATGACATTGGGAGGCTCACATTAAACCCACAAATCAAAACGGGCAAATAAATGCAATAGGGTATATAGGGCAAGTAGATTTGGGCAAACAGTGGATCTTAAAAATGAAAATTAGTCAAAGAAATTTGGTACGCATCCGATGCGCAAATATAAAAAGAGTGCAAAATGAGAGAGACTGTGTGTGTGTGTGGGTTTGCAGTAGTGAACATGGGACGAAAGTAGTCAGTTTAAGAGTAGAACACTCAAACAATATTTAATATTTGCCCTATAATCATAAGTGTCAGCATGTGTCCCTAACAGCATATTAACTGATTTGGAAATGGATCTATAAAGCCATAGACGGTCATGCTTTTAAAATGTCTAACCATAATTAAACCAAATTAAATTATATTATGTGTACTGTGATGGGCTGGCATTCCATCCAGGGTCTCCCCTGCCTTGTGCCCTGTGATGGACTGGCATCCCATCTAGATTCAACCCCAGCCTTGTACCCTGTGCATTCTGTGATAGGCTCCAGGTGACCCTGACCAGGATAAGCAGTTAGAAGTTGGATAAAATTCAACTAAAGATACAGTAAGCAAGCTGTGCCAAAAATATCCATCTTCAAACAGTTCAGTTGTCGATTTTCAGGGATCCGGCAGAACATCTGTTCTCAGGGGTTAAAAGATCAAGTTGTTTGATTATTTTCAGTCAGAAAATTATGTTACAGCCTGATAATGCGAGTTCACATGTAGCCCAATCAAGCGCATGTTTAGTGTATGACAGCATTCATCCCTGAGTTTTGTAGCTACTTTCCCGTGGCTTTTTGTACTGATAATGGATCTGGATCTTTTCTTTCCAAAGTTCCAATCACAGACTGACAGGTTTCTAATGGAAATCTGGTAGCACAGGCCTCGTGTGGCATTGGAATCATTACTGATTTTGTCTTTGATATTAATCAGTCATCTTTCATTGCTTTAAATGGCAAACCTTTGAGAACTGCCTCACAAGAAACCGATTTGCCATCTGGAGAAAATGGATTTTTCTTTTATCACCCGGCTGAATGTCTCACCTTTGCTGGAGAGCCGGTGTGAGGCGAGGCCTCGTTTTAATTTCCCAGGTGCGTGACGTGGCTAGACCATCGCCCCGTTGAACTCTGAGATCAAACATCTTGTCCTGACATAAGACTGTGGGAATCAAACTCATCAGGCACAGATAGATTGAGTTTGAAGCATTTATGAAAGTGACATCTGATTGTAGGCCTGTATCTACAGTCACATCTGATTATGCTGACAGTGAGATTTGCCTTAATTGAGTTGGAAAAAAGGACAGGCAACATCACCAGGTAGACCATGTGTCCTTTCAAATGCAGAGCTGTGAATGGTTTCAGGTTGAAAGGAGTTTGGCAATCCATTGTGAGGTATGGGTAGCAGGCACTTTGTCAGACAGCTGTCAGGACCGTGCTGCAGAGCATGTTTACCTTTAGTCAAGGTTTGTTGCGGCTGCCTTTTTCTGATTGGACCCTGGGGCAGGAACTTAAGATTTCTGTACTGCACTCTTGCCCACTTCCTGTGCACCTGCGGGGAGCCGCTGGATGTTGGTGCCATCGCTCGGCAAGCTTCTTATTTAAGGTACCATACGGGTCGCAACCCGAGTGCCTCATTCCAATTTAGCTGTCATCGATGGTGTGCTAACTACTCCAGAAACACCAGCATCGGGCCCAATAAGGTTGGGAATGGACAAGTAAAGACGATCCAAACGAAAACACAGTCAGATGAAAAAGACCAATAATGCACAATTGTCATGATTCTCTCTCTCTTTCTCTCCCTCTCTCTCTTTCTTCCTCTCCTCTCTCTCCTGTTTGTCAAGATGTTAAGAGCTTCTCAAATATCTCATCTCTTTCTGTTTACAGTTTGAAGACATGTACATGAGCACATCAGAATCGAGCCAGGACTTCCCGTCAACGGGCCAGGTGGGTTAATTAATCTTCACTGCCTCCATCTCAAGTTGTAATTAAACAAATTTAAAGTTATGCATCACAAATTAGTGGCACTATCAGAGGCTGCCATGATCGGGAGTAATTATAATGGGCAAACAAAGCCTTCAAGGCCGGCTTTCAGCTAATGAGATGAATGAGATAGAGTGTCAGGCTTTGCAGGTTAGTGGAGGAGTATTTTTGTGTTTTTTATAGCTGAAGTGCTGGTATCATTCTGTGGCAGCATTTTCATTCACATAAAGTCATTTTCCCACAAAATAATGCTGTTATACAACAAAATATCAGCAGAATATTGCTATATTATATATCAATATAGAAAACTAAGAACTCTATAGGTTATGTTTATATTAATTCATATTTTACCAATATTTTAATATTTTACACACTACATTTCCATTCTCTTTTACATTTTGTTGGTTATTTTAAATACTTTAGTCACTGCTGCATTAATTGTTGCAGTCCAAATTCTCAAATGTTTGTATAAACAAAGACCTTCAAATATAGAATAATTCAGACTTTAACACTGTAGTTTTTATATATCTATATAAATTTCCCACAAAAAATATCTACCTATATGGTAAGTAATTTATTCAACAGTAGACTGTTATTGCAATACCAGACATCTCATAATGCTTCAAAAATCTCTAGAATTAAATTAACTTGAGCGAAATATTCTTGCTGTAATATTTTACCGATCAGTCAAACAAGATGTTAACCACATGTCTGTCTGTGGTCGTTGACATAAAAATGACACTTTTCATCTGAGTGCGTTTCGGTCCTTACGAGTGTAATAAGACTGAGGCATGATACAAAAGCCACTCATATCAGAACTTGGGAGCAGATTTGATCCTTGCAGAAGTTAAGAGATCCCTACCGCAATTTGAGCGTGGCTCATTGTAAACTGCCAAATCTGATCTCTGCCAGGGTATTAACGTTACACCGTTGCTGGCCCATGCAAGCGCTCGGTCTTATTATTTGCTAGTGGGAAAATGTGACAGCAAACTTGCATGTGTTACAAAGCACCCGGCTGGCATCAGAGGTGCAGCGACACATGCATAAGGCGCTAACACGCAGCTTCTTGGACATTTACACCTTCAACGTGCTAATAATACGTGTTACATGTGATATCCAGCACGCGCCATGTGTACCTACCCAGCCCACAACTAAGGGACACCTGGGTTCTGCCATGTGGCTGTGTGTTCACATGCCATGTGCCTGAAACACTAGCAAATTGGATCCTTTAATTAGTCAATCAGTGATGCGGGAGACTTTATTTGTGACAGCCTGCATTGACAGTCATCTGTCTGATGTGTGTACAGATATTCAGAGCGTTTTGTGCAGGGTGTGGCTCAGTGGGTTAGGATGCCTGAGGTCAGAGGGACGCTGGTTCAAATCCTGTGGTCACAGAGTGATGTCACTACTTGGCCCTTGTGCAAGGCTTACCTCCCCAATTGCTCCAGGGACTGGCTGACCCTGCTCTCTCAATTGTATATTGCCTTGGATAAAAGTACTTGCTATGTAAATTCCTTGAGTGGGAGTTTGTTATGATGGCTGATCATGTTTCAACATTTGTTGTTGCAACGGCCTGGTATGGACAGGGAAAATGCTGGGGGCCACGGAGTTATTGGGGGTGGGTGCCAGTCGGTGGTGCAACATCATTTAAATCATTAGGACCTCTCTCCTGTGTCAACCACCCCCCCATCATGCACAGTACTGTGCAAAAGTCTGAGGCAGCCAGAGGAATTTTTTTTTATGATCTTCATGTTGGTGTTAAACTACAATATTATGTCAGTCAATGTGTGTCAGCTTAGCCATTTTAAAACCTGCCAATATCACCCCAGTATCTGGAGCAATAATCCAATACACCCATGTATGTCATTTGTCGACTCTACAACTATTACACCACGTTTGGCTAATAAATACCTCTTTGAGTTATTTAATTAATTAGGTTAATTAAATGAGGTAGTAGGGAAGTTTAACAAACACATGGAATTACTGAGGTGCCCCTGAGGAGAGGTTTGGGAACTGAAGTGATGTTCATCTGGCCATCCGACAAGACATCAGTGACTTTTTGGAGAACAGAAGAAATTCCTGCACTGTTTATTTGTATATATATACTATTGTCTAATTATGAAACACCTTTAAACAGCCTGAAAGCTGAGGACCCTTTCTCCAAACAAGGTCAGTGATCATACCTCATCTTTGGTGGCACAGAGCTCTTTCACTGCACAATATACACTTCCTGTGCAGATAAATGGTTTTAAATATAATTTCCTTCGGTTACTTAAGATGATGTATGGTCATAAATCCCACAGCAGACAGGAAGTGGGAACTGTCAACATCCGTCTCAGTCATGTGGCATCCATGTGACATGGGTGAGGTCAGTGGTACAGCCTACGCAGTGTTGCTCAACCCAGTATGCTACACTGACGGCTTACTTAGCAAACTGCTTGCTCCCCGTGCGGGAGGCGCAAGTCCAAAATTGACCCGCCGCCCTCACCCCCCCTGCGTCTCACTTCAGGAGAGTGCCATCCAGCGGCAGCCAAACACGAAACTGACAGGAGCCACCTGGAAACGGGACATGGACTGTCCCCGGCCACCCTGGGTAAATAACCTCACATGTCCT
Source organism: Mormyrus iriodes (assembly GCA_011763525.2). Taxonomy (NCBI): domain Eukaryota; kingdom Metazoa; phylum Chordata; class Actinopteri; order Osteoglossiformes; family Mormyridae; genus Mormyrus; species Mormyrus iriodes. The sequence continues at coordinate 14,899,393 of JAAGVU020000078.1, read as the reverse complement.
ACCACCATGCATTTGTATGGGGCCCCCTGTTGGCTACAAACAGTCACTACACCTGGGGGGGCAGGAGGCCTCAAACTGACTTATAGAATGGGGCCCCAGAAACAACAGACCCTGTCCTTGTCTGCATACAACAGACAGTTTATGATTGATACCCAGAAGTAGGCACAAGGAGGTTACAGACATGAGACCCTCTAATTATACTACCAGTGGTCATGTGACAGGATGGGGGGCCAACCTATATTGTTGGGGTGACTATTTTTTACCTCAGAGCAGCAATACTAGGAGCTGCATCTCACCCAATCACTACAGATCATTTACATGCTAGACTTAATACAAACGTGTTTGGCGGGGCAGGGGCGGCCCATTGTCTGATTGACTGCGTTGTCCCAGCTTTTATGGCCCGAGCAGGTAGACTTGGGATCTGGGAGAGTCAGGGTTTAATTGCATTTATATGAATCAGTGAACATGGAGATTGAATCAGTTTCCATCCTATCCGGAAGGCAGAGATTGCATCTGTGGAAAGTGGACCCTGAGTACAGACCTGTATTTACCTAATTTGACGTATATTTAGCATTTATTTATTTTTTTGTGCCATTACTGATCTGGACATAAAGCTCTATTTATTAATTATTTTATAAACAAGTCAATGCTTAAATCAGCAGTCAAACTACTAGGGAAGATGAAGAAAAGATGAAAAAACATGACTTTTGCAATAAAGTAATAATGTATGAATGAAACCAAACATTTTATCAATTAAAAACATTGATCAGTGATATTGTAGACATAGTGTAACTGCCTCTGTAAATTCGGATACGTGTCTCATGCTGATATAGGGTAAAGGAAGGCCCTTCCCTGTGGCTCTTGGGTATAATCAATACCCATGAGAGACTCAGACCTTACAGACATATTGATTCTGTAATCCAAAGCAGTTATGAAGTTCTCCACCCAATGGAAATTATATTATTATAATTATACAGAACTATCGGCCAAATAGTCATGTTGAGGCAAATATGTATCGACCTGGACACCCAGTGTTGGTGTGGACCTGGGGAGGGAGGCAATTTGTAGGCTCTTAAATTTGTGGAGAAAGTCATACAGACTCGGGCAGTTGGCATGATATAGTGTGCTTAAGCCAAAAATGAATGCAAATTCAGGGTAGGTGAGAATCAGTGCGTACACGTCCGCCCCTTACAGGGTGAGCTGCATAACGACAGAATATTGAGACGAACCCAATGTGGCCTCATTTTACCCAGCACAGCACTTGAGTTTTTGTGGTGAAAAGTTTGACCACCGGGTTCTCTGTGTCTGACCTGGTGACAGAGTGGAAATCTTGATCATTTTCACAGAAACGTCTCCACAGAGGAGGAATTTTTGTTTCCTCTCCAGCTTCTCTTGCAGCAGTTTGTAGATGAGCTAACACACGAACACCATTCAAACCACACAATCCCGTGCGCGCACACAGCAAGAAGCCAGCCACTGCTTTCAGAGAAGTTAATCTACCTGCGACACGTATTTTATTAGTCATGTTCAGAAATTGGAAGAGGAAAAAATGAATGTGATCTGAACCGGTGGCTCTCATTCTGTACAAATGCACCCTGGGAAATCTTCCTTCTACTATCACATCAATGCATGCTTTCAGAGCTTAAAGGCACAGCTAAATAATAGCATATGGTTGACGTGGACCCCGAGAATAATGTTGTTGAGGGTGTAACATTGCCTAGTTGATTATGGTATTATAATTTGTAGTAAAGCTTCCTCTGTACAGTACAGTACAGTACTTCCTTCCATTCTAAATTCTATATTCTATAACATTTATCCACATTTTGAAAATGGGCTGGGGTAATTTCGACCCCAAAAATAACACAGGGGTTAAAGGAGCAGTTGTGCAACTTTATAGGTTTAATGAGCACCCAGACTCCATGGTGTTTTTAAACTGAATTTTAACTTTGTTTCCTCTTATAGTCTGCTTATTTTTTCCTCGGACTCGAATAGGCCTGGAACTCTCCATCCCTCAGTGTCAGTGGCCGGTGAAGCTGACCACATATTCAGAAATCTTCAGTCTAGCAACCAGCCCTTGCTGGAATGGTTCGAAACCTTTAAGATGTATATATCAAATAAGAAAAATAAGTATATATCTCTGGTACATTAATAGGTAAAAGTTATTGGTGTGATTTTTTTGGAGCCAGAAAAATCATAAAAGCACTGAAAAGGATCTTTGACATATTTGACAAAGTGTGAACTACTATTATGGTTGAAAAGTCCTCACAATCCTGTCAGAGAAACTGTCAGGGAGTCCATCCACTAGCTCATAACTGTTTCTGCTTCAGAAAAGTCCTTTATAACTAATTCTGATACTGTACACAATACCTGCTTCTGTTCTGATTTGCACTGAAGCCTGCCCTGGAAAAAAAACTATATATATATATCTGCACAAAGCTGAGCTCTGTATGCAGAAACTTTCTGTAAGAGTGTCTCTCTTTTTGATATTTTCTGGATTCCTTCCATCCATTTCTGTAACTGCTTATCCTGTTCAGGGTTGCATGGGGTCCAGAGTTTATCCCAAAAGCTACAGGCAGGGAACAACACAGGATGGGGTGCAAACCCATCACAGAACACACTATCCACTTACAGACCAGCAATTTTGATAACTCCAATTCCCCTTAGCACATTTTAAGACTGTGGGGGGAAACTGGAATACCTGGAGGAAAACCATAAACAACACAAGGAGAACATGCCAACTCCTCGCATGCGTGCACATGCACACAGACACACACACATTACAGAGACTTTAACGCTGGTCGCAGAGTTGTGAAGCAAAGTGCTAACCTCTGCAACACTATGCCTTCCCCTATCTGGATTCTAGAAATCAGTATGTGTATTTTTTCTTTATAGAGCGACCCTTGCGTGTTCTCACAGATGACATTTGGGGTTTTGGGGGTTACGGTCTGGCACGCATGTGGAATCTTTGACTCGATCATTTGGGACTCCCCCTGCTGGGACCTCGATTTGGCCCCTGAGGGACCTGCCTCCAACCGGCTCCCGAAATGCCTGCCCCGTTGGCGGTGTCACCCCGCCCACGTTCCCTAGGAGCCTCTGACATGAAAGATGCAAATAACGTACATGTCCAAAGGTTATTAAGTGTCATTTTTTACGTTTTTTATGAGCGAGGCCCTTAGCTTCCCTTCCTCCTAGCCGATCTCATAAACCCGAACCTCATTTGTCATCTTTTTATACTCAGCGACATTAAATAAACTCAATAGCAATAGCAGATGCTCTTCATATATAATTCAATGTAAAGAGATAGATTTATTATTGATAGTCATGTAATTTAATAGCACACCCTGCTGTAACTATCATAAGACCATGTCGTTTAAATGATATGGCTCAAATTTTTATTGAGATGTGAATTACGGTCCAACAAAACTATGCTTGGATAAAACATATAAACTTCTAAATTATATGTGCAGCTGCGATTAATTCACGGAGAGATGTGTTTGTAGGCTTCATTTAGAATTCATGGCTAAAACAAATCAAAATAAAAATGTTCGTTTGCTCGAACGAAAATCCTTCATGCCAAAGTTTTGTCAAGGTTTTTTTGTTTTTTGAAACAAAAGCTGGCAACTCAGCAAGTCCAAACTAGTTCTGGAGAGATTGTGGTAACGTGACGGTCAAATGAATACTGTTCGGAGTCCCTATGGTATTCATTACAAACAAAATTGCTCCTGTATCCTCCTGCAAGGCATGATGGGAAATGAAAAGCAGTCTGAGAAAGTCACACACCTCTGCTTTCACTCAACGTCTTCGTTACTCAAAATTAACAGCATGCTTTGTTGTCGTGTGCTGCTTATCCTTCATTGCGTTATGTTTCCTTTTAATCATTTTTTTTTTACATTTTCTGACAATTCTCAAACAAATCGTACAAAGCAGTCTAGCACAGTGACAGTGTTCTTTATTCCTATGCCTTCATGCCTAGCTACTCGCTGAATTACTGTTGATATTGGCTACCAGTCGACAAACTGTAATGTAATCAAACTTCTATAACCACACTGAAAGAAAAAAAAAACATTTTTTTTGGTGTCCAAGAAGCTCAAAGCTGACTTTCTATTTCAGTGGTTTTTATTACTCGTGAATGAAAGTAAAGTAGAATAAATAAAAAACATATGTAGCCTAAGTAAACTGTTATATATTACTTTACTTTGACCAAGTAATAGGCTACCAGTATTGTGGTAAACAGTATCCTGTTAATGAGTTGGTAACCTGAGAGTGTCCTCATTGGATATTCTGGGATGTAAATTTGCACAGCCCTTCCCCCATATTCATGTAAAAGAATAGTCTTAATGAGCACCCCGAGATGTACTTTGAAGACAAGGAGCTCCTCTGTTGTAGGATAAACAGTGTCATTGTATCCCAGACTCATCTCCTAAATAAGACACTGCTAGGAAGAATCCTCCAGAATCATCCAGCCGTCTCTGTTAACCAGCATTATCGTGGTGGCTGGTTCATTGTGTTACCAGTTCATCAGTGAATGCAGAATGAATGCAAAACTAGCTTCAGAATCATTGAAACATAAATCAGCCTCCATGTAAGGTTTAGATATCACATTTTCAGGAAGCTCCACCATCTACTGGACCTTGAACTAGCAACTGTTTGGCTACAAAGCTGGGTCCTTATAAACCCCTGGGACACTTATTATTAATACAGATAGCTTGCTACATGCTAAAATATACAATAGTTAACGTAAGTTACCTGCATAGATAATGTGTTTAAGACCCTGCTCCATTCCTGCCATGACTTCTTTTCAGCACCGTTTGTGTTTTTGATTGATTGCTTGGTCCTTCACAAACTCATTGTTTTTAACGTTTTTCCAAGGACGGCGAGGTGTTGCCATGGCTATTTACATCTGGCCCGTGAGGCAGCTGGTTCACTCTAAACCTGCTGCAGTCATATCCATGCATTTCCCATTATCTCTGCAATGCCCCAGTGAGAATCCTTGGCCGTTTGTCATTGAGGGAGATGAGAGTGATTACCATCGAATTGTTTTGTACCGTATGGTTTATTTATTTATTTCTCTGTTCAATCTCACCCGTTATTGCTTCTTTCCACATGTTTTTTAATATCTAAAGCCTTTCCGAGGTCAACAGTGGACCTTCTTTGACATGAGGCGCGACGTCAGAAAAAAACGCTTCATTGAGTAGGGTTTGTTGCAATGAGTGTTGAACTTTAATATTAAAATATGTGACATAGCATAACATGATCGCAATTCACACTCACAGCCTGACACTGAAATCCTAAGGTAATGCTTGGTAGGACTCAGTAAGGAATTGGTTAAGGCACAACATTTTTATTTATGTAGATGGTTAATTACCGTTTACGAAATATTCATCAAAGATCCACTACTTTACATCCGAAAGTAAGTATTAAGTGTTGCTGACAGACGAAATTAAAATGCGTATTAAAAATAAGGTATCAGTGGCATGCTGCAATAACCCTGTAAATTCAGCATCAGAGGTGACACTCCACCCGTTCAGTGAGCTATGCTAATCCATAATGGTTGTATATTCTACTTGTGGAGGAGCCTTTGTCAATGCCTAAAATAGAGTCTTCAGATGAAAGCTCCTTTCAGGCAGCTGAACAGTCTCTTTTTTGTAGCTTCATGCTCCAAGATAGAGAGAAATGTCACTTGGTCATTTACACAAAAGGCTTCAGTCACAAAACAGGCTTCTTAGCTTAGCATTAGCTGTTTCTGTCAAAACGATGGCTATTTATATACAGTTCGTGGTTGTATAATCACTAGTGATGCCAGTGTGCCGTTTATAGTAGCAGACAAGGAAATTAATAATGAGATTTGTTTGTGGTTAAAAAAAAGAAGAAATTAATATGAGATCTATTGGAGTCTGTGGAGAAAACAGTTGGGCTACAGTTTTGGATGTAATTTCTTTCATTAATTGCTTAACTGGCCGTCGTACAGAATTTTTTCCCCCGATTAAAAAGTTATGTAGGAGGTGTCAAAGCAGTAATTAATTTCTATATGACGTACATCTGTACCATCCAAATGTATTATAGTCGATTTAATGAATTAGGAATTTCTAATTTGATCCTTTCTAACAAGCCACTGGCTGTTACCTTGAATTAAAGTGATTTAGCTCTGTTAAAAGGAGCTGTGTTTATTTTCCTGGCCTATAACTATAAGTAGCCTTTGTTAGTCAAATAAAGTGACATTTCATGCACAGATGGTGATGCCAATGATTTAATGCCCTGCTTTTCAACTTGGCAGTGAATAAAACTTCATTGGAATCACTTTTAAATCCAAGGGATTAAAAATAAATTCATAATTAATTGTGCACATATTCTATCACTGAGTTGTTGTCCTGTGTAACTGTGTTTCTGTTTTGCTCTAATCATGCCCTGACCTTGCGATATGTTAGGTTTTCCAGGTTGGACCTGTTGTTTATATTGTTATATATACGACTGTATAATGTGTGTGATGTTTTTAAATATTTTTGCTACACATGCACTACAACATTTGCATGAATTGAAGTGAAACAAATTACTGTCACAAATATGTACCAATGGATCAAATTCAATGATATACACTATATGGGCAAAAGTATTGGGACACCTGACCATTACACTTACAGGACCTTTTATGACATCCCATTCTAAATCCATAGGCCTCCCCCCCCGTAGCTATAACAGCTGCCATTCTACTGGGAAAGCTTTCTGCAAGATTTTGGAGTGTATCTGTAGGAATTCTTGCCCATTCATCTAGAAGAGCATTTGTGAGGTCAGACACTGATGTTGGATATGAAGACCTGGCTCGCAATGTCCATTTTAGTCCATCCCAAAGGTGTTCAATGGGGTTGAGGTCAGGGCCCGTCAAAGTCTTCCACACCAAACTCACCCAACCATGTTTTTACGGACCTTGCTCTGTGCACTGGGGCACAGTAATGCTGGAACAGAAAAGTGCCTTCCCCAAACTGCTCCCACAAAGGTGGAAGCATAGAGTTGTCCAAAATGTCTTAATATGCTAAGGCATTAGGAGTTCCCTTCACTCTAACTAAGGGACCTAGACTAACCCCTGAAAAACAACCCCATACCATTATCCTTCTTCCCCCAAACTTTACAGTTGGCACAATGCAGTCAAGCAGGTAACATTCTCCTGGAATCCACCAAACCCAAACTCAACCACCAGACTTCCAGACAGAGAAGCGTGATTAATCCCTCCGCAGTTCACATTTCCGCTGCTCCAGAGCCCAATGTCGCCGGCCTTTACACCACTCTATCCAATGCCTGACATTGCGCTTGGCGATGTGAGGCTTGCATGCAGCTATTCAGACATGGAAGCCCATTCCATGAAGCTACCGGTTCACAGTTTTTGTGCTGGGGTTAATGCCAGAGGATGTTTGGAACTCTGCAGTTACAGAGTCAACAGAGCGTTGGCAACTTTTACGCACTATGAGCCTCACCACTCTGCAACCCCATTCTGCTACTTTACCTGGTCTGCCACTTTGTGGCTAAGTCTCTGTTGTTCATGAACGCTTCCACTTTGCAATAATACGACTTACATTTGTCCCTAGAATATCTAGCAGTAAAGAATTTTCATGAACTGACTTATTGCAAAGCTGGCATCCTATTACAGTACCACGCTTGAATTCGCTGAGCTCTTCAGAACAACCCATTCTTTCACAAGTGTTTGTAAACCTGACTGCATGGCTAGGTGCTTGATTTTATATAAACATGACAGTAAGTCTGAATTCAGTGATTAAGAGGTGTGTCCAAGCATTTTTGTCCATATAGTGTATTTTCCAGGAGTTTGTTTTTGTTAGGTATAGATCATGTACATTTCTTTTAATATGTAAAATCTCTTTTCGTTTGGTGAACATCATGAACGGGGGAAAGGATAAATTCATCAAATGTACAGATGGTGCGGCTGGGATATGTCTGTCTCCATGGTAAACTTTATTCTCGTTTATTTTGTCCCAAACAGTGTTATCCTGTACCGAGCCTCAGTGACGAAGACTTCAATATCCCCCCCATCACTCCCCCAACCCTGCCCGAGCATGCTTTAGTCCACATGCCGGAGTCGGAGGCTGGAGGCTACCACCCCCTGTGCCCCCCCATTTCTCAAAATGGACTCAACCCCTTCCACCCCCAGAACATGGACCTTCCTGCTATCACCGTGTCCAACATGCTGAGCCAGGATGGGCCCCTGCTTTCCAATTCATTATCTATGGTAGGTCTTCCCAACTCTTTGCATTTGTAACCTCTCAAGGCAGAATCTTTCATTGGAGATAGGACCATAATTCATACAGAGAGGTTAACCTTATTATTAACCAATCATATGTTTTGAATCTGTGAGTGACAGGGGAGGGGGCACTGCAGGGGCCAATCAGCTTTTGACTGGGGCCCCCGTGACCAACCGCCCCCCCCCCCCCATACATACTGATTCTGTTATTTACAGTATGTTCCATGAACATGCATCTACACATTGCTCAGTATATATGAGAAGGTCTTGTTGTAATTATTGCGTTCACTATAGATGACTGCCTGCGTTTGGCTTGGGTTGTGGCCTTTATTTAAACACCGTCCAGTGCTGTCAATCAGAGATCATCCTCCATCTAAAGGCTCCAGCTTTGGTTTTCGTAGCTCTGCTTGAAAAGACACCCAGTTTAGGGAGCAATTTTTTTTAAATAAGAAAGAATGAGCGACAAAATTAAAAATTCAAACTATGCCGAAAATAAAATATATGTTAAGGGTTGAAAAATGGCATTGGCAGATTCTGAGGGAATGGCTTTATTTATCCTAAAACGTGCACGAGACATTTGTCATTATGTTATATGATCTGGGAGAAAAGTATAAAGCAACAGTTGCCGTCATTTTATGAAGAATTAACGTTTATGGCTCAGCTATAAGGTGGTAAAACTTGGCTTAAATCCCAGGCACAATCCGGGTGTTGAACCTTTGAGTGAAGCACTTAAACTAAGTGGCCTTAATTGGGTGTGTGTGTGGGGGTGTGGGGGGGTGGGGGGGCAGAGTCAGATAGGGACTGCAGAAAATATCAGCTTCGCTACTTCCTTTGCATCAAAGGATCTGCTAAAAGAGTAACAAATTAATTTTTGTCAGTATTTAAACTTCATTCTAGAGTTTAAAACTTATAAAAAATTATAGCAACCAGGTGCAGCTGGGGCAGCACTTTTTAGAACAGTTCAGTTGTTCCAGCTGGAAATATGATGGTTTGTGGCTTCATAATTGATCAGAGAACAGAGAAATGAAACCTATGGGTTGGGTTAGGATGGCTCATTGCTATGTTGATCGCTTGCACGTAGCGCTACTGAACGGCACACTGAGTAATTGTGGCTAACCAGGCATCTCAAATGGGTCTGTGAGAAATTCAGGTATAAACCAAAACGTAGCATTTTAACATGACTAAGCGCCTTTTGCATGACCTTTGGTTTCCACACTCCTAACGTTTTCGCTCACACGAGTGAGTGCTAGGCTGAATCTGTTGCATCATGGGCCTGAAATTGAATTATCATGCCAGGTATTAATATTAATATGTTACAATATGCAGCTCAACTCAATTGCTAATTAGCCTGTGGCAACAACAGTCTAAATTATTATGTAATTATGCAGTAAGAGCTTAATGAAATGAGTCAGCTGTAATTTTGTGGCCAATTTGCAATCCCCGTGTTACTTCATGTTCACCTAGCATCGACGCAGTGGGCCGTTAATCCTAATCGCATTTTTGGCTCGGTCTGTGGCTGCTCGCAAATCATGCGCGCCACGGACGATCATGGGAATTAAAAACTAGTATCGCAAAAATGTTGCAGGGTCATGTCAGAACAATAAATGAATAAGTAGATAGAAGAAACACACACACACAATAGAATTCATGCATAATGAAAGATCTTGAGAATCACCCAAGGCATTTATTCTTTTTACCTTAATGTTCTCAGTGCTGGAAGGATATCCATTAGGAGCTCCTATGAATTATGGTTGCCAGGCAACAGAGGGGAGCTCAAGCTTCGCAAAGAATGAAATAGCTGTTTGATAGAATGAAATTTTCTCAAAGCATTAGCCTGTTGAAACGGCCTTTTCTTGTGGAACATAAAGTGCATTTATTTGTCTCATGCATTTTTTAGTAGAAAATTATTTCAGCTCCTGGGCCTTGAATTGCTTCGCCACAGAAAGATATTTGATTTTAATGTGTTTTGCTAAAATACATTGGAGAGAAAGGGGAAAGGCGTACACTCGTTGAACCATGATTTGTGGGCTTTATTTAAAGGGAAGTATAAACTTGTTCAATGCACATAAGGATTTTAGATTGCAGAACCCAAAGGAATATATCAGACAATCCAAACATGTGTTTGGTTCATATGAACTGAAAAGTTCTGTGAGAACAATTCAGGTGAAGAGCTCACTGTTGGCCACATCCTGTCCAATCATGCGTGCGTTTCACTTGAAAGACACAATTTTGCCGTTTCTCTGAGGCTGAGGGTTAATAATGCACGTGTACCCTTTACATGTATTTATTTTCTAGGTTCATGAACAGGAAGGAGAAAGTTTTGAAAAAAATGCAGAGTGCTGCTTTCGTGGCTGCACCTTCATCTTACGACGTGAGAAAGCAGGGCATGATGGGAGTTCACACAATGAGGCCTAGAAATCTCCTTTTGCATAGAAAAAAGACTGTTATAGTGAAAGAGACAAACCTATTTATTCAGCATAACCCTGCTGTAGAAATTGTGATCTTTGCTGAGTAATCTTAATGCTAAAAATATTTCACTTAGCTAAAATGAAAGGAAAAACATACAGAAGCCCAAATAAGCAGAGAATGTGAAAATGATGCTCAGAATGCACTTTCTGTATTTATAGAGAACCTTAAAAAGGTTTTGTGCCATTTTCTGCGAAAACTGTCCCCCCCCTCCGCAAAAAATCAGTCATTTTGTGAATAATTTTTTCGTAATTAATATTAAACAGAAATGTGTATAGTTTGCTGTAAATCAGTGTGAGGTGCTTTGTTATGCACAATGTATCCATTGCAATTCAGATTTTACATATGT
>JAAGVU020000078.1:14869191-14882222 GCA_011763525.2 Mormyrus iriodes | reverse complement strand
ACTCATACTGTCTAATAATCACACACATACTCATACTTTCTAATTCACTGTCTAATACTCTGTCGCACACATACTCTCCCATACTCACGCACACTCATACTTCTATACATACGCATACATTCACACATACTCACACATATTCTTTCATACTCTGGCATACTGTCACCCATGCTCACATTAAATCTCTGTTACTCTCACACATGCGGTCGAATACTCTCCCTGTGGAGTCAAACACTTCCTCAGGCAAAAGGAGGCAAAAAAAAGGCCTGGCTCACACAAGCCGTAAATCAACGCGATGCAATCTCATCAAATGCAGCCGCAAATATATGCCCGTCAGCATTGCTGCTAGTGAATACCGAAGGAGACCCGTGAGTAACATCACACAGTAAGCTATAAAGAACAGAAGATAGTAAGATGGGGCCCTTGGCGGAGTAACTAGTAAGTCTGCTGTATTTTCAACTCAAACCGTGTGCTTTCCTGCAAACAGAATGGTGTATACTCAGATTCACAAATCGTTTAAATGTCCATAAATCCTTTAAGCGTGTGCCTTGCCTTTCCTCCTTCCCAGCAGAACTGGCACTTTAAACTATCTAAAAAGTCCCACCGAGCCATGACTTTGTTCTGTTATGTAATATCGCGGAACAGTGCATTTGCTGTGAGAGGGAAAAAAAAGAGAAAGTAATGCCAGTGAGTTTTGGAGACAATGGCTCACAGAGAAGGCCAGAAATATGACCCCACAGCCCATGCTTAAAGCAGTCCTCATTTACACAGGCGTAGAGAAGAGTGTTTGGGCGTGTCCAGCATATGGACATATCCCAGGGGGACGAGTGCGACGGACGGGCCAGAATTCACACGCTGATGTGAGAATTACGGAACTGCCTCACACACGTTCCAGGCCAAAACCGCCACAGTTTGCCAGGATCTTTATATATTTATTTATTTATTTATTTCATTTTATTCCAAATAGGCATCTGAATTCTCATCATCTACATACACTGTTTTACGATTGTTTTTACTGATGTCAGGGGTATGGAAAAAAGAACAAGAAAAATGCGCAAATGTGTTTATCTGTCCTACTGCTGTGTAATTAACATCGCAAAATGGGAAAATTATATTTTTCTCCGCTCACAGACTTTAATTTGCTGCAATTACGAGCCTGTCCCCCTGAATTAAAAGAACCTGGGAGACAATGAGGCCAAATCAAGCTTCCAAAGTGGTCTGCATCCCCCTATCCCCCCCAACCCACCAAACACTGTCTTATCAGGGTCCAGACTGATCCCATTAATTATGTCTCCTGTCGAGTCCATCAAATCACATCTTTCCTCTCTCCCCATCAACAAGAGCTGTGTTCTTATTGAATGCCGAACTGGAAATGAACCAGCACAAATTAGACCAAATAGCAATTTCATATCCAGTGTTATCTTCTGGATCCTCTAAGAATTTAAGGTAGTCTACTATTGTGTGGAATACAGAGCAAGAGAGGGTTCTTTTTTCCCCAAAATCCTTCCTAGCCGGTGTAACATTTAATCAAATTATGACACCTGCCTACCGTCATCAGCTATGATGGTATGATATGTGATTTTTAATAATTAAATGGGCAATAGTATGTAAGGAACCTCAGTTCGGAACGACTTCTCTGAGAAAAGACATTTGTGATAATAAAGTTGATTTATTAATAAATTAAGTAAGAATTTGTCCTCATGACACAGTGGTCATCACCATTTGTCTTTGAATGGCTAAACTGTCATTGTGATTAAACATACCTGCCAACTAAGTGTCAACTGGAAATGGTTAATTTAAGTCATATGGTATAAATCATATGTACAAATGTAACAACTTTTGTTAATGACAGTGTTTCATGTTCCATGCACGATTTGACTTCTGGAGAAAAAAGATGATAAATTATAACAGGGTGATATTGAAACACTCAGTGGTGAGGACAGTTTCTGTGTGTGTGTGTGTGTGTGTGCGCGTGTGTATACACACGCGCACACACACACACACATTGTGGGGCAAAAATCACAATGTGATAAAACCTGTTAATTTGACGTGATGTGGACTATTTCTTCAGTCCCCACAAGGGGAAATTGTATAAAATTCAATGACTGCAATCAGAAAATTAAAAATGCCAAAGGTCTTATGCATTGTTTGGTTACTTATGATTAAAGTTAGGGCTGGGTAGGGGTTAAGGTTGTCATTGTTGGCATTAGGGTTATGCCCGTAGAAATGAATAGACGGTCCCCACAAAGATATGAATACAAACATGTGTGTGTGTCTGTCTGTACCTTTTAATATGCTGTCCTAATTAAGTCTTTGAAAAGCCTCTTTTCAAGTGACAAAATGACAAGATAATAATCATCCATGTAAAAAAAAAACAAAAATTAGTAGACTTGTCTGCTTGAAAGAACAAAGAGAAATTTAATCACACCAAAAATGCAATATTTAGTAATATTCTGCATTGTCTGTCACATATAAAACATTTAAGAAATCATACCCCTATGCCAGTGAGAGGACATTCCAATTTTATTTTTATTAAAGATTCCATATCAGCCGATTGATATGAGGATAGTTTAGAAAAATGGCCATTATTTTTAGAAATGACCCATCTTTGTGTTTGTGTATAAAAGCTACTGTACCTGTTAGCAGAAGGTTAAACCTTTAAGGGAGTCACCAAAATGTTACTGATCTTAGCAGGGCAGTAGCCCACTTTTCTATCGGTGATAAAGCCATCATTGGTGGTCATTAATCAGAGTCACACGCTTCTTTATTAAATGCCCCCCTGTATGATAAATCATGATGTGTCATTTCCCTGTACTGGTTGTGTCTTGGCCTACTGTAAATTCATTTCTGCCTTTTTTTGATGAAGCTTCACTACATTTATTCCTTCATGCTATTCTGCTGCTGTGTTACTTAATCTTCTCTGTTGAATTTTCTTTTGAGTTTCATTGCGAATTGTTACAATGGCATTAAAAGCACTCCTATTGTTCACATACACACTGCACATTGCATGTATATACACCCTTGTGTCCTGCACCCCCATTTCACACTGTTCTGTGTTTTGCATGTTAATGCTGTTAGCCCTCCCCGTCACTGGCAGTCTGTATGTTGCGCTGCGGTCCTGTGGAAAGCTATTTTGTGCCGTTGTGTACCTGCACATGGGTCAGAGTCAAAGTAACTCTATTGTCATCTTCAGCTGCATGATCCATGGTCATATGCTGAGATGAGATTACGATCTCGTTGGTCATAGTGCAAGAAAACAATGAAAAATAGAAAATAAATTTGAATATGAAAGACATTTAAACACTGACAATCTGACAATCTAAATGCAACAGGCTGAGATATGGATGTATGACAGAAAATTACAATGAAAATGGAAAGATGGTTTGGCAATAGAAAGCACTCCATTGTTATTATTGTTATTGTGATTGTAGTTGTGTATTATTAATATTATTATTATCATCATCATCATCACTGTTGTTTGATGTCTGTATGTCAACTTTGTTTGGTGCCACTGTATATCCGTATCTGGATGGTATGACAATTAAAGCGCACTTGACTTCCATTGTTGGCAGTTGTACAAGAAGAAGACAGAGGCGGCCAAGAAGGAGTACCTGAAGCAGCTGGCAGCGTACAGGGCTAGCTTGGTGTCCAAGGTAAGGCTTGCCCTCCGACAGTATATGGGAATTCTGCATGCAGATCTGACCCTACATGACCGTGAAGGGTGCATAGCTGGGGCAGTGTATGTGTATTATGTGTGTGTGTGTGTTTGACTAATGGATCCTTAGGTTTCCACAGATGAATGAAGCACCCAGCGTCGTAACAGCTAGCCAGCCCCAATGTGTGGTGTAATAGTGTGTGTATTGTTAATGCACATGGGATTGAATATTCATGTAGCATGTTACTCTTAAAGAAAGGCCTGGTTTGGTTCATTAATCTTGTCTTAAAGCATGTTGCTGTAAACAGAATCATTAACTAGCTCTGATTCGCAGTCCTGTTGATTATAATTTTATTGTTTCCCTGCTACATGTGTAAAACGGAGTGTTTTTAAGATGTAAAAGGGAGTATTGTAAGATGTAGAAGGGAATATTTTAAGATGAACATGATGAAGATCTTATAAAGTGCTTGGCACAACCTGGATTTTCAGCCTGCTTTGGGCTTTGGACTTAGGAAGGATTTGTCTTGACATGACAGAAGTCATTCCAAAAGTCTATGCTAAATATTAGGTGAATAAACATCTCAAAACACCAACACATTTCAGAAAGATAACATATCATCGACTTTGCCAAGAATTTTTTCCAAGTGAAGCGTTGATTGATTGCATTGACAGGTTTTGGGGAAAATTGGACAATCGGTTTCCGTTGCATGTGGATACGCCCCTGCACCCTGGTCATAATGGGGTTCGACTCTCCACTAAGCACCAGTGAGCATTTGAGTCACATGACATGGCTCACATGATGCGCTGACATGTTTTGATTTGCTTGAACCTCTGGCAGAGTTACAGCGAACCTGTGGAGGTGAAGACATCACAGGCCTCGCAGATGCTGGGCCCCAAACCTCCACTCTTCCCTGGAGCGTCCCCCATCCACTCGGGGCTTTACCTGGGCCCCCCATACCACCCACAGGCCTCCATGAACCCCTCCCACCTGCCGGGCCTGCACCCCGGCCTGCCCCGCAGCATCGCCCCCAAACCTAGTGCCCCCATGCCTGTGTCCATGGCCAGGATGGCAGCGTCACCACCCCCACAGCTCCAGATCAGCCCCCCCCTGCATCAGCACCTGGGCCTCCCACCAACACACCAGTCTATCTCCATGCAGCAGCAACAGCAGCCGCAGCTGACCGGCCACCAGATGGCGCTGCACTCTCCATCTATGCCACAGGTTCGTGTGCCCCCCCCCACTACAGTTAGCCAGCAACATAACGTGATATTTCATATTATATTCATTTGTACATATTTGCATTCATTTGTTCAGCAGACGCTTTCATCTAAAGCAACAAACAAAGTAGATAGCCAATCCCTGGATCATTTTGGGTTTAACAGAAAAGCCCATCTGCCAACCCTGGGATTTGAACCAGCAACCTTCCAATCACAGGCACTGCATCCTAACCCGACAAGTCACACACTGCTTGCCAGGAAAGCAAAACAAAACAGAACAGCTTACAGTTTTATATCTTGGTCATATCATTCAGATCAAGGAAATTTGAGTGTCTCCCCGAAATGTGCAGTAGTAGGCCTTGCCCTGGGATTCATATGGACAGCTTTGTGCTTCAAGTGCTCCTAACTGTTACAGATGGCCTTCTCATTACCCTCAAAATCCAGGTGTGTTTAAATTATATTCCTACCTTTACTTAATACCATGAATTCGTCATGGACTCATGGGGTTGTTCAAAGTTGGCCTTTCCAAAATACAGAGTGAGAGATGAGCAACATGTGGAATATTAGATGAACAACACAGGCCGTCACTGACGGACTTTGGGACAGCTGGGTTTGCTGTTGAATGAGGTTTCAAAGCACAAACTTCCAAGGCTTGAAACTGCTAATGATGTCACTCTGTATTAACCATTACAAAACCATGGCAAATACCATGTCAGGCTCTATAAATGTTAGGTTCTTGCTCTCTTTGGCAGATGTTGTGCATCTCTTGCTGCAGTACTGCTCACACTTGTTACTGGTCATTTATTGGAAGTTCTGCCTAGCTGCCACAGAGGAGCAGAAAGTAACATGTGAAGTGGGAGTACGGCACAAAAAGGTCGCTTTGATTCATTTATTTCAGCCAGATGTGGATTGTGTTCTTACCCAATTTTAGCCATGACATGTCAGTATGTTTATTTTTTTTTATTTAGAGAGAGTTTACTTATCAGTGGTCAGTGGATATAATCCCCCAGAGATCACAAACAGCCCACAAGAACAGAACTTGTAGTATGAAGAGGCTGTTTATGCCCTGTTTGTCATCTGTTTTCTTTTTTCTTTCTTTCTTTCTTTTTCTTCATTTTCAGCTTTCCATCCTGTGCCACACAATTTGAAAGCAGTCAAAAACGGAATCATTAATATCTGTCATATTGCTTTATAACACTACGGTTTGTGTATATTGCACAGACTGATTTTCAATTTTCCCTTGTAATAAACAGATGCATTATGATTTGGATGTAATTTAAGGTTGTAAAAAAAATAGAAAAAAACAACAACATTGAGATTGATGAATACATCAATTGTGGAGACAAAAATATCTTGGTATCTGATGAAAATCCCACTCTGCGTGGACAGGAAATGAAATTAGTTTCCAAGTAAATCTCCGCGATGGCAATCGCAGCTTACCTGGCTACCGGCCCTTTACAATTGGATGCTGTGTTCTACAGGAACCGTAAAGGCTGCAGAAATCTAATTAAGGAACAAATGACCCTTTCGACATCAAATTAATCTTTATCAGCGCTTCCCAGGGTCCAGGTATTACCTTGCTAGCCTCGCCTCAAAAGATCCTGTAGGTTTCTCCCGAGGCTCATGTAGAAACCAATGAGGTTATTATAAGGTTCAGAATAGATGTTTATGCTCCTAGTACTCAGAGCTTAATTTGTTCCTTAATAATGGCCACAAGATGCAAATGTTTTGAATATAGTTAATTTGTTAAGATTTGGGTAGGCTGTTATTTTACTGGACATTTCAGAATTGTTATAAAGGACTCACATGGATGGCAGCTAGCTATTTGATGGAATGTACTTAATTCAGCACGGAAGGCAGCACTCTCTCTGTTTCAGAAGATCCGACTTTGCTTTTTTCATCCATTCATTTCTGAATTCTGTGTATTAGCTGTAAAATATAACCCAAGTATCAGCTTTCTAGTGTTACTGATAATGACAAAGCTGTTACTGTTTTATTATACTCAAACGGTTACAGGAATTGTCAAACAACAGTCAATTTTATGATGAAAAGTGCCTGATTATGCTACAGATTCTGATTTTCTCCCTTTTTCAAAATGATTATTTAATGTGTTTTATTTTGGCAGTTCCAGAAACAACCTTTCCCCTGACAGAATAATTGACGCTAATTGAAACGGACTCGGCATTCATGCTAATCTGAGCGTGCTAACAGTCAATACCACCATATAAATTACACTGACCTACACATTGATGTAAAAACAACAACTAATTAACTGGGCAAACCATAAATCAATAACTGGGAGCTAACTGTGATGTTTACACGTCACACTGATACAAGAAGATGTCTTGCTGTAAATCTTCCCTAGATTTACTTAACCCAAAATACACATTTATTTTTAATTTTTATAATAAAAGAGGTTTTCATGCAACCACTCTAATTGCTACTACTACTACTAAAATAATAATAATAATAATAATAATAATAATTAATAATAATAATTATAATTATAATAATATAGGGTTATGAAGTGAATATGACATTTCAATTGTGGCCCAAAATGATTTCATTATCAGATTGTTGGGGTTTTGTTTAACACAGTGGAGATTTGAAAAAAAAAACAAGCACATTCAATGTAAATCGCTTCAGAAAAGTTAAACGTCCCTCATTTGAATGTGAAAGGCTTTATTGTATGAGGCAGGGCCATGGGGATTTGACAGAACACTGTATTCATACACAGAGTAGCTACCTGAATGAACCAAACTCTAATTTATCACTCCTCAGCATACAAATGAGAGCCGGAGTGCCCGTCTTCTTAATCACATGGATTAGGGGCTGAAATTGTCTGAAGGCCAATTTTAGATTAGCCTGTTACTCCTTGTATGGGTGAGTCAGTCTTTATAAAGGAAAAAATACATAAGCTATACATTTCTTATTCCGTTCGGGAGTTATAAGCTTCATCCCTTCAGATCTCTCCTTTATATCGGTCATAAACAGCTAGTATAATAATCCTCTCTCATTTTGCATATTTGTGAAACACAAACAAAAAAAAGAGAGAGGGAGAGGCATGTGGTTCAACTTTGGTTTGCTGTGGCTGTGGGGGGGGCTGTACAAAAAGACAGATGGTCCTTTTGTGATCAAGTGAAGGAGAAGTATTTTGGGGGGCACAATGAGTGAATAGGTAGAGTCAGGGGAGGGGCTGGAAACATGGGAGCCACCTGCTGTCGCAGCTTTTCAGGATGGCATTCTTGTGCACCACCGGGATTTACTTCCTTTTCACGTCCATTTTCTTTGGATGAGTGCAGGAAAAAGGTCTCGAAATTAAAAGATCCGCTCCACTCCGGTTCCCCCTTCGGCGTAATTACATTACGATAATTATAAACTATTTATAATCACACAGCATCTCGCTCTATGCATTTATATGTCGACAGAGGTTTGCAAGTCATATTTGTTTTTTTTTGTTTTGTTTGTCAATGTTCCTGTTGTCATATCAGCAGGTGGTGGTGGGGGGGCTACAGTGACCACTCAGCCTCGTGACGTGACAAGCTAGCTTGTAGAATGAATGCACATATATCGTTGGTCATTGTCATTGTCCTGTGGCATCATGGGCACGTGGGTGCCTTTTAGATCCCAGAACCTAGTGAAGAACTGTCTGCCACATTTGTTCCTCACCAGTTAAGAAAATTGCTAACAACTTCCTCTTGCCTATTTCTAACAACGTACTGTGGCTGTCATATTACTCCTTAAGAAAATCTATAATTGAGGAAAACAGAGGCAAGTCTACACACGTATGTTGCACTCAGGCCGTGGATCACACACCCCCTGATGGGGAGAACAGAACGTGAATTAATAGGGACCACGTAAGGCCTGTGGGTTGGTCTGTTTAACCAAAACTGTGTAACACTCCAGAGACACCCAAATACCTCGTGGATGGTGATAACGGCCATTTGTCATCTTTAGCCGACGATGAATGTGAGCACTTTGTGACATCCCATATTCTGCTATGAAGGAGGCGTTCTCAACTGCTGCAAATGATTATAGATGAGTCTGGGGGGGGGGGGTTCTTGTATTACCAGAACATTCCAGCTAATTAATTATGATTTGAAATTTGTTAAGAAAATAGACTGATTAGATTAATAATAAGATGAGCTTGTAGTCATGAACTAACATAGCTGTAAGCAAAAAACACAAGAAAACAACGCAGCTATGTGTTGATAATTCGCACGCACATGGCACACCTGAGTAACTGCGATAATAAAATTAATTTATACCAAAGAATGATTCAAACAAAATTCCAGCAGCAGATTTGGCATAAACATGTTTACACGCATGCTCCAAATGTGGTTTTACCACAGTAGGACTAATGAACAAGGTGTTTTTGTGTGAGCGGCACGCCGAAACTTTGTTGACTCGTATTGATTTCCCCTGTGTCTTTCCTCAAGTGACTGGCTGTTATTCGTTCATGTAGTAACCGTGATTTTTTCGTGATTTTCCAATGCAGGGATTTCCCCTACAAGGAGAGTTCCAGAACATCCTGAGCTGCAACTCTTCTGGTGGCCAGGCTGCATCTCCAGTGATGCATTACATGCGGTCCGGTTGTAGGAATCCCCCTGCACAAGGCGTGGAGTGGAGCAGCGAGTACTGCAGTAACGGGTCAGTGACCTGCTCTGGGCCCTCATTAACATGGTGCCCCCCGATTAACTGCTGAACTGACAGAAGGGAATGCCCCCTCCCTTTTATAAAATGAAAACATGATGGTCTGTTCCCCATGACATTACATCAACACCCAGACCATTTATTAGTAGGTTACTCCTTAAAAAAATCTATAATTGAGGAAAAATGGGCAGGTCTACACATGTAGGTTAGATTAGTGCACTGTGCCTCTGATCACAATATCACAAGTTTAAGTCCTGTGGTCAGCAGTGATTTCCCTATTGAGCCCCTGAGCAAAGCCCTTAACCCCAATTTCTCCTCTGCATTCTCAATTTTACATCATACTGGATAAAAGTCTCTGCTAAATTAATATAGAAAATTCAAATGCAGAGTCAAAACTAGCTACAGAATTTTAATGCCAATGATTTCCTTCAATTTAAAACGCTTATACAAGTCATTGTTTGCATCCCTTTCCAGAAGTCTGCCGAGAGACAAAGCCCTGTACCTCACTTGATCGGGAGACAGGCATTTCCAGTGAAAACCCCCGTCACCTTCTCATGTCAGAAGCAGACCTTCATCTCCGTGGAAAATCCAGTCCAGCACTTACGACTACGTATCTTACACATTCGAGATTTTTCCAGGTTGGCCAAGAAAGGAATTTGAATAACGAAACGCAAGGACTTGCTCTTTTCAGAAAAAAAACGAAAACAATTTGATCGCACGAAACAGCGACGGGAAGGGAAATTTTGAACAAAATGCTTGTTTCTCACGGTTATTGCTATGGAGTTTCCCTAGCAAATGGCCTTAGAATCTGTAGTTTTTTTTTTTTGCAGTAAAGAAATTATAGTCTTCTGTCATTCTTTTAAAAGTCAGTGTTGATAGGGATGTCTGAAGACTTTTAACAGCTTTTTATAGCCGACATAGCATCTCTGTAAATATATTTGACCTTACACTCTTTTAGAGTATAAAACACATTTAAGTATGGTGCAATTTAATCAAGACAAGCTTGCATACGTCTTTAAAAGGGGCGTTAAATTTAAAATATCCTCCTATTTTTTGCCTAATTTTAAGAAGTATTCCAACTGAGAAATGACTATATTTTACCAAAAAAAGCGATTTAACCTGGTTTTCAAAAATTATTCTAAAAATCTGTTGACCCACAAAATAGCATGAGTTATCTGAAGAGGCAGAAAAAGCAAATGAATCAAAAGGAAAGAAAGTTTATTTTGTACTACATAGAAAAGCCTTTTTGTATCAATTGTTGTGTGTTAATTAGTAAGTGTCCCTCAAACTCTCTCTGTGTGGAACAACCAACAGCTTCTGTGATGTTAAATAGACACAGTGACAGACTGAAAACTACTAAATTATAAATTGGGCACATCTGTGTATTATTATTATTATTATTATTATTATTATTATTATTATTATTATTATTTCTTGATAATAAGGCTATATTTAATCTTTTTTTAAGGAAACATTTTTTTCACTTGTTTATGATATAATAAAATATAGGTGGTTGTAAGTAACAATGTTAGTACCAAAAGGACATTTTTTTCTGTTTATTTTTGGACAAGTGGATCCAGGCAAACCATGTGAATATTATTATTTAGTTTTTATTGTGTTTCCAAAAAAAATAAATAAATAAAGTAAAACCTGCATTTTTGTGCAGTAATGTAACTCTGTCTGCCTGTTTACGTTTGTTTCTCAGGATGTTTGACGTAACTATACAAGACCAGCATTTTTTGGAGTGGTGGCGCCCCCACCTCTTCTGCCCCCCCCCCCAGTTCTCAGGCCCAGAGTTCCCCACCTCCATTCCCTTTTACACAGGAATGCATGTTGTGTTTTGTGTTTCCATCTGCCCTGCCCAAAATTTGTCTACGCACTTTACTCACTACCCTTCCTAACCCACGACAGGACCTCACCATCGCCGGTAGCCGTTACGCTAAAATCCCACAAATCCTGTTAGCTGAAGTCCGCCTTAGCACATTAATAACCCTTCCAAGTACAATAGGTAATTAAAACCCATATTCAAGTTCAAGTCACATGGGGATAATTACATGCGTGCTACCTACTGTACAGCAGTAATTATACACGTAATTCTTTTGAAATACAAAAGGCCTACAAATGAATGTGTGTAATGGCAGGGTTTTGACATCTTGCACAGACTGGTGCTAATCTTCACTTCGTTTAATGTGCTTTGTAGAGCCATAACTTGTAGAAATGTTACCTTCTACTGACTGATGCTGCTACTTGAAGAACCATTTAAAACGTCAAACGTGTTCCTCATTTGATTTTACTGAATTCAAAGGAAAGTTTTCATAGAATATCACTGATGTCCTGGGTGGCACACTGGCTCAGTGCATAGCTCTATTGGCTCTCACATCCATGGCTGGGAGCTTGAATTCTGCTTCTTAAGCTTGAATCCTGTGTACAGTTAGGCTATTTCATGTCTCAAGCTTTCATGTAGTATATGTACCATATGATGGACTAACATCCCATCCAGGGTGTCCCCAGCCCTGTACTCCCTGGAATAGGCTCCAGGCCCCAGTGACCTGGATCAGGGGTTATATGATGAACAGTGGCTCAGATCTTAGCACTGTAACGTCACAGCTTTGAGTGTTCAAAATCTCAGGTTTGTGGGTTGAGTTTGTACGTTATTCTTGTACTCAAGTTGCTTAGTTTGGGATGCCCCCTGCCTTATTATTCCTGGGCTAGGTTCCAGGCTCCCTGTGACCCCCTATTGCAATATCTGCTAACCCAGTCCTTGGGGACCCCCAGACAGTCCACATTTTTGCTACCTCCCAGCTCCTAACCAATCAAGATCACCGAATACCTGGTACAGACCCATTGGTAACCGGGAGGGAGTGAAAATATGGACTGTATGGGGGTCCCCAAGGGTTGGGTACAGAAACAGTGCTCTACTCGATGAGGGGTTATGGAAACTGAATAAGTTCTATGGGTTAAAAAGACGATTGTAGCTGTTTTGAAGAACGTTTAAAAACATAGAGTCAATATCACGGAGTAAAAACCAAATGTGTAACTGAAAGGATATAAAAACATTACCTTAAAAGCTTATCAGCTGAAAGGGATGTGTTTTGTTACCCAGTATGAAGGATGAAAGTATTTTTCCTCAGATATTCCAGTTTATTTCCCTAGCGATGAAAGCATTCCTAATGAAAGTCTTCTTTCTCACATGCCTGTGTTTATTTTTTCAGCCTCTGCAGTTAGAGGTTTTGCCCTTCTGGTTTCGGGCTGGTGACTCTATCCATTTTTCCTTATTTTTTTACCTGTATTTGGAAATCTGTGTCCTTCTCCTCGGCAGTTTGCATTTAAAATGGAGCGCAGTTAATGACCCTGTGACAGATTGATGTTCCGTCCAGATGGCCCACATGTCACATGGATCATGTGATCCCAAGATTCCAGGTTTGGATGGGGCCAGGGTTAGAAGTGTGTCTGAGGTCTTTGGGGGGTCCAAAGGTGGGGGGGGGGGAGGGGGCAGGGTGAAAGT
>JAAGVU020000078.1:14840467-14863680 GCA_011763525.2 Mormyrus iriodes | reverse complement strand
TAGGCATAACGGGTTAGGAAAACACACTTTGTACCCAGGAACAAAATAAAAATAAAAATTTGTTACATAGTGCTATTCATCCATCCATTTTCTGTACTAAATTTAAAAAAGGAGAACTGTACAAACAGTGTACTGCTATTGTAAGTACAGTGCAAAATGGATGTTACATAACATAACCATAGGAACTGACCTACCAAAAATAAAACACCAAAAATGTTCTTAACTGTTATGGCTGTGAACTACACAGCATTGCAGTACATTACAATTAATCAATCAAAAATTACAATTAATTAATGGAGCATTTCATTAAATAAACTAATAAAGAGAGCGTGTTTTGCACTTTGGGAAGTCTTTAACCCCAGAAATGCACCCTAGTCGCTAACAGTTGCTTGTTGGCATGACTACATATGTGAGCGTGAAATGTCACTGTTAAGTGCGTGCGGCTTGAGTACCCGGAAGCTGGTAGGTGGCTGTTTAGGTGCTAAAATAATATGTTTCACAGTTCTAATATTACTTTCTCACACCAGACCAAAAAAATAATAATAAAGAAAACATATAGCACTGCCAGACACATGGGCTTTAGATGTAACTAAACAAATACCACAAATTCTTTGCAGAGCAAATATTTCAGCTATGAAAGAAATTAGTTCTGATTCTAGATGAATAATTATCTCCCAAAACAATTTAGTTTTTTTTTTTTTAACAAGAGATGCTGGCCCTATTTATTATTATATATTAAAAATTAAATATGTTTTATTTGGGCAAAGACCTTCAAATAAATTCAAATATAGGCCTACGGGAACATCCAGAAATGCAAAACACTTTAAAGAAAATGGCGTGAAAAACATGCATACTATTCGAACTCTTTTGACTTGGGTGTCAACTTTTTACTTCAATAAAAATTACTTAGGGGATTCTAATGAATTAGGTTTTGGTTCAAGAGGATTTTGCTATGAGCAGAAGGGAGATGAGGATGAGGTAAGTGTGTAAGCCAGTTGAGAGAGTGACACATGGTCAAATGAAGCTTTATTTGCCATTTGTGCAGACAGGCCTGCTATAGAATGTGTTTTCTTTTGCATATCCCATTATGCTCTCCTTTTAAGACACACGCATATATATAGAGGTGAGAGCAAATGTTAGGGTCAGAGCACATGGTCAGCCATTCATCTAGGGCCCATGGACCATTTTTCAGGGGTTTAAGGGCCTTGCTCAAGGGCCCAATGGAGATGTGGCTACTCTGCCAAGTGACAACCTGTAGAGGACGGTCTTGGAGATCAGGGTCTGGTTGTGTGTTCTGTAGAGGCTGGTCTCGGACATTGGGACCTGGGTGTGTGTTCTGGAGAGGCAGGTCTTGGACATGAGGGTCTGGGTGTGTGTTCTGTAGAGACTGGTGTCAGACATTGGGACCTGGGTGTGTATTCTGGAGAGGCGGGTCTTGGACATGAGGGTCTGGGTGTGTGTTCTGTAGAGGACGGTCTTGGACATCGGGGTCTGGGTGCGTGTTCTGTAGAGGACGGTCTTGGACATCGGGGACTGGGTGTGTGTTCTGTAGAGGACGGTCTTGGACATCGGGGTCTGGGTGCGTGTTCTGTAGAGGACGGTCTTGGACATCGGAGTCTGGGTGCGTGTTCTGTAGAGGACGGTCTTGGACATTAGGGACTGGGTGTGTGTTTTGTAGGAGTTGCTCTTGGTGTTCCTGGTCTGAATGCATATGAGCGGCGTAAAAACATATTTGGTCCAATGAATTAAACAAATTTTAATATAAATATATTTCTTCTGATTAATAAATTGATTGCTGAACAGGCCAAGAACACAAAGTCATATCTTACTGTGACTGTAGTTTGTGTTTCCAACGGAAAACTTAATACACAACATAATTACTCACTGGAGACTACAGCAAACCACAGATTAATTCTCACGAGATGCAGCATGATTAGTGTGATCAAATATCGTTCATGTTGTTGCTCTCCTCGCAAACACCGCTCTTCTCTTTCAGGAGATAAAATAATTGCCCCTTCAGCAAATTTTCCATTCCACGGCTCCACATTTAGGGTAATCATGCACAGTCACAGATAAGTCACGGAGAATGGTGTTTGCATGTTCGTTTCCGAAAAGAGACACGTGATAGAGAGCAGCGACGGTTCTCCAGCCTCCAGAGATTCTTTCCCTCTACAAGCGTGTCTGTTTATCGATATGACAGTCTAATTATGTAGCAATAGACCTGCAAGGATGCCACAGAAATGCACTGTTCAAATTAACCAGAGCGAATCCGGCTGACCATATGGAAGGCAGAGATCCTCTACTCCTATCTACCAATTGTCCAAATGTTTATTTCGGAATGTATGTTAAGGCAATAAGTACACAACTTGTGAAAGCATAATTAAATAAACCTTGTTAGTACACTTACCATCAGGAGTTAAAAGTAAACACAAATTAATAATTTAGTTAACAAGCCCCTTTGTTCCCTAATTAATTTCATGAATACATGTATTAATGGATACTTATTAGTGGTCAGGCACGTAGCCACGTAGAAAAATAATTTGTTTGCTCCCAACCTGGCACATAGCCTAGTAGTGAAATAACGAGTGCATACCCCCCCTCGAAATTCATTTCTGGCTTTGGGCCTGTTAGTGGTGTTATTAGTATGAGAGGTGGGGCCCATCACTTGTTGACATTAATTTTTATGTATTTTATTTATTTAATGGACACTATTATCCAAAGTGATGTATATTTCAGAAAGCAGGGTCAGCCAGTCCCTGGAGCAATTAGGGATTAAAGACCTTGCTCAAGGGCCCAACAGTGACATTACTCTGCTGGCCAAGGGATTTAAACCAGCCACCTTCTGATCCTTGCATCCTAACCCTCTGAGCCAAACTCATTTATTAGGAGCAAACAGGTGAATGCTGGGACCCCACCTGATGGTTTGGCTAGGCTATAGACCATAGTAGGTACGTGTGCAAGATTAAATGCCTTTGCTCAGACAAGTAACCAAATTGCCTGAAACAAAACCAGCCTCACTGTTGGTTTTAACAGTGGTTTGCCGTCTGTCATTGTGAGATTTACATTATGAATGGCTGATTTGTCCCCCCTGTCTTTGTTCACAAATTTCATTAAATGCATTACTTGTTTGCAGATGTCTGATTTGTGGACAAAATGCCCTGATTTCTGACCTGTGTGGGAGAGGTCAATGTTTTTACATCGTTCAATAATCAAACGTGATTAAATTCATGCATTTAAATATATTTATATAAATGCTAAGGATTTATTTGTTGTTTTTGCATAGGGGTGCAAAAATAGAATCAGTGAAGGTGCCAACTTTTGTGAGAGAACAATAAGTACTTTCATTTGTTTGTCTGTTCATTCGTTCAGTCGCTAGCCCATCTTGCACGGTTATGAACACGTTTCTGTTTAGTGTCTTTCGCGGGTTGTCAGATGGCAGCTTGGGAAAACACCCTGAGCACACCTCTGACACAGCGGGGACCTTGTAGTGGGCGTCGAGACAAACGGAGAAACAGAAAGAGTGCAGGAAAAAGAAACCTAACCAAGGGGCATCCGATGACGGACTTCATTATTTGATAATTGTGTTGCACTGAAAACAGTAAATTCTTATGGCAAATAGCATCTTCTAGAAATCCAGTGTGCGGTGACTTCTCAGTGATAATGACTCTTTCTGCTATGTGTGCATACTCTGTTAAAGATTGTAACGGCTCACATTTCCCGTCCCAGAGGTCACCGCTAGAGGAGAGCCTGCATGAACTGGGCCGGTGATAACACCATCCACACCACCTAGCATGACTTTGAAATAAAATCTGTGGTCACTCATAGGCATAACTTAGCTCAACCTCCAGAGGTGGATCCCAGCCTCTTCCATATCCTGCCCCTTCCCAGTGTCACGCCAAGACGATGGACTTCACCAGCACCACCACCAAAACAAAACTAAGGAAGATCATAATGTCGGAGACTGTAATCAGTGAAAAGTAGACTGTAAGAAGTAAATGGCATTCTGAATAATAATAACAATAATAATTATTATTATCATTATTATAATAGTACATAACAACATAAGAAATGTACTAACCATTCGGTCCATCAAGCTTCTATCCTCACTGTGAATGTCACACCCCATCCTATGTACTATAACCTTTTAATTGAACTGGATGTAATAATGCTTTATAATTTATGTTCACAGTGATTGTTTCTTATTCCACATAACGCTGCACTTCTGTAATTTGACTACTGTGAATGGGAAAGCTAATAATGTTTATTAGGAATCCAGCTGAACATAACTTACAAATTTTATCCTTGCAGAACCAGAGGGTGAATATACACACACACACACACGCATGCACACACACACACACGTGTGTCCTGACTTTTGACTGGTATTGCTTATTTTATTTCCAGATGCTTTTATCCAAAATGAGGTCGAATTGAGAAAACAGTCAGCCAGTCCTGGGAACAACTGGGTTGTTAGGCCTTGCTCAGGCTCCCAATGGTGATGACATCACTTGGCTGACCATGAGATTTGAACCTACCAATCACAGAAACAGTGGCCTAATCCATACATCTGCACCGATATAAAATCTATTGTAGCTATGAATTTAATATTACCTTGCTGTAAGGTCAGATGGGTGAGAAATCAGGTGTTAAAGTGATGCAGTGCCAACTGGAAAGTCACGTACTACACGGGTGCACCTGACAGTTAGAGGGACCCGAAATGCCAAAGCACCAGTTAGGCCAAAAAAACACAGAGTGGGCCATACAGCACGGTATTCTTACGAAACGTAGCAGATGGGGCGCTGACTGTTTTTTTTCCCTTCCTGTTTTTACCATACAGACTGGTGTGGTTTTTATTTTATTTTTTTGTAACGTCGGAAAAGGCGACTCGTCGGGCTCAGAGATGGCAGTGCTCCCATAAACTTCACACCCACCGGCAAACAAGTGGGGCGACAGAATCTTCCAGAAAACGAGAGACGCCTGCTCAGCTTGCTTTGGGCACGCGACAGTCGCCGGGTCCTTATTGTGATTACCGAGTAATGAAACTTAACTCTGGTGTGGAAATGCTTCTGTTTCCCGGCCGTAATCTGCATGACCTTACATATCACCTTAAAAAAACGAAGAAAAAAAAAACAGTGACTTACCCAACAATTCTTCACAAACAGAATTAACAAGCTTAGGTGATAACTGTGTAAATTCACAAAAAAAGAGAAACTTTCTATCCTAAAAAGAATGAAATGGGTTCCTTCTCTTACTGCCATCCCTAAAGGCATATGCGCCGGTGCAATAATTTTCTGTACCTCTCCCCCCCCCCCCACCCTTCCCAGTGTGAATTCTCTGGAACACGGCGAACAGTGTGTTTGTGGATCATCTGAGCCCTTTGGCAGGGCGTAAAGGAAGACAGAATCATCTCCCTGTTCACTGATGCATTTAGGGGGCCGAGGTAGCTGGCAGATGACAGCGGCGTCACTCGAGACAAGCTCCGTCGATCTAAGACACGTTCCGGTGCTGGGGGACCAGCCGAACGAGCTCCGACAATGAGCTCCGGTCTCCTTGGAATGCCTTTTCATCTCCTGTCTTTAACTCAGCCTGCCAGACTTTTTAAAAAGGAGTTTATATGATTCCAGCTTTTGCTGATATAACCTAAGGATATATATATCCATCAAGTCATCATTTTGATGTTAGGAGCATGAAATCCCAAATGAGCGAACAGTCTATAGTAACGTAGAGTGTCGAGAGAATTGTTTCGCTGTGGCAGAGACCTGAATATGCTTGTTAGTCATGCATTTAGAAAGGGAATGATTTTACATTATTCTTGGTCAGTCCTATCAAGGACCACAATGCAAAGTGGATCTCTCTTACATGGGCCGCGATTGCTGCAACCAGACTTCAGGATTATCAGCAGACATGCGAAGGCCCTGATAGATCACAGATAAAACCAAACCTAAACTGATACTCTTGGTCACACTCTGTCCCATGCTGAAGGGGATGAAGATCGCTCAGGTAAAGCTAAAAGACTGTCAAGTCAAATTTCCTGGAAAGTCCTAGAGACCTTCTAGTGCTGTCGACTTCGAAGACCTACAAAATGCAGCACTGTGTCAATCCATAAGGTGACATAGGCAGCCACTCAGGGCACCATCTTCTGAGGGGGTGCTGACTTAGCAAGGCAATTGCACTTTATATCGGTCAGGGGGCGCCGGCGGGGAAGTTTACCTAGGGCACCACATTGGCTTCGAGTAGTAGTATGGACGGGATGTATACAAAGACTTTAAGCTTTTAATTTCAGTTGTAAAGTTAAGAATTCCTTACAATTGTGTACATAGAATTGCAGACTATGGTCATGTTTACTTTAAATGCAAAGCAAATTCGATGTGAGAATAGGTTAGTCTGCACAAATTCATATATATGAATACACAAGTTTTATAAAGAGAATGATACGACATTTTTATTTTCACATATGTTAATGGACTAATTTTAATAATGCATGCATGTTTGCATGGTCATAAATTATGAGGGGATGAGGGGTAACTCAAAACCGGCTAATACAACCACCCAATAATCATGTATCCCCCTAAATAGGTGGATACTTCAACCCCCCAATCTTCAAACCACTTACGCCCTTGCATGTATAACCCAGCATCCCTGACCAGGATAAACGGGTAGAAGATGGATCGATAGATATAAGGGTTACATCGTCTGTAAACTGTTGTTTGAAAAAGTACCCATAAATAAAATAAATATACTCGTCCTGACATTAATGTGTGCATCCAGAATGGCGGAAAACTTCCTTTGTCTTCCCTTGCGTTCCTGAAGGTATTGCATATAAGCTTGTAAATTGTGTTGATTGTAGTATTTATAAAAATCTGATATTGGCAAGAGAGGTCTCTACTGACAAAACATAGCTAGCAGGTGTGTCTGAAAAGAAGACAATTATGTGGAACGGTGTCGCAAAGCTTGATACTAATGGAGAATTTACAGTGTGCTTTCAAGTGGCGAAATTGTTCACTCAACCCTAGGTGAATTGAAAAGCATAAATTTTAAGCAGCAAATTCTGCTGAGTGTGCCACTTAACTTTATATATGAGGCCATTTTCTAACACCTAGCAAAATTTCGTTATCGAGAATAGCGTCATATTTTTGAAATATGATTCCAACAAGGAGGAAAGTAACCAGTCCTAAGGACATTCTTTGGAAATAAAACGATATTTGTTGTTGGCCATTACAGTTTAATAAAATAAAATGTAAAATGTTCTTTCATAAAATGTCACACGAAAAGATATGTCTGCTACCTGTACTATGAATGATTGTTTCTTTCGCTTTAAGGTCACTACAAATGGCAGCTATGAATACTGTGGAAGCGACAGCACGATGTCACAGTGAAGAGGGCACCTGATTTATAGTTTAACAAATACATTCCTGTTATCCACCCGTATGAAGGTGCAACACTGATATGATTCCCAGATCTAAAAACAGGCCTATAAGATTATATACAATATATATAAATTCAATATATATTCTAAAATATTTTAACTAGTTAAATTGGCAAAGTTGTAATTTCACAGTTCTGGGTTAATAATAATAAAAACATCAATAATAATGACGATGGTATGGCGAAACACTAATATGAAAATCAACCTACTTTTCATTTTTTAAACTGATCTACCTCCAATGTTACAAATGTTGCTTACTACTGTCACCTACTGGTCACTGTATGAACCGACGCAAGCTCTTCCCCACACTTCCTCTTACCACCTCGATCTGATCTAATACCTCATTTGTGCTCCGCATGATGCACAAAGTGCTTATTTACTGACCACAGCTTCACTATTAGTGGGGGCTGATGGAGTTTTAGATTGAGGTTGTCGGCTCTGACGACACCCCCGACGTCGGGCTCGGTGTAGATGCAGGAAACCTCTGTCAAGGGCTTGTGAGTAATCACGTTGAACAGCAGGTGGTTAAACAAAAGAAAACTGCCAAAAGAGAGGAAAAAAAATAAAAAAAAACAATCCCCTTCTACTGCTTTTAACCCCGTCCTTTCAGATGATTTTTGGTCTCGGGTTCATGTCTGTGCATAATAAATACTTTACATAGGCTATAATATGCATGCATGAAATTGACTGATGAAAGGATACGTTATTTAACTTTGCTGGATTTTGTGCCTCTGTGGCTGATCGCGCTTGTTGATAGAGCTTCCACCACTGCAGCATCCATTAGTCGTCCTGCTAGCGTTACTGGCCAGGATTAAGCATGTGGCTGGGTGGAGTTCACCTCCCTGTTACAAAGCTGTCATTGATGGTCCGGACAGAGCGCTCATTATTAAAACCCACCGGAGCGAAGCTTAGGCGTAGGACATAGCAAACTTACAGGAAGGATTAGCTGTCACTTCATGCATTTTTTTTCTCCGATGTCACAGTTGACTTGTAACATCTTGGTAGCCTGTAATAACAATCCTAAAAATAATTCGTTATACTGTCGATGCACGTGACTAGGATCACGCCTTTGACTTTGTGATTATGTCCGTAGTCTTATGCATTTCCACTCTGATCCCTAAAACTGATTTTTCATTGTCAGATCAAGGATTTTTACAACTTTTAAACAGTGAAAGCCTGAAAGTAAACCTAGACTAAAGGGTAAGCGTAGCACCAAGCCGGGACTACCAAACCGGGTCCTAAATCTGCAATTGATTATGGCGGGGGGTTTTCAGGAAATGGTCTGATCTTACATTTCCCAAATGAGACCCCCGCCGCCCCCCCCCCCCCAAAAAAAACCCCAGTTAACTATGACATCGGAGGAAGAAAGAGAGGCAGAAAGAGAAGAAAAATGCTAGCTACATGACAAGGGGCTCGTGTTCTGCAAGCAAAAACACAGACAACATCACACCCAGAGTAGAAGTTTATGTCACTTATAAGCAGTGAGGCCTTCGTCTAGGTTGGTCTCTAAGGTGCCAAGTGACACTTTTCATTTCTGAATATGAGGAGGCATGGCGGGACTAAAGCAGATACAGGTTTATACATTTTTATATGTTTTAGGAAAACATCCTGTCAGCTCTGTGTTAAACTGAAATTAAATAATATTTTTAAAAGATAATTATAACACTATGAAATATTATACGGAAAAAATACTTTATGAGGCTTGTATTGCATAAAAGAGGAATATAATTCATTTCAAGAAGAATGAGAATAGTACAATAAAAATTCTAAAATGTCTGTAGGGAGAAGAGACTTTAGACTATATTGATTTTGTCTGTCAATGACCAATAATTATTGTTACACTGCTGCCCCCTAGTGTAATAAAGAAGCTGGTGCACTTCAGAACCCCATCTGCTTGCAGTACTTATTTATGTAGTACTTTATTCCTTACTGTATACTGTAAATAAATGCCTTAACCTAGTGTAAGCTAAACTGTATTATAAACTGACATCAATACAATAAATTAAAAATGCAATACTATTTAAATATATAATTATTTAAAATTACAGTATTTAAAATTTTTGAAAACCGGTTCACCGCTTATAATGTTGTTTTATCTGCGCAATGTCCTTTAGACTTTCATATAAACTACATACATAGAAGTACAATATTTAAAAAGCCGTACTATATTTCAATATGAAGCTGAACACGTGATTTCCCCCTTTTCAGAATAATAGCATCATAATGATGATTATGAATGATGTAATTCATCGCGCAGAGTACAAGCGCTTTTTCTTATACATGTTGTTTGCCCTGATCCTCACAGCTGGCCCGGAGCGGATCGCGCTGCCACGCCTGCTCTTCAACGTCCATTTCCTTGTTTACCCGGAAAGTGCTGCGTTTACCTCCGCAAATGCGCCGGGCTGCGTGCAATGGCTTTTATAAAGAAGAAAGAGCGTCCCAAAGAGAGGTAACAAAACATGAGTGTGTGTCCACTGTGGTGATCCGTAGCGTTGTCACATTTAAAAGTGATTAATTTATATAATTTGCTTTCTAATGATCATTATTGTTCTTGCATGCATGCAGCACCGGTGCTTCCTTAACGCGGTGCTCCGACTTCAGGCGACTTTTAACCGAGCCTCCTGGATCCGGAGCGCCGCTTTAGGCCGGCCAGCCTCTCTGTCATTATAGGTGCTTATGTGCGTTTCGGATCTTTTTGATGAAACGCTCTTATTTAAGATCGCACGCGAAAACGCGCCGGTGTCATTGACGATTGATCCCGAAATACTTGGGCGGTCCAATTGGAGTTTATGCCCTTTGTGTACCATCAGATATCTTATACGGAATCTTTATTATTATTATTATTATTATTATTATTATTGTTGTTGTTGTTGTTATTTTTATACAGTGGGCCTTTACTAAAGCGTTTCTGTTTCTATTTTGTATTGAATTATTACAATGATTCAGTATTCAGTATGTGGTGCTTTAAAATCGTTCTTTTGTGTCGTTTTATGCGGTTTATTTCCCAGCGTTTACTCCTGGCCTGTTAGGAATGAATGCTGAAGGTGAGGTTGCGAGTGAGGTTCCGGTAACATGCGGTTATGTCAGAAGACATTTGCCCCCTGTAACGGCATCAATAACATGACCACCGGAGACTCTTTCTGCTGCCCCGGGCTCGGGCAATCGCGGTGAAGGGGTCATTTGGAGAAGGCAGTAAAATGTGGGATGTTCAGTATGAATTTTAGGTGTCCAAAGGGGGCAACGACGCACGGAAGTCTGGGTCAACAATATTTGCGTGCTGACCCCACTACACTAGATATTAAGGAGATGCTAAAGCAGCATGTTCTGCTAACCAGCCAGCTATCTACGATCTCTTGACTCTACTCACCGGCAATTTCTGTAGTTTTTGAAACATCTGGTGGGGGAAATAGGGGGATTTCTGACTAGGGTCTCAGAAACAACAAATCTGCCTCTGGCCCATGGTGGTGGGATTCTGATGGGTTGGTGCTCAGTGACCAGTTTAACCCACCTTTCAGTGGTCTACTTTCTGGTTACATGCCACTCATCACGATCTGGAAAGCCTCAGTGTTTCCTAGTCACTGTTCCTATTATCAACCCTTTAATATTTACATCTAAGTCAGTTTTTGCCCATTGTTTCACATTTGGGCTGTTAAATTCCTGTAAGACCTAATTTGCGTGTGTTATGCGTTTTATTTTGATACTTTCAGCCTGAATATCTTCAATATATTGTGTCTCAGTGATGTGTGGGATTCCCCGCAGCCTGGCCCTAACCATTTCTCAAACAGATTGCGAAGGAGCTTTACAGATGGAGAAATTTCAGAAGATGTGTTTTTCCCATCATGTTAGTGGTGCAGGCTGGACTTTTGCAGTTTGTGGCTCAGAGGTTTAGGCCTCTGTGCCTATGATCTGAAGGTCACCAGTTCAATCCCCATGTTAGGCAGAGTAGCCACATCTCCATTGGGCCCTTGATAAAGCCTCATAATCCCCAAAAAAATCCTCCAAGGGTGCTGGATAAATGGTTGACCCTGTGCTCAGACCCCAAGCTTTGTTCTGAACTCTGTTTGCATGTGTATGTCTTAAAAAGGAGAGCAAGATGGTATATGCAAAACTGAATACACTCCAGTGTACCTGTTTTCATACTTGTAACTTGGAAAATAAGGCTTCACTTTGTTCTGGATGTTTTCAGAGGCTAATAACTTTTCATGGCAGTATTGAGTCTAAACCTGACTATGGAGGTTTCAGCTGACTACATATACAGTTATTTTACTCTCCATATACCGTTAAATAATAATAGTTTTTGTATAGAACATGCATTGTGTCTGCTGCTAAGTTGTTGTTTGGTAAGTTTGATGAGTATGAACAGAAAATGTAACTGTAAGAAATTAAATAAAATGTAATTAGAATTAAACCTTGCAGAGATGGAAATCTCATTCTTCATGTGCAAAGTTGAGACATTCTGTACAAAATACCATGTCTGCTTTGGTAATTAGGCTTTACTGCACTAAGACACAGAGATGTTGGCAGGTTGGCTTCTGTGTGATTCTTTTTCTGCTTTTGTGTACTAATGATTTGCTTTTTCTCTTTTACTGTAATTTTTTTTCCTTTCTAGGTTTTCCCTGTTGCTGCTTGACCTAGAGGAGTATTACTTTGAGCAACACACTGCGTACAATGTGATCAGTAACGGTACAAACCAAAAAAGGTACAAGTCTGACGACAACCTCTTTATCCAGTACCTCCATGTTTGATCTGAAAGGACTAGTTATGGTGCACTTTGTTAGCTATTAATGAAATAATTTCTTGTAGTGCTTACTCTGTAAGTGCTAGAAGAAACACATAGATGGAGGGTCACATGTCCTGTGTAGTCAGTGTACAGTGCAGAGCATCCAGTGCATTTTATCCTTCCTTCTCCTTGTCATACCTGCAGCCTGGCACACTAGTGACCCCTATTGGCCCCCCGGTGTATCATTAGCATTGAGTCAAATTCATAGTAGAATCATCATCATTCACCTTTAACAACGCGGGCACATGGCGAGTGATGTATGGGACTGTATCATAGGGTTATTCATAAGAAGAAATCTGTCTGGAGAGTGGCTGTTGTGCAGAATTTTCACTTTTTGTTGTTTGTTTGTTTTACTGATTTTAAAATGCTGTATTGCCTAGGAGAATAAGAGGATCACTGAAGATCTGCTCTAAATCCATCATTTTTGAGCCAGAACCAGCCGCTGAACCGATTTTAAAGGTATGTGGCAGGAAATGTAAGACGATGAATCACTTAATTGTTCATAGATTTGATTTATTAACTAAAATGTCTGATTCCCCAGATACCGCTTAGAGACTGCAAATTAATTGAAGGAGTTGAGGAGAATGACCAAAACCCTTTTAATGAGTAAGTTCCTTATGGAGACTATGGGTGTAGAACTGGACTAAGGAAATGGACTTAAGGTGGAAAAGCTCGCATTTATACTCAACAATGAAATTTAGCCTTAGTGCGTAAAGGTATTATTGTTGTTATTGTTATTGAACTTTTTCAATTTTTTTTCCTCTCAGAAGCAAGCTGGTTGGACTCTCCATTGTTTGCAGACAGGTATGTCAACTGTAAATCCAGGTCATTTGAAAACCTTTTAGCTACCTTTCATGCCTCTAGAGGGCCTGTGCTCCCCCCTTTTCCCTGTCTTTAAATATTGGTAAGCTATAGCAGTGTTTAGTTTTTTAGCTTGCTCACAGGCACCGTTGTATGACAAGATGTTAATGCTAATCAGTAATTCAGTGTCCTTGTTATTTAAGGTATTTCTCATTAAGGAGAGCAACATTGTGGCCCCCTACAGGATTGAGCGGGTAAAAACAGTCTCTCGCTACTCCTTATCGATACACCCTGTCCACATCATAATGATGTCTGACTCTCCTAGAGTATGTGGTTAAAGCCAACTTTACGTTATCAAATTCAACGTTTTTACCAATTGTGCAGGGGGATCAGAGTTTCTTCTTTCAACTCGATATGTTGAGGAAAACGGAGGACGTCATCCAAACGTTGCTCCAGGTACATGGTTCCCATAGCGATGACAGTGTGCATAGACTATGTGAGGGTGGACTTCCTTTGAGCTGACGTACCTTCTTGTGGCCTGTTGAATACCACCATCCCCCCAAAGCTACTGTTCCCACCTCGAAAGGCTTCACTTCAGATATTCTGATAAAACAAAATGGTCATCAATATTTTGATATTTGGGATTTCTGTCAGGGGTCTATGGACTTGTTTCACTTAGTAAGATGAGTTTCTGTCGTGGTTACAGCTACATAGAGCATCATACCTCAACAAACTTGGAGACCAGACTGCCATGGTAAGTTACCTTGATAAGGTTTATTTTATGACCGCTAAATGGCCAACAAATGACTGAAAATTCTTGTGAGGTAGAAATGTCACTGGAATCCATTTGGATCATGTCCTGAGTAGCTCCAGCATTTAATGATTGTTTAATTTAATGACAGTTTTTTTTTTCGTATCATGTTAAAATCAACTAATGGTTCTATGTTGCACTTCTTGTCGTAGATCGCTGCCAATCTGCAGTCTCGGTTAGCCCGCACATCATTCGATAAGAACAGGTATGCCTCAGCACTGTATGTTTATAGTACATAGGTCAGTTGGTCTTATGGTTCAGACGTAAGGTGAATCTCAGTGTGTGCACTTGTGTTCTCACGTACCCGTTTTCACGTCAACTTCCATTGCCGAAGACCAGTTCCAACACTAAGAACACAAGTACAGAGGAAAGTAAAAACCACCGGATGCTGGTCTTGATCTGCCCCAAATATCAAGGATACATCAGTTGCATCCTTGTCGAATGAGACCAATCCCATGATTTATTGCGCCCCAAGTTTGTTCTTGCAAGGCAATTTAGCAATACTGGTCTTGCCAAGACCACAAGTACAGTCTTTGTGTTCTTGGTATTGAGAAACACCTGTAGTGTTTTGGGATAAGACTGCAGAGGTCCCTTTGTTCCTCACGTTTTCTTTACTCTCTGAAAGAACCACGGAGATAGCCGTAAATCAAAATAATTTGAACAGCCATTTATAGTGCTTGTTTTGAAGGGAAACGTTTAGCTGTTCTAGCAAGAGAAATGTAAAAGTTAAAAAATAAAGTAAAATAGTGTGCGTTCAGTGTGATGTGGCATTCTTCAGTTTGTCTGCATCTTTCCTTTAAATATGTGGAAAGAAAAATCACAAAAAAACAGGAAATGGTAAAAACGTTTTGCTAGTAAATGAAGTAAATTGGCATTGATATGAAATTGGGCAGAGTTTGCCGAGCGGATGGACGTTTAGATACAGCATATGATGTTTAATGAGGCAGCTAGTGACGTCATGCTTGCTTGACCTGCCACTTCACTCCCCATGTTTCTGTGTAGCTTCCAGAGTGTCTCCGAAAAGCCTCACATGGAATGCGAGGCTGAGATGGTGACACCACTGGTCACCAATCCAGGACACGTATGCATTACAGACCAGAACCTCTACTTTCAGCCTCTCAACGGCTACCCGGTAAGCCTTCTGAGCTCCCCCCAGCTGCAATACTCTGGAACATTTTGCTAATAATTGAAGGAAAACATTTGCTAACCTTCAAATACCTGGGTATCTTCACAATGACCATCAATGAACATTAACAACATGAATGAGAAACAATCATTTTACATTTGCACTGTTTATTCTGGAGCCATGTTGGTGACCTTTTTAATGTCTAAATGCGAAGGCTGCGCTGTATCTGAAAAATGTCAAATCTAACACTAAAGTCTGAGAATGTTTAGCTTCGGGGCATCTACCGTTTTACTGGAGCTCAGCAGGACATTTAATGATATTGAGTCCCAGTACATGTTTATACATGTTTATACATAGCTTATATTATGTTTCCATTTTGGCCAGTCAAAATATTTCCCTGGGTTTTACAGATCTATGAAATGTGGTCAGGATGACAGTGGTAGTTAAGACCATGCTTGGAAGAGGATCCCCAAGAGTAATATCCTTACGCACTCACCATACATATACCTTTGAAAAAGGTGATCAGTCATCGCTTATTGCTGTCTGTCCAGCATATATAGCAAGAGAGCTGGGAGTCCATTACGGACCTCTCTAAAGCTCCATGCCTGATTGCTGTATATTTCAAAAGTGTATCTCCTTCCTGCAGATTGGTAATGAAAAGTCATAAAGCATGATGGCACCTGTCCACTGACACCAGTCTGCCCAAGAGAAAATAGAGGCTGTTCAGTTTAGCTTGTTATCCCTATGCAGGCTGAAACGTGGCCAGACACTGTTGGATTATGATAAGCCAGACATCTGGTGAGCGACAGATATTTTAAGCGAAGAGGAAGGTTTGAGATAAGCCAGCAAGAAACGGCAACAGAACAGATAGACAGACATAAATGATATTATATCAATTCAAATCACGCTTCTTGAATAATGTCTTGATTATAGTTCTTAGGAGCCTTGAGAAATAATTCAAAACTCTGACATGCATTTTTAAATTACACACAGAATTACACACAGAAGCTCCGTAATTACATTGGTGGGTAGTGGATCCAGAAATCAGGCGAACAGTCTGAAATGAAGGTACCCAGCTGGCTCGGTGGAACAAGAGCATATGACTCAGAATTCGTAGCATGTGTGGGATCCACATTAGCAGCTGATGTGTCACAAACACTTGGGTCGCTGTCAGACCCTGGCAACATACCTTAGAAATTATATCAAATTTTTAATTTTTGTAGTAACTGTGTTGAATATTTGCTGTGAGATTCCAAGTTCAGAAAATTCCTTAAGGAAATCTAGGTTATGTTCGCCTAGCTGTAGATAGGACATGTTATAGCTCCAGAAAAGATTAAATGCACTGAGTACCTTTTACAGTTCCTTCTTTGGATATCCTGGCGTGCCCATTACAACAAAATGCACGCTTCTTAAGCTTATTTTTAAGGCTGGCGCAGTACTTGGATTTTTTTCATTAGTTTTTTTTTCAATTTATGTTGTGAGGCATGGTGGCTCAGTGTTGCCTTATACCTACAGTGTTGTGGGTTCGAATCCCACCTGCTCTTCCTGCATGTGGAGTTTACATGTCCTCCCTGTGTTATCTGCCGGTTCTCTGGCTTCATGCAGCTGTCTAAAGGCTAACTGGTATAAAAATCATGCTTGGCAAGTAATTAATTTCCACAAGAGCTATTGTCGTTGAATATCACTATTCTGATGCCTAATGCGCTGAAAATAACGTGGTTTAGTGCGTTAGGAAACTGTGCCTATGATCAGAAGGTCACTGGTTCAAATCCCAGCGTGTGAGTGATTTCCGTATCGGGCTGCTGAGCAAGACCCTTAATCTCCAGTTGCTCCAATCACTGTCTGATCCTGCTTTCTCAATTGTATGTCACTTTGGACAAAAGGGTGTGCTTTGTCAATATATGGCATACATATATACATGATTTTTTGAAGAGAGGAATGCATAACACATCAATTCACAATAGTTGGTGTTTGATTTATTTGCCCTTGAGCAACGCGGCTCACGGTGCCTGTGTCTCTGTTACATTACTATTGTGTGTTCCACTTTAAACACAGGAGCAGGTGGTGAAAATCATGCTTCACAGCGTCAGGAGGATCTACAAGCGACGGCATGGCCTGAGGCCCCTGGTGAGTCAGGCCGCTAAGATCTGGGTCAAACACCAGCAGAGAATAAGCAGATTCCAGCAGTGGTGTTTACCACCTCTCAAACCATGACGCCCCCTGTTGGCTACAAACAGTAAATACAGTAAACATTAAACACATTTCTTATTTAGGAGATACTGAAGTAGCATGTTCTGCTACCCAGCTAGCTAACTAGCTAACTAGCATCTTCTGCCTCTACTTGCTAGCTACTTATTTGAGTTTTGAAATATCCGGGGGGAGTGACTTGTTGAGCAGAGCCCCAGAAAATAACAAACTCATTCCTACCTGGGTCCTTACGTGTACAGTGGACCGTTCAAGTTAAAATAAGCTGTAAAACTTAAAATAAGCTGTATACTTGAAGAATCAGTTAGTTGCAGTCATGTTAAATATGAGTCTCATTGTCCTTATTCTTTCCATTAGGGACTTGAGGTGTTTTGCTCTGAAAATGACCTCTGCTCAGACATCTACTTGAAGCTTTACAACACCAAGGACAGGGATGAACTCTACTACTATATTGCTACCTTCTTGGGTCTGTTTTTGAAGTTTTTTTTTCATTTATAGCTTTTGACCTTTGCTTCTTTAGGGACAACACAGAAAGGATCTACCCAACCATGTTAGATACTGTTTAAGATAAGAGGATCCTAGTTCTTATCCTTGAGGCTTTTAGCGAGTGCCAATCTTCCGGACATAGTGGTGAAGGGTAAATAATGTCATGTGTGGTTTAGATTCATAAGTCTATCAGTACCCTGGCATGTCAAGACCAGGAGTAGGTTGGGACACTGTGAATAGAAGGTTGTCAGTCCAAATCCCGGCATCTGCAGAGTGATTTTATTTTTGAGCAAGGTCCTTAACTTCGAATTGCTTTTTCAGAAAAATATATATTGCTTTGAATAAAAGCATCTGCTAAATAAACAAATAATAAATGACTAGATATTTACTGAAATTCTAGAAGATGTTTACCACTGTGTAGATGCTTACTTTGAGAACAGTATATTATAAAATGCCTTTATAATATCGGTCGTCTAGCATTGTGCACACATGTAAGTAATGAGCTCTCCCTGCACTGTCAATACACCAGAGAACCATATGGTGGAGCAGACGGCTGAGAGTTACATGCTACAGTGGCAAAGGGGCCACATCAGTAACTACCAATACCTACTACACCTTAACAACCTGGCAGACCGCAGCTGCAACGACCTGTCACAGTACCCTGTGTTCCCCTGGGTCATCGCCGATTACACCAGCGCTGAGTTAGGTTGGTATTGGCTGGGGGAGAGATGTTCAACCACACTAGTATTTTAGCATTGAGGGTGGGAGACCACCTTGTGTATTTGGGTCACATGATTTGGTTCACATGGTCACCCGATCTTTCCTCGAGTATAATGAGTCATTTCAATGGATTCAGGCTGAAGTGGTTGACCTTGTGGCTGTCTCTCTTTCTCTTTC
The DNA here is from genome assembly GCA_011763525.2 of Mormyrus iriodes. Taxonomy (NCBI): domain Eukaryota; kingdom Metazoa; phylum Chordata; class Actinopteri; order Osteoglossiformes; family Mormyridae; genus Mormyrus; species Mormyrus iriodes. The sequence goes on along the minus strand of JAAGVU020000078.1, from coordinate 14,845,148 downwards.
TCTCTCCCTTTCCCTCTCTCCCTCCCTCCCTCCCTGTCCTCCAAGACTTGAGGAATCCAGCAAGTTTCCGGGATCTGAACAAGCCAGTGGGGGCTCTGAACAAAGAGCGTCTAGAGCGACTTCTGGTGAGCGCCCTCTGCTGCCCGTTTGAGAATAGAGGCCTTTGACTCTGCTCATATTTCATGAGTTGAATGACCAGTGTATAACTCGTTACAATAGTGTGGCAAAATTCATAGCACTCGTAAAGTTGAATAAGCTTTAATGGATGACTTTCATTTGCTTTTAAAGCGTCATTTTAACGGCAATGATTCGTATACTGCTAATTAGCGTTGGGTCAAAATGTCGAAATCTCAACATTAATTTTAGTGGGGTTTTAAATGGAATAACGATAAAGCACAGGTTGGCAAAAATAAGTGTAAAAATATTCTTTATTTTCATAGAAAAAAAAGTTACATTTCTGAAATAAGTTGAATCTGAATGTTTTGGGCCAGTGTTTACATTTTCCTCCAGGCAAGGCTGGTACCTATTATAATGAGAAAAAAGGGTCACATGATCCACGGCCCCTTTGTTTCCAGGCTCGTTACCGGGACATGCCAGACCCCAAGTTCATGTACGGGAGCCACTACTCCTCTCCTGGCTATGTGCTCTTCTACCTAGTCCGAGTGGGTATGTGCATGGAGATTCCGGAGCATTCCTCTCTGTACCATCTGGGATACAGTTGCAATACGGCTGGAGTTGTGTTTCATCCTTACCTGTGGCTCGCTTTAATTTCCAGTCATCTTGTTTTGTTCCCAGCTCCGGAGTACATGCTGTGTTTACAGAATGGCCGATACGACCACGCTGACCGCATGTTCAACAGGTATGCAACATGGATCACGGTTCATTCCGTTCAGCCTGTGGTCTCCAAACCCACTGTGGTTTTCATTTGTGATTTTACACCAGACCCGTAGGCTGGATGGGCAGTTATTTTTACTGTGATCATAAAAATGAAAATATTTTTTACATGTGATTATAAAAATGAAATTAATACAAGGGTTAGGTTTTATGTTAAAGCACAATGAATAAATGTAAGAACTATTTAAAGGAATATTTCCACAACTCACTCAGTCTACGGGATACATTTATGGGAAAATTTCATTTAGTGAGTTTTGTAAATGTAACGAAAGTTCTCTACAGGATTACATGAGGACTGAATGAGTTTTGGTTCCTGATCCTGTAACATAGGATGAGGAAGCCTGACTTTAGGTCTCATCAAAAACAAAAAAAAATGGAAATCTGCTCTTCAGTTGCTAATTCCCTGCCAACAGGGAAAAAGAGCCTCTGCAAAGAAGAAAAAACTGATTTGGAATGTAGCCCTTTTAAATACATAAGGGACATCAAACAAATCGAACGATTGCTCTTTTGTGCTTTTATGGTACAGGAAAATAATCAGTAAATATTGCCTCCGGTGACATAATGAAACTTAGATTTGACCCTCTCCAGGAAATAACTGCCCAGGCCTGGATTACACTGATTTCGATAGTGTGTTTTCTCCTGTAAGGTTCTGCGTTTCTGACTGATGGCTTTGTCATTGTTTTTCCTCAATAGCATATCAGAAACTTGGAAAAACTGCTTAGAGGGTGCGACTGACTTTAAGGAGGTAAGCCATTGTGGTGTATTTTTACTCTGAAGATGCTCATTGGTTGATTTGGAGTCCTGCTTTGATTTGTTAAGTCTTTGTGCCATTATGGGACACTCCCACTCCCACAGACCGGGAGGTGCTATTAGTTTTCTTTAGCTACACCCCTGTGCCCTTCATTTAGTACCTTAACCCACCCCTTCTCATTGTTAATGTAACTCCGGCATGATGAATTTCCACTGCCCCCCCCCCAGTTAATCCCAGAATTTTATGGGAATGATGCCAGCTTTCTGGAGAACAACCTGAACCTGGATCTGGGGAAACGTCAGGGAGGGAAGATGGTAGGGGATGTCAGCATGCCCCCCTGGGCCTCAGGTGAGGGGGGAAGACAGGTAGACTTATGCAACATTCTGCTTCTGTTTGCCAGTCCCAGAAATAACTGCCCTAGACTCCATGGAATAATACTGCTCTCTCACGCCCCCTAGTGGGTGAACTTAATTCATTATTATAGAGACAAACAAGCCATTAAATTTAAACTGAAAGGTAATGCCCTTGTGTGTGTATGTTGGGATGTTGTGCCAGATACCAGAGACTTCCTCCAGAAATGCCAGCAGGCCCTGGAGAGCCAATACGTCTCGGAGCACCTGCATGAGTGGATTGACCTGATCTTTGGCTACAAGCAGAGGGGGAGTGAGGCTATTGGCGCCCACAATGGTACGGGGTGGGGAGGGGGGGTCTTCTAACAGGAAGCCACCCTGGGGTCGATGAATCATGAGCCACTCAGAAGGGCCGCAAATCATTGCTCACATGCAGTTCAATATGCCTCTGTAATGAACTTTTAGAAGATTATTTGGGTTAATGTGAGCAAACTGTGGACATGAGGAAAAACATCCATTGCACAAGGAAGTCAGTCAATGCGGCTTAGCAGGTTATTACTTTGTACCTGTGAGTAGCCAGTTCAGATCCCAGAGATTTCATCATTGGGCCCTTGAGCAAGGCCTTTAACCTTCAGTTGCTCCAGGGACTGTCCGACACTCCTTTCTCAAAAATGTGCGTTGCTGTGTATAAAAGTGTCTGCCACGTAGATGTATTTCGACATTTTAGACAGTAACCATCAGGATAACATGTACCATGATCGTTAGCTTTAGCTTAGCGATTAATATGACCAGGTAGTCGCGTCATTACACACAGCCTGAAGATCACCAGTACATGTCCCAGCAGAGTACTTAACCTTAATTTCTCCTGTCGGATACCTAGCTCTACAAAAAAGTAAAACTGTAAGGTGATTTGGAAGCAGGTTGGAGTTCTAACCTTAACCTTACTAGATGCAGTGACAAAGGACTGTGAAATTGGAGGTGACCCTGGGTTCAAATGGTGATGAAATAACTTTGTTTCCTTTTCAGTCTTTCATCCGTTGACATATGAAGGAGGGATCGACTGTGACAGGTAACAGGGCGGGCGGATGACTACAGGTTGCATTCGTCGCCATGGACACTGTGTCCAGGAAACTTCCTGTCTCTTACTTCCTGTTCTCCTCAGTATTGAGGACCCGGATCAGAAGATTGCCATGCTGACGCAAATACTGGAGTTCGGGCAGACCCCGAAGCAGCTGTTCACCACCCCCCACCCCCAGAGGATCACACCCAGGTTCCAGAGCATGTCTCGGACCCCCAGCCAGAACGCCTCCCTCAGTGAGCTTTCACCAGGTATTGCGGGGCTGACGGTATTCACTCAACAAGTTCTCTTTAGGAACAGAGGTGGACTTGTCTTGCAGTTCAGTGTCCACTCAATGAGCTATTCTGTCTCTAGGTAGGGAGGTTCTACATTGCTAAGGATATTCTTTAGGATGAATGGATGCTGTATTCAAGGGTATCCTGTTTATTTATGTGGAATACCTTCAACAGTCTAGTGTGACAGCTCAGTATGTTTACTGATAAAGCTCAGAGGTCCAGGAGTGGTGAAGTTCAACTTTCAGCCTCTTGGTGGCACTGTTTGACCAGTTCTGGTGCCACTATGGTACACAAAAACAGGACTTTAGCGTTTATTTAACGGATATTTTACTCCAAAGTGGTGTGCAAGTGATGAATGTTTTGGGATCAGAACAGGGTTGGCAAACACCCGACAGCCCTGGAGAAGCTGAGGTTAAGGGCCTTGCTCAAGGGCCCATCTGTGTTATGATTACTGAAGAAATATCCAAGAGTGCAACTATGTCTCTGCACGTGATCCTGTAGCTTCCATCAGCGAGGACTCCTCTTTTGAAGACCTGACAGAAGAGAGCAGGAAGATGGCGTGGAACCACATGAGCAAGCTGAAGATGGTGGCCGACCACAAGATTCACAAAGAGTGAGGGAACTATTCTGGTTTATATGGTTCTGCCTGTATGTTCAGGCAAAATCCTTTTTAGAAGTGCAGACATCTGCATGCTACTGAATATAGCCCACTAATCCTCAGCTTCGATTTGATTGTATACTAAGGCATTGCATTTACCATAATTTTCTAAATGCTGTCTCTTTTCTGAAATCTCAGGGCCGTTACAGGGATCTCAGTTACTCGTGGAGGACTGTCTGTTTTCACGACGTCTCAAGGTGTGATGGATCTTTGGTAATGCTGACGCCACGCTGGCATTGCAGAATGTTGTGTGGAGTAGCTCACTTGTTCTGTTCACAGACTCGACGTTGAAGATGTTCTCCAAGGACTCCAGTAGCTTACAGAGAAGCATCTCCTTCTCCAACATGGTAAGTCAGACAGACTTTCAGCCAGACATCCAACTACAACCATTAGCTGATGAGTTTCGGTTCTACATACTGTGACATATAATCAAGGCTGATTTTTTTCGTTGACTCATTTCTCATCTCAAAAGCAACAAAAAAAAATTAGTGCGTTTTGGAAATTTGCTCTTCGATCACTGCTCTATGCAAAAGAATATACCACTGGCAACAATAAAGATGTCTTGTCTTGTCTTTTATCCCACCCTGTCCCATCTCGTCCTGTCCCATCTCGTCCTGTCCCATCCCGCCCTGTCCCATCCCGCCCTGTCCTGTCCTGACTTGTCGTAATGATAAC
>JAAGVU020000078.1:14799884-14839148 GCA_011763525.2 Mormyrus iriodes | reverse complement strand
GTTGGCGCCCCGTCCTGGGTTGTTCCCTGCCTTGCGCCCGCAGCCTCCGGGATAGGCTCCGGACACCCCGCGACCCGTAATGGAATAAGCGGTTCTAGGAAATGGATGGATGGATATTCGTTTAGTTTTAATATAGTTTAAGTTTTACTCTTTTTTTTTTTCTTCTAAGGATAGATTGGAGGTTGTACAAATATTTTATGTGTCTGTTTAGAGAATGCAAAACCCAGTGCACATTACGTGCTAATAGACATGTTCCAGGTATTAGTGGTAATTAAAGATAAACAAATTATTACTTTAGCTAAATATTTAGCTAAATATAAGTTAAGTATTAAAAAACCTGTGACAGAAAATATTTGATGCTTGTTTTTATTTAATTTCAGTTTGTTTCGGGAACACTATAGTTTTGATTTTGTTTTTGTATATTATTTAGTTTCAGTTTGCAAAATGTTTTCTTTCAGTTCTAATTCTAGCTTTCCTTACCAGTAATAACCCTGACTCACACACAGAGACTCTCGCCTCCCAACTTGGCTGACGATGACTGAACTATATTTTGCCACAGAAGTGATCCTGGTCACATATAACGAGTCTCAGATGTGTAGCATTTCTTTAGTGTCAGGTTTATGAAAGTTCAGACTGAATCGGACTCAGTGGGAGAATCGTCATCAGATTTTCTCATGAAATTTTGTCATGCATCTTGATAAATGTGAAATTAATTAAATATTAAGTGCCGCTTATCGCTATGCCTACGTTGATTAACCATCCATACATCATTTAATTGCTTAACCCATTCAGGATTGTGGATGCACTGATTTCCAAAACAAGAAATTCCCTGGGGCAAACCAGCCTGGAGCAGGAAGTGGTCATGTTGTTTGGTGTTACAGGTGTGGCGCTGCGTCATTGCCGAGGTATCGAGCAGCAGGAGAAGCCCCTTCGAGTTGCTGGCAGAGCTGGAGCATGATGCAGGGGTGAGTGCCTGGAGGAAGGCCATGATATTCAAAACACCAGACTTGGGTGAGGCTCGACTATGTGCCCAGTGCTTGCTGAGACATGCCTCGTCTGAACATCGGCTCAGGGTGCAGCCCCGTTCCATACAAGCTTTGACTCAACCTGACTTTGAAAATGGTGCAATCTATCAATTACATAACGTTTCATGATTCAAGAGTCTATTGTCATATGGACAGTAAAAGGTCCGCTTCAGAAGGCAATGAAAATCTTACTCTACATGTATTTTCAGTCACTGGTTAACAAAATACAGATCACAATTGTGAATTAAGGTGCTTACAGAAAGAGAGCAGATTATGAGTACTATCAAAACAATAAATACGTAGATACAATGGAATGTAACATGTAGTGCAATGTAAACATAATTTTTACAAAGACTTGCAGATAAAGTTGTATACACTCTGACACAGTGGTCTCCAATGTTTGTTTTTTCTCTTCAATGAGAGCTTTTATATTCACAAAGGAAATAGTCTGGGGAGGTACCCCACTGAGATTTCGCCAATCTGGTGGGGGTGGGTGGTCCCCCTTGATATATTTTGCTGATCGGCCATGAAGGTGACTGTCTGATTGTCCCCATGGACTTGGAGTGTATTGCAGGTGAACGTGTCGATTGCGATTGACTGGCTCTAACATATTCAGTGATGCATTTGAAACTTGTCTTTATATAGATATTATTTGAACCTGCAGCTTTAGGTGTTTTTAGGCCGCTTCTAGGGTCGGAGGACCCTTTGTGACTGTATGGAGATTCCTCTGCTTGTGAATGAGTCTCGTGTAGAATGTTCTATATGTTGTTCAGCTGTTCTTCTCTGTCCCCAAGGTAAACACAATTAGCCTCAATCAAGCAGGAACATTATTGGTCTCTGGCACAAAGGAGGGTGCCATCAGCATATGGGACACCACAAACTCCACATTGGTACATCAGATCCACTGCCACTCTGGAAAGATCCATGACATCGCGTTCAGTCCTGGTATGATTCTCCTGTGTGTTGTACTTTATTTGCATCTGGCTGAATTACTCATATGTTGTACTTTCTGGAAAGAATAGAGTTGAATTGTTTAATCATTTTGACGAATGCATTGTCTTGGGTTGGAAATAATGAGAATGTTTGCTGGTCAGAGCTGTTTAGTCTGTGGTCTGTGATTCATCACTTCTGTGGTTTTCTTACTTGGAATTATGGTTTTTTTAGATAAAGGCCTGTGATTCAAGTATCTAGTAAAACATGTAGTACTATTTTGGACATTTTTTCATCTCTGTTGGGGATTATTTGTCACATAAGAACATGCTCATTTTAAGTGGATGTTATCTGAAATGGGCTCTGTTGGTTATTTTCCAGATGTTAGTGCAAAGTCACTATATTTCTTTTTAATTCTAAAGCTAGTTTTAAAATTGACAGTGTGTAGCTCCATGGGTTAGGAATCTGGGCCTGTGATCAGATGGTCACCAGTTCAAATCCCATGGTCAGCAAAGTGATGTCACTGTAGGGACCAAACCCCAAAATGCTCCATTGACTGGCTGACTGCTTTCCCACTTGATTGTTGCTTTAGATAAAAGTATCTGATAAATAATGAAATGGTGGTGACACTATGTAGCGTAAGAGGAGAAACGGTGAAGATCAGTATCATGCCTGAATTCAGTTTTGTCCTTGGCGTGCTGTTTTCTGGAACGGAAACGTGAGGTTTCTAGAATCTTCTATGCATCATGGCTGATCTGCGGCTCTCTGCGGCCCCGCAGACAGCAGACACGTGCTGAGCGCTGGTGAGGACCGCTCCCTGAAGGTCGTGGACGTGCAGACAGGCATGCTTCTCTCGTCTGTGGCTGCAGAGGAGCCTCAGAGGTAAGACAACCCCCCCCCCCCCACCCCCCAGAAGTAATTACGCGAATCCCGAGTGAGCTCCAGTGACCTGAAACTGACCCCACCTTTCTCCACCACTCTCGGGCCGCCCGCTAGGTGTTTCTGCTGGGACGGAAACACGGTCCTGTCAGGCGGGGAGGCGGGTGACCTTCTCGTGTGGGACATCATGGCCGGGAGGGTCACGCACAGAATCCCTGGACATTCAGGTACAGCAATAAAGTCCCTAACAGAAGTGTTCCACATCTGAGAGGCTGGATGTATCATGCATGTATATGTAATGTAACCAGGAGTGGGTTTGTTGAGTTTGTTGTTCCTGTGACTTCAATCCCCCCTGCCCTTCCACAAATGTTCTATAAACGAAATAAATAGCTAGCAACTAGTGTTAGAAGATTGTAGCTGGTTAGAAGAACATGCTGTTTCAGCATGGAATGTATTTATTTATATAAGGAACAGGTTTATTTAATATTTAGCATAGTGACTGTTTGTGACCAAAAGGGGGCCCCATGTGAATGTGTGGTTCGAGTGGTGAGTGTAGCTGAAATGATTCCTGCAACTGTGCTAACACTGTCTCCACCCCTGATTCTCGGCAGGCCCAGTAACAGCTATGTGGATGAATGAACAATGCAGCAGCATCATCACCGGAGGCGAAGACAAGCGCCTCATCTTCTGGAAACCCCAGTATTGATGAGCGCCGGACTGTCAAATCTCATCATCCTTCAGGACTGTGTTTTAAAACGGACAATTCAGGTGTAGCACGTGTTCAAATCGGCTGTATTAAAGTCACTGCAGAAGTGTTATTCCACAGCTTTAAAATGAAGAATTTATATAACCTATATAGTAGATAGATACCTGATACAGAAAAGCATACTTAACTTTATTTTCGGTGATTCCCGAGTAACTTGCAGTAAATTGTGTTCAGTATACATATCGTTGTTTCTATAGAAACCTTTCTTTTGTTTTTTAATTGTGCTTTGTTCACTTTTGAGTTCCATTTGGTTCCATTCGGCTTTATTTCGTCCCATCGAGCTTTCCTTTGCTTGAAGTGTGCCTTAATTTCCGTTAAAAACGATCCCCAGGGGGCGGGGGGTTGGTTGGGGGGGGTTACACCTTTTACCGTAAAGGATATTATCTGAATAAGTCTGATTAAAAGCCTGCAGAACTGCAGCATCCAATGCAGTAAAACTGTTCCTCTCTCTTTAGTTGCATGAAATACTTTCATTTGGTAAATGCTTATTTAAATTAACAGTATGTACATACAGACAGGATTAGAAGCCACTAATATTTTATTTTACACACTTAACTAGTTCTCTGCATAGATAGATATCTACCTACCGGGTTGTTTTTACTTTTGTTTTATATGAAACTTTGTTTCCACCAGAAGTTTATGGCTTTAAAATTACAATGTACTGTCTTACTGTGTAGACTGTGTAGCTCTGAATGAGGTACCACTCCCCCTATCCCATGGTACGCCATTCGTAGGAGCCCGATTTTCCTGTCACAACGCACGTAAAGGAAAGCTGCTGAATGTATAGACAAATTAATACTGAACCACGTGTTTGATTGCAAGAGTGGTATTGTCATTTTCACATTAGCCAATTGACGTCAGATTTAGGTGTGTCAGCTTTTAACCCATTGCGAATGTAAGTAAACGAATAAATAAGCCTATTGTTTGCTAACTGCATTGATGTTTAATGCTGTTCAATTGTGCCTGTTCAGTAGATCAGATGCCTTTCACTAAACACTAACTAGCCATGAATGTGTTTCACCGGCTTTCATACTGTCATTATGCATGCTAAGACTGAGCTGGTGTTTTTCGTAACCCTTTTTCAATGAAAGTGAAACATCTGAGCATAGGCCTGGCAGTACAGGGAGAGGACTGTCAGCTAAATGAAAATGAGTTTTCCTTTACCTAACTGTATGACCTGTATGAAACTAGTTCACTAAACAAAAATAATTGGATTTTGATTGATTTTACCCAGCGTTAAAATCAATCAACCCGAAAGGAACATCAGATTTTGGAAAGGTAACTGTCTGATGTGGATGAATGAGTCAGAAATCATTCTGGAAAGGCTTAAACATGTTAATTTGCTGCATATCGCTCCATATATATACATATAAATATACTCTGTCTTTGCTGAGTTTCAGTGGCAGTTTTCAGATGTTGTGGGTTGCATATTTTATAAACAATGTTATATAAATTCTGGGGCGCAGTGCTGGAGTCTTACGCTTATTCTAACAGTGTTGTTTTATTCTGAGAGCCCTATATACATATTTAATAAAACTTTTGATGCCTGTGAATTAAACAGAAACACAGGTGTTTGTCTTTTGCTGTCTAATGTCATTGCTTATGAGGATACTGGCTAACTTGATCCATCATGAGAGTGCAGGATAAGTCAAATGAAACTTTATTTGCCATTTGCGCAAGTACATAGAAATTTGTTCAGTTTTTTCATATCCCGTCATGCTCTGAAGCTGTTTTCAGACATACACAAATATACAAAATTTCTTTTTTTGGGGGGAGGGGGTGTGTTTAAGAGCCTTGCTTAGGGGCCCAATGGAGACGTGACTGTTCTGCTGACCATGGTATTTTAACCAGCAACCTTTGCATTATAGGTAGAGAAGTCAAACTTGCTGAACCAGTCACCGCTGATTAAGGCTGTTGGAAGTTGCAGGCGTCCCTGATTAACCAGAATTATATACTGATACACCCTGTTGTGTCTTTATATTGCCTATAGATACTGGACCAGAACTGTTTCAGGCCACAAAGGAGTACAGTAACTCGTATGCCTAAATATAATGGTTTTCCATTAAATGGAGCCTAGCCTAGAAAACACAGGTCACTAGGTAGGACACCCTTTGGATGCCAGCAGTGCCAGAAAACACCCCTCTCCATTTTCATTCATTTTGAGTGATGCATAGAATGTGGAATGTAGTTTTCTCCAAATGCACATATGACATAGCTATGATTTTAGTAGTTCCCACAACCACATGAATGTACACAAATGATAGCCATAATTATTACATGACTTGAGAAAGTATGGTGTTTGTTATTTTGTGCACTTAGCAGAAAGACCCCTTTATCCCCCCTAGCTAAAAATACCCTGGTGTTGGCACTGAATACCAGTCCCGGCACATACTCATATAACAACCACAGTTGCATTATGGGAAATTCAGAAGTACCAATTTGCCTGCGTGCATTCTGGACCGTAGAAGGAGAGCAGACATGCAAATTTCACACACGCACACACAACTGAGGGCATGGATCGAACCCAATAGCCAATGAAATGCGAGGCTGGAGAGCTGGCCACTGAGTCATCCCACCCTGAATACACCATTCATGTAAGACGCAAATAAGAACAAGTGGATCTTTTCAAGATCTGACACTACACACTTCTTCCCAACCCTCCAGTATGATTAAAAGAATTAAATTAAATTAAATAAACCAGTGGAAAATAGTATTCTATCTCATCCATTTTTAAACCACTTCTTCTGTTCAGGGACATGCTGGGAGAGTAACTTCACACCCCAAAATTCAGTATGAGTATGAAAATAGGGTGTGACAGCTCAACATGTAGAGTATTTTGCTAGTCAATGAACCCTGTGCATTCTAATCTCGCATAGCATGCATTAATTGTTACCCCTTTGCTGTAAATCTCTTGGCTTATAAGCATCAGACAAATGTAATGAAATTCTAAACTTGACACAGTGATAGTTTTCTCAGAAATATCTGACTTTTAATGATTTCATCCATCTGATTCGGAGTACATGGAAGTTTAACTATGTATTTTTAACTAAATTAATTTAGTTAAATAGCCCAGAATTATGTTTCTGAATTGAATTACCAAAGAGGAGGAAGAGATCCACGAGTAAGCGAACATCAGACGTCTTCAACATCTCTGTTATATGTTTGGAATCTTGTGCTCAAAGTTCATCAAAATATTTATGAAATGATATCAACAAAACAGCAACGTTTTTGTAAATGGCTTTAGGTTTATATTCTTGAGATACGGGCCCATTAACCCGAACATGACATGCATTCACATCTTAGCCAGGTTCATGTTTTATAAACCAACTTTTATAAAAGTCACAGTTTAAATTCATTAATGAAATAAAAACAATATCCCTTATGAGGTGCATTACTTCGAAATTTTACAAGTTCTTCACTCTTTAATGAATAAATAAATGAAGGTGCAGCATGTAAACACCACACAGCATGTCTGTTTTTCTTTTTTTTTAATGTACACAACCACTGAAAGAGCAAAATACACACAAGCTTTAGGAAATGGCAAAGAATGATGCGCTGCAGAAAGACACCTATGTCTGTGTGTGGATTCGGGTCCACGATGCCTTCAGAAGAGCTGCAGGAGAGCTTCTGTGAAACTAGGCCAAAAGCACTCACGTGGTGATCATGTGACCTGTCAGCTGTCTCTAGGCAGAAAGCGGAGCCGGGGGTGGGGGGGAGGTAGGGGCTGCAGATTCACACCTCTGGGATGGAGTGGTCCATCAGGCTCTTGACAATGCTGGAGGACATCCTGTGATGGGAGATTGAACATCAGCCTGATCTTAAGGAGGACTCCACCACAGAAGGTCAGTATTACTTCCAAGAAGCATAAGGTGCTTACAGAAACATGTCAGGATGCCAGACCACACACACATATATTCACAAGCTAAAGTAGAACATAGAAATGCTGATTCACCTTACATCATTGGACTTAAGGATACAACCACAGAATCCAAAGGAAACCAGTTTGGGGGTTGGAATTTGCTACATAGTAAGCCCTCCTACCACACAACCAATTTTGGCAATGATTAAAGTGTGAATTGACAAGGTCCTTTTCTCAGAAAACTGAAAACGTCCTGTTTTATAAGGTCAGTAGGATTCACTTTGAGTAGGCAGACAACTGCTCTGATTCACTAGGCTTTACTGGAGAAACCAGCAAACTGTAAACTTTAATTACAAAAAAACTGTAGAAATAGCAGTTCCGCTGATCATTCAGTTACAAACATAAAGTTATGGATTCTGAGAAGGTTTTTGGATCAGTTTAGGTTTGGTGTTTATTCCAGTTCAGCAGTGGACTATACGGTACTCTCTGCCTCACTTTGGATAAGATCAGTGGGCCAGTTCTGTAAGTACTTACTTTTTCATCATGTGTTCAAAGATAACGGCAGGCATGATGGTTATGGTGACCACGTTTCCACTGGAGTTCAGTATGTCAGAAATCTGCGGATCCTGTTGATGGATAGATGGACGGATGAAAGGATTTAAACCGGTAGAAGTAGCATGACACGTTTCCAACTGGATACATGAGTCATCAGATGACCATTATCTGTGACTGAGAAGAGCATCACATGTGTGGGTTTACACTATGGGAACTGATGTAACAAGGATTGCCCAAGTCCAACGCAGGTGTCTAACTAACACGTATCTGTGTCAAAGTTCAGTGAATAAGACATGTTCTGCTTTTATGTTTGTCTAAGCGCTTTGAATATCATTTCTCTATGACAGAACAAACTATATTAAATATTCACATTTGGACCCAAAGTTTTTTTTTTTTTGGAAAAACCGCACTGCTGGACCTCAGCTACCTTCAGCCATACTTGTAGCTAGGGGCGACTGTAGAATTTGTTCTATGGCGGGAGGCATAAGAAGGCACATTATTTACACAGAGGGGTCAACCTCATAATTTGCCAATGATATGTTTTGAATCGGTGAGTGACAGGGGACAGGCACTCCAGCGGCCAATCAGCTTTCACCTTGGGCCAGTGCCTCTTTGGCCCTGCCCCTATATATGCCCCTGCTTGTCTGGAATGCTGATATCCTCTGATAGCTGCTACTATCCTTTGATTTGCTCTGATATCCTCTGAAAACTGTTAAGTCATAGGCAGCACACACACTGTTCAGCAGATATATATAAATATTTCATTTACACAATTTCAAAGTCCCTTCCTCTATATTATGACAAGTTTCCTTAGGCAGGGTCACGGGGGAGTCTGAAACAGCATAGAGCACAAGGTGGGACAACCTGGATGGGATGCTAGCCAAACACATGACACAAGGCAGGGGGACACCCTGGATGGGATTCTTGACTGTCACAGGGCATACAAATGGAAACTCACACGACACAGGGAGACCTACATACACACAGTGGTGGGATGGAACCACCAACCCTAAAGTATGAAGTAACGCTGTAATCCTCTGAGCCAAAGTCCAGCTCTCATATTTGAAGACTAAGAGGCAGTATACAGTATGGTTCAGTGGGATATGTCTGTTATCAAAAGTTCAAATTGTTAGTTCAAATCCCCAATTGTTTTTAAGTATCTGCAAAATAAATATATTGAAAATTTCACTCTGTTAAGTGTTGTTGGACAGTTTGTATGGTTCTGTGGAATCACCTCTGGAAAAACGGCATGCATTCAGGGTAATAGAGCGAGCGTGTGGCACAGGGCTCACCTTGAGCCCGATGATGTTTTGGCCGTTGACTTCGCAGATGTGGTGCTCGGTGAGGAGTCCATTGCGGGCGGCGGAGCTGTCCTTCACAATGAAGGTCACCTTGCCCTTCTTGAATATGAACCCCAGCTGCCCGCCAATGTCCTTGTGCAGGGTGATGGTGCGCTCAAATGGCCTAACCGGGTTGGGAGGCGGGATGTCAGCTTAAGCATGAGTAATGAGAAGGGGACGGAGAGACAGTGAAGAGGTGGGGCTACCTGTCCCGGACCACGAGCGCTATCCTCTCAGCTGCGGCGCTCTTCAGCGCCTTGTGGGCCTTATCCGTGCTCCAGCCGGCGCAGTTCTCCCCATTGATCTGCAGCACCTGATCCCCGAAACGCAGCCCGCCCAGGGCAGCAGCGGTGTTGGCCTGCACCAGCTGGACGAACACACCCTGTAGACAAAGCACTGGCTTCAGCACACCAGTAATCCATCCATACATCTTACAGAACTGCCACTTGGTGCAATGTATAGCTAAGGGGGTTAAGAATCTGTGTCCTCTGGAAGGTTGTGGGTTTCGTATCCCATGTCCGTAAGGTTATGGGTTTGTGTCTCATTGGCAGAGTAATCAAATAAAAGGATGGGCTCCAGGGATGCTTGCTGGCTGACCCTGCTGTGTGATTTGACAAGCTTTCATCACTTTGGAATCAGGTGCAGTATCAAGGTAAGCCTACAAACCATCACAGGATGCACAGAATGGGGGATAGCCCAGACGGAATTTCAATCTGTCAAAGGGCATGTTCATTTATTTGGGCCAATTGACAGATACCAATTTGCCTGGCTACAAATTTTCACAATACATGAACTCCACATGCACGGTTGGAGATGGGATTCGAACCCACAACCCTGGATACATCAAATACCCATATTCCTACAGACCAACATCCATTATCAATACTGATGATGCTTATGCTATGATACATTTACCTCAGAGGTCGGAAATTGAAACTGGAAATCACGTCACACCCAAGTTAACCTAGTTCCAGTTACAAGATATCAGAAAGCCATTTAGCAATACCAGGGACCTGTTTCAAACAGCAGGTTTTCTAGCTTAGCCAGATAACTTGTCAGATTTAAAGTACCCAATTTTAAATGGCCTTTATCTTCGTTCACTTACATTTAGCCCAGACTACCTTAAATCTGACAAGTTATCCAGCTAAGCAAGAAATACTACTTTCTGAAACAGGCCCCAGTTCTAGCCCGGTTAGGGTATGAAACTACACCTTTCACTTCTGTTGATAAAGCGCACAGGCATCTTGAACTCTGAGGTCAGACTAGGAACTTGGAAATTTCAACTTTCCAGTTCCAAATGGAGCACAGCATTATTCAGGGTTTAGGACAGGGTCTTACATTGTCCACAGATTTCAAGCGCAGCCCGATCTTGCCATCCATATCCTTGCATAGGATGACCTCTCGGACGCCCTGCATGATCTCGGCCCTGCGGATGCCGCAGTCATTTCCCGTTACTGGGGCAGTCATGCAGCTGAGAGCAGATGGCCTCATAGCAACTTGCTATAAAAAAAAAACACATAAATAAACATTCTAGAAAGCATGACGTTTCACAGGAAGACCATGCATCACCAAAGCACCACTTCCAGATAGATTTCCTTTTATACAACAACCCAGTTCAGTGGTATTTGTTAAAAGTTTCCTGTTTGGTAGATACTGTTTGATGTTAGTCTTTTATCATTCCTGAGACTCATTGATCCCTTTGAATAACCAGTAGTTTTCACTTTCACACTGACCTAAGATGAAGTATGAGTTTGTGTGCCCTGCGACTGATTACACAGGCCACTGTTTAACCACTATGAGTGATATACTGATGTCATAATTCATTCTGCTATTTGCACCTCTTTAATATGTTGCACTGTTACGATTTTGCAATGTTACACAAATACTGTTCATATATTTCTGGTCTGGCACTTGTTTGTTTTTTTTCTGTGTCTGTTAATGTGTTACTGGCCTTTCTATACTTTCTATTTTATTTTTTTACAAAAAAGATTCTTATCGATAGAGCTATACAAACAATCTGCAGGCTGCCACAAATTTCTATACAGATGTTATATTTTTACATTATTGATGTCTGTATATAGCGACATGCTGAATGTCACACAGTGTCTTTAAACAGCTGCCTGTCTCTTACACCAATGCTCCTCAATCGATGTAGCCTCAGGTTTACAAACATGTTTCCTTGGGCATTAAGTTACGACCCATTTGATCCAAATTAATTTCACAAAAAATAGTGCAGTAATAGCAAACAAAGCACAGTGTCGTAATAGTGGCACCATGCCTTTAGGTGCTTGAAAGAAAGAAAGAAAGAAAGAAAGAAAGAGTCCTACATTGGGAAACAATTTCAAAACGATAATTTTTACCGAAACATTTAGTGACCCAATGATGAAGGTCCCCAACCCACTTTGGAGTCATGACCCGCTAGTTGAGAAACAGTTGCTTAGACCATATGTAGAGGCACACACCATATGCCCACGTTAGGGGCTGAGCCTCACTCACATCACCCAGGGCGCGGTGACCTTACCCCAGAGCTGTCTGCAGCTGGCAGGGAGGAGAAAGCCTGCCGAAGGGCATCCTCAGTGAGGTTTAGGCCCATGAAGTCGCTGAGCTCGGGGTACAGCCTGGGGTAGAGGCCTGGGGGGGGGGTGCAAGCCAAAGGAAACATGCAAGCTCTTTACCACAAAGTGGGAGACAGGAATCAGCATGGATCTCAGCAGCTTCCAACTACTCCTAAATTCACCATAGTACTGCAGGTCACAGTCTTGTTTCGCCCATCCAGTCATCCATTCATCCATCCATCCATTCATGCATGCATCCATCTATCCATCCACCCATCCAGTCATCCATCCATCCATATATCCCACGCATCCATCCATCTAAAGAGACTTAACTAGGTCAGTGGTAAAAAATTTTGTATTTTACAGTAGTACTGTAGACCGACTGGTCAAAGGTCATGGCTATTATTAGTATTTTACATTAGTACTGTAGACCAACTGGTGAAAGGTCATGGTTTATTTTAGTCTTTTACAGTAGTACTGCAGACTGACTGGTCAGAGGCCATGGTTTATTTTAGTACTTTAGATTAGTCCTGCACAGTACACTGTGTCAGCAGTCAGTTGGGTCAGTGGCTCCCAGTAAAATCCTGGGTGAACTTTAAAGCATCCCTCAGTAACACAGAGCACCTCCAATCCAATAAAACCCCCTAAAGTGGCTGAACTCACTGAGCTGACCCAGCCCTTCCAGGATACACAAAAACTGGGGGGGAAATCGGCCTCATTCTGCACACAGAACTAATGTGCCAACAGAAAAGGTAATTTTCCGCTGTTCAGGATTAGCTATGTTATAGAGCAGAGTGTTTCGGGTTGGTCCTGACAGTGCTCTTCCTGGGAATATCCACCGCACCGCAGGACATATACCACAAACATACCCATCCCATCCTGCCACATAAGCCAAGGCTCCCAAACTCAGCTCCGGAAATGCAAGCGAAACTATGCTTTATTTGCCATTTGTAACAAGTACACTTGCATGCATATATCCCACCTTGTGCTTCTTTGAGACATGCATAAACATACAGTTGAGAGCAGAACTTGGGGTTCAGGTGCAGTGTCAGGCCATTTATCCGGCTCCCCTGGAGCACTTTTCAGGGGGCTAAGGGCCTTGTTCACTGACCCAACAGAGATGTGACTATTCTACTGAGTCCCAACCTACAAAACTTCACACTGCCCCCTAGGGCTGTGCCATGCTGAATGTATGAGTATATAGGGTCATGAACTAGGCATATACTTAAGACAACTCCAGCCACAAAGCTGTAGCTCCAGAGATAATGGTGCATTACAGATATCTGAACATCCCTGCACATATTCAAAAGCATGAATAAACTATTCCAGATCCGTCAGAAAGCATTCATTCAACAAATTAGAGCAATTTCCAAACCAATAACCTACAGTAATTCCGCTTTAAGTGATGTTCAGTGGATATGCGGTGGAGCGAGGAGTAATTCCGGCGAAACGTTCCTAGACTTACCGCTGCCGTTCTCCCCGGAGGTCTGACCCGTTTCAGAGAGAGCGGCCGGCTTCGTCGTGGCCGACGCGTAAGAGCTCTGCGCCTGTACAAGACATTCGGAGCATTTTGGATATAAAAATATATATATACAACTAAATTCATGATTCTTCTACACATGCAAACGTCTTTGTGTAGCTCACCTGCATGAACTTATCCACCTTCATGTCTTCTAAAGATGGATACAGCGACATTGTTGGCAGCAGGGGGGATCTGGATGGATTACCGGGGCACTTCGGAGAGGGACAGACTGTGTAAATAATATGCTTCTGGCCTTTAATATTTTACACCTCCTCATGTATCTCTTGGCAGCCTAATTAAATATGCACAGAGTCCAGGTCACGGTATACCATGCGACACATAAAGCGGATGTATAAAAATACGTGCATATATCGTATGGCATTTTAAACTAATGTTTACATTTAATAATATAAATCCTGGCGTGTTACAATACGCGGTGAAAGCGATGCGGTTGTAGGCGTGCTCTGCAGCCCGCTGGCCACGTTTATTATGACGAACCCGTGAGAAATAGCCTACATATGACAACGTTCTTGTAGTTATATTATAAATAACACAATACACACCTTTATATATTGTCCTGTGTGTCATTTGGTCGTTATTATATTATGCTAATTGCCATTCCCATCAGTCAAGCGTGTTTTAGAAATGCATTACTTAACTGACGCAGTATTTACGGGTACGCTAATATTTCGACCAGATTTCTTAAATATCTTTAAATAAAGCGCTGAATTAACACTTCTCGGACGCTGTTTTTTTTTTTTCCTCACAATTTTTATTTAGATTTTGCATCCATCTGGCAACAAAAAAACGGATGTTTCATATTCGCTTAAAGCCAGTATTAATATTAGATACTGTACGAACAGCCACGATGATGAGCACTCACCTTGAAGATGCTAATATGGCTTTGCCTTTCCTCCACCAGATATGAGACGAGGCAGATTACTGATTTAATGGCCGCTGTAAATAAAAGCGCATATGTCTCCGTGTGGCCGGATGCTGGCGTGCTGACGCTGAGCAGCATCGACCTTGATCATCCCACATACATTCGGTATGCTTATTACCAGAGCACCCCTCGGAGCGCCCGCTGCCTGCTAAAATCATATCTGCCCTGCTTTCGTGTTA
Organism: Mormyrus iriodes; assembly: GCA_011763525.2. Taxonomy (NCBI): domain Eukaryota; kingdom Metazoa; phylum Chordata; class Actinopteri; order Osteoglossiformes; family Mormyridae; genus Mormyrus; species Mormyrus iriodes. The sequence goes on along the minus strand of JAAGVU020000078.1, from coordinate 14,824,595 downwards.
ATATCCACACTTCGCAGCCGATGGGTCATTCGATCGAAAAAGTTAAAATACAGGGCTTATTATAATTTGGTTTATAATATAACGTAGATATGTGCACACACATATTCCGCGTGCATGTTAATGTGGTCCAAGATACGTTTATTCAATCATCTAATCCGGACACATTTATTCATTTATTATTATTTTCTGTGGGTATCTCCTATTAATATTGCGCAATAAAAGTTCACTAGAATAGAGACGAATACGTGTATGCATAAACAGAAAGGGCGCCTTAATTTAACTTTATATTAGAAAATATGTATATTTGAAGATTAACTGAAGGAAATTTACAGTTTATGTACTAACTACCACAACTTCAGTCTGACGTTAATTAGGGTTATACTAATTATGTTCTCACCTACTTCAAGTGCACACAATATCTGAAATGACGTCTCATTTCTGACGTCGTCTGACGTATTATTATTATTGTTGTGTTGTTGCTGTTACTAACGTTTACTTTGATCTTGCAATAAAGGTGTAACAATAATTCCAGTCAAGAAACAGATTTATTAACAAACCGCACTGTTCTTTACAAACTAATATGAAAGGCAAGACTGCTGGACACAGATAAATCAGATGGCAAAGCTTAAAACTTTAAGCTTAATATACTGTAACCACAGAAACAGCAAGCACAATAGCATCCTATTATATTACAGCCTTATTAGATAGTCTCCCCTATCGCTTCCAGATATGGCAAGAATGTCTTACACTGCATTCGAACAATAATAATGGGGAAATGGTGCACCATAGTCTCTCAAAGTAGCTGTTTGTTTTTACATCATACTCTCATGCTTCTACAGGGGTAATACTAAGATTAAGACGTCCAGATATAATTTACAGAGGCCAACCTTATCAGCCAATTATATGTTTTGACTCAATGAGTGACAGGAGAGAAGGCATTCTGGGGGCCAATCAGCTTTCAGCTGTGGCCAGTGCCACTGTTGCCCCGCCCCCATATGGCACCCCTTTGCTTCTACGTTATCTGACCTCTGCGTCAGAATCCTCAAGTATAATCATCCACTTGGTATGATGGGTCACTTTAGTAACAAGACACTTCAGTATTTTTCCTGTAAAAGCACTTACTCTTCCTGGGAAATGATACGATTCAGTGACTCATTAAGAGACTTTTCAGTTTCCAAAGTATTCCAGGGGCCCAAAAACTACTATCCCCCCCAAGAAAAAATGCACATGATCGAAAAACTACCTGAAATTCCAAGCAAATATACACAGTTGCTAAGTCATATTACTATGTACAGAATGTATATTCTAGTGGAACGTGTTAGCCATTATGAGTTAGCAAAACTCCTCCGGTTGATGACGGGACAGCACCAGCTAATGTGGGGCTTGCAGATGTGTCGGGACCCATTGTCTGAGTCTGTATCTAAGTGAAATATCTTGTTTGGGTGGCAAGATGCCCAGGCCTGCCCTGGTGCAGTCTGTGGTCAAAGGAGGCACTGTAGGGTCTTGTAACTCCATGTCATAGTAGCAGAGAGTCAACGTGAGGAACTGCTTGATCTCATTTATGGCAAAAAAGCGACCTGGGCACTCGCTGACCCCGGAGCCAAAGGGCATGAGGAAATGCCGCAGCTTCCTCCCGTTTTTGTAGAAATCCGTCTTCCTCTGCCCATTCTCATCCAGGAATCTGTCAAACTTGAATTCCTACAAAGGGCAGACAACAGTCATATCCATGGTACACGCACACTATAGATCTGTTACTATATTTAAGGGAAATATCCACCAAATGCAGACTCGTCCATCAGACTGCTAGACAGACAAACGTGATTCATTACTCAACAGAATGTTTCCACTGCGCCAGAGACAAGTGGCAGCATGCTTTACACCACTCCATCCGACGCCTGACATTGCGCTTGGTGATGTGAGGCGTGCATACAGCTGCTCGGCCATGAAAGCCCATTCCATGAAGCTCCTGGTGCACAGTGTTTGTGGGGGGGGGGGGTTAATGTCAGAAGAAGTTTGGAACTCTGCAGTTTCTGAGTCAACAGAGTGTTGGCAACTTTTACACACTATGCCCCTCAGCATTCGGCGACGCCACTCTGTTACTTTACGTGCGAGTTTCTGTTGTTCCTAAAGGCCTCCACTTTGCAATAAAACCACTTACTTAATTGACTCTGGAGTGTCTAGCAGGAAGAAATTTCACGGACTGACTTACTGCAAAAGGTGTCTTCCTATGAGAGTACCATGCTTGAATTCACTGAGCTCTTCAGATCAACCCATTATTTCATAAATGTTTGTAAACCTGAATGCATGGCGAGGCGCTTGATTTCATACAGCTGTGGCAATGGGTCTGAATGAAAACACCTGAATTCAATAATGAAGAGGTGTGACATAATACGTTGGGGGGGCACGGTGGTGCAGTGGTTAGCACTGTTGCCTCACACCTCTGGGACCAAGGTTCACGTCTGCGCCCAGGTTCCGTGTGTGGAGTTTGCACGTTCTCCCCGTGTCATTGTGGGGTTTCCTGCAGGTACTCCGGTTTCATCCCACAGTCCAAAAACATACCGAGGCTGATTAAAATTGCCTGTCAATGTGCATGTGGGTGAGAATGTGCCCTGCAATGGGTTGTGTTGACTGGCTCCAGACTCCCCATGACCCCAAATGGGATAAGCAGATACAGAAAATGGATGGATGGATGGATGGAGGGACTCAATACTTTTGTCCATATAGTGTACCTTAGACCTGCAACATGCACTAAACTGAGTATGATCACACTAATTATGCAACATGATAATGAACTAATTATCTAATGAGAAAGAGGACATGAACAAGTGGCATGTACCGTGGGATTCTCGTAGATCTCTGGGTCCATATGCATCATCTGCGGGAACATGGCGATGTGGTCCCCTTTGCGGATAGCGACCATCTTGCCGGAATCAAGAGTCAAGGTGAAGTTCTCGTTGGCGACACGGATCATTATGGATGCACTCGAGAGCCGGAGGGCCTCCTCTATGATGCTTCCTGGAAGGAATGAGAAATCAGATGAATGAAGGGAGAGCATAATGAGAATCTGCCCCCGTGAGGCGTGCCGATTGCCACCATATTGCCGAACCACCCCAGCTCAGATGTTTCAAGAACAAAATAAATAGCCAGCGAGTAGAGTCAGAAGATTGTAGCTAGTTAGCTGGTCAGCAGAACATGCTGCTTCAGCATCTCCTAAATATGGAAGGTGTTTGTTTATTTTTTGAGTCAATATTTAATGCAGTTAGAGGCACATTGACATGATTAGGGGCATCTGGGCTAAGTGAGTTGTCAGAGGTCCCCCTACTATTTTCTACAATGGTGTGGTTGTTCACTGGGAGGGAGGGTTAACTGATGCCCCATTATACCGGCTGTTTGTGGGCTTCAACCCGGGTGTAGTGATGTTAGTGGCCAACAGGGGCCCCCACACCACCGTTGTATGAACTCACTCACCCAGTACAGACATGCCATCTAGCTGGTCTTTAGAAAGGACCACCGGTTTGTCCAGGTTTCCTGGCGTGTGGCCGGACTCCCTCAACACTCGGTCCACCTCGGCCTGAGCAGCCCTCATGGCGTCTGAAGACCTGCAGTAAATACAGAGGGGGTTCACAGTTCTGTCTCTTAATATGAGATTCATCTTCTAAACTTAAGCTAACACTGATACTGAAATTGACCTTTTTTATTTTATGGCAGACTTTAAAAAATTTGAAACAAACATGTTATATAAGACATTAACACAACTAGAAGTCTTCACTAACCATGAAGAGATTAATTTGACTTCAATTAGTGGCTTCATATACAGATTTCAAAAGAAAAATGACCCTTCACACTTGAACATTTGACCCTCGCATGCTAAAACATCTATCCAACCGTTTATCCAGGACACTCCAACAAAAAATCTAAATTAAATCATATCATCGAGTCATTCTGGATAAAAGGCATCAAAATAAATTGAATCCTTGTAAAATCAACTGATTATCTGTATTTACTAGAGAAAAAAACTCTGTCACCACAAACATGCAATAAGATTTATCCAATCAGATTTATCCAATGCCATGAGACTACCTTAGCATGTAGTACAGGCTCCAGAATGTTGCAGGTAAGGTGTTGGCTTGGGAGGCCCATAGGATGCATACATGCGTCCTGGCTTTGCCATGCTCGTCAAGCTGCTCCATCATATCGAACGCCTGAATCCTCCTCTTGATGAGATCGGATAAACACTTGTTCCTCTTCAGATGTCGATGGTAGAACTTCTGGGCTAGTGCCTCACGGGCTCGGAAAGCCTTCAAGTGCAAGTGTATTGGGAGTCCGGCTGCCATCTCGGGGAAGGCCTTGTCAAAGGCATGGAAGTCCTCCATGGCCTGTCTCATGGACAGCCACTGGGGGACGCCACGACTGCTGCCACCCACCGACGCCTCATCCTCTTTTCCAAAAAGAGTCAGGTACCCAGCCTCAAACATGATCCGGTCCACGAAGCGCTGCAGGCCCTCGGTGGCCCAGTCAAAGCTGTCATCCCTGCGGATCACCATCTGGATGTTCTCCATCATGGTAGAGATGAGCTGCTGGAGGACAGGCCCTTGCAGTGTCTTCCGGAAGATGGAGTGGACGTTTCTGTAGCTCCCACTGTACATGGGGGCGTTGAAATCGGCGTGCCCAAACATCTGTGGCGCAAATAGCATTGATGGCTTTCAGAGGACGAAAGAGGCAACTGGAAACATTCCAGAAATGAGACACATTATTATTGCAGCTAGTGTGTGGCTCTGTGGGTTAGGGTGATCAGAAGGGTATTGGTTTGAATCCCAGAGAGATTCATCTGTTGGTCTAGAGAACCATCTTCTGAGACGCTTACCAAACTGCCAACCATGTAGTGGCACTGTCTGGAACAAGGTGAAAATGGGTGGTGAAGTTTGCTGATGGGAGTGAAACTCACCAGGGACTGTCTGAACAGACTGTCTGATCCTCCCTTGTCTGCGGATTTTAATAGACGTGTCGGCTAATTATATGTGAACAATTTCGTCTTACTTAACATTTCAAGTAAGGCTGGATTTTAAGGGGGAAGTTGAATAACTTGAATAACATAAAAATATTAAATATAATAGCATAAAAATCTCAAACAATTTTGTTTTTTTTTCATTTGTTACTAAGTTGTCACTCTCACCCAACCTCCACTGCTCAAGGGCCTAACAAGAAATTGGCGGCCTTACCTGACGAGAGATTGGCAATACCAAGCCAAAGTATATATCAAAGGCTGTCACCAGAGACATACACATAAGCCCAAAATTATTCACATCCATGCCAAATTTTGACGTATATAGTGAATTGTGAACAGGTTTCATCAGGCAGTAAATGATATAAGTATGTGACAAAAATGTGACAAAAGATGGCAAAGCATTGTGTAAGAGTCGTTAAAAAAAATTAGTCTTATGGTTTTTCTACATTTTTAAGAAAAATCCTATGTCCAAAATCGTACATATCCCATGAAACTGCACACGTTTGAGAAAATGCAAGCTTCTATACCATTCCAAATGGCCCTGGTAATTACCACCATGTTCTAGAGAATTCAAATCAACTATAAAATGAGAACAGCTGATGCAGTAGCTCTCGTCAGTTCCTAGTCAACTGCAAGTCATGGCCAAAACCAAAGACCTTAGTGAGGACCCCTGGTTGTGCATTGTGGATAATTACAAGATGGGGAAAGACTATAAAGTCATATCCAAGTGATTTCCAGTGCCAGTGCCCACAGTGCAAAGCATAATCAAAATGTACAAGGAGTTCTACACTGTGAAAAATCTTAAAGGGTGTAGTAGGAAGCGACAAGTGACCCCTGCCCTGGCAAGAATGATAGTGAGAGAGGCCAAGAAGAATCCAGGGATGACCACCAAGGCCATTCTGACAAATCCTGAGTAATTCTGATACCAACATCACAAGGCAGACACTATATTGGACACTGTACAAGGCTGGTCTCCACGAATACCGTCCAAGGAGGATTCCACTTCTCCAAGACAGGCACACTGTCACATCCAGCCCTGCCCTACCAGTCTGACCCTGTGTTTCCCACAGGCGGGGCTGCTAATCAGCCATGCCTGTAGCTCATTATTGTTACCTTGTGTTCCTGTCCTCTTGTTAATCAGTCACAGGTGCCCTTCGTTCATTCCTATGTGTTCCTGTGTATAGGAGTTTCCCCAGACCTGTGCTCCCCTAGTTGGGTCATTGATGTGATGTTATGTGTAGTGTTGTAGATAGTTGTAACCTGTTGTCTGTCTGCTTCCATTTAGGCACCATTGTTAATAAAGTCCCCACACGGGGTGATCCTAGAACTGCTCTCCTCGAACTGTTCCTTCCTTGCCTGCGTCATGCCTCGTCGTCAGCCCCGCGGTCCTGACACACACAAAGCTTGTCTAGCCTTTGCAAAAGCTCACCTGGATAAAAAAGGAAGCTTTTAGTCAGCAATCCTGTGGTCGGATGAGATCAAAATTGAATTATTTGCACACAGGGACATGGCTTTCATTTGGTGAAAAAGAGATGCATTCAACCCCAAGAACACCATCCCCACGGTCAAGCATGGTGGTGGAAATGTAATACTTTGGGGGTGTTTTTCAGCCAATGGGCCAGGCAACCTTGTCAGAGTAAATGGCATCATGAAGAAAGAGGACTACATTACGATTCTGGAGAAAAACATCAGGCAGTCTGCAGGAAAACTTGGCCTTGGGCAGCACTGGATCTTCCAACAAGACAATGATCCAAAACAATATCAATATTTTGCAGTGGGCCAGCAAGAGTTCAGACCTGAATCCCATTGAGAATTTGTGAAGGGAACTGAAGACCAGAGTGATGGCAAGGAAGCCTTCCAACCTCAAAGACCTAGAGATTTTTGCAAAAGAAAAGTGGTCCCAGTGGAGCCATGCAAAAAGCTTGCTAGCAATTATAAGAACCATTTAATTGCTGTGATGGCAAATAAAAGCTTTGCCATTGATTAAGAACACATATGAATAATTTTGGACCGCATTTTTCATAAAAATGTAAAATAAACATCAAAACAGTTTTATCTATGTTAGTAATTTTTTCTTGTATGTCTCTAGCACAATGTCTGACCATCTCTTATCAGATGCTTATGCCAGTTCCAGTCAGAAGAAAGCAATTGGTTAAATAAAAAATTACTACAGATCAATATTTGGTAGGGGTATGAATAATTTTGGCCTTAACTGTACTTACAGCTTCAACCAGGATAAAACAGTGTCTAAACGCCTAAAACCACTGACAAGGTCACTTACTATATCAGAAGTCGACTCATTTCACCCCGACCGAACGACGCACGTCTGCATTACAGACACACTTAACATTCCCTTAACGACGGGTTTCAAACGGGTTAGGGTTAAGTCACGTATAATAATAGAGGGCTGTGACCACAGCTACACATAGAGCTTAAAAACACATATTTCACAACACTTCCTAAGACTGTCCACGTATCCTGTCAATGAAGAAAGTGTAAGCGAAGGAAAAAAAAAAGCCCGCGTTGTTTTCTACTGAACCCTGTTACCAAGGCAAACCATTGAAGAGAGCAACTCAGAAAGAAGACATTGTGAAGCACTATAACTGACTGGCAAAGACCACTGCCTAATAAACACGTTCCAGCACACTTTCAGAAGTTATTTTTGTACAAGTCTTTTGCGACTAATTACACTGATTTATGCGCGAGTTGAGGAATGGGCTGCATTGCGTGAACTTTACCTTCTGGGAGAATCCTATTGCAAACTTTAGGAAGTCAAGATTTCTTCCCTGGCGAAATACTGCGCTATAGGAGAAAGGATCTGTCACAAAGGTGAAGTACTTCCCGGCTATTTTACAAGTGAAAATGTCTCCGTATTTCCTCTGGATCGACCTCAAAAATTCCAGGGGGTTTTTCCCGTATTCCAGCGCAACGCCAAGAAAGGGGATCCAGCCGTTCATTAGCGGAGGTTCATCCTGTTGCCTGTTGAGACGAAAAAATTTATGTCACGCAGGTAAATCCTCTATTACCGGTAGTTACATTGTATTTTGGCGTCTATAATATGAAAAATTGTAAGTAAATGAATGTGAGTAAAGAAATACGAATAATTCAGGTTATTTCGGATCGCTCCAGCGATATGTCTGCTGAGTGCGATGTACAACCGATGTAAGACGACACCAGTATATTATTATTATTATTATTATTATTATTATTATTATTATTATATCAATTGCTATGACAATAATAATAATAATAATAATAATAATAATACGATCGCAACTTTCATCCGGAGACGCTGTCTGAAGATGAATATAGGTTATTAATAAATAATAATCAGCTATATCTAAAGTTTTCAGAAACAAGAAGATATGCGTAATGGTGAGCCGAGCGCTATACGTACCACTGAAGCAAGTCGGCATTTTAAATCTTTAAACAACGACAAATAAATCAAAATACTAAGAAGCTGTCCAAGTGCATTACCATAAACACTCACCTTTTCCTGAAGCCGCAGAACCTCAAAACAACAACAAGTAACAAGATGCACAGAAAGAGTAAGAGAATGTGGATGCTTAAGGCGGCCATGGTAAGACATTACTTTCTCGGTTCACCATCCCAGGGATCTGCATGAACTTAGCGGGTTTCGCTCCTCCCAGCGGGTGACAAAGGTGGTCTCAGAAAAAAAGTTCGAGTATAAAAGCTGGTGAAAAAATAATTCGGTTGGAAGATGCTGAATTTAAGTTCTGTTCAGAATCATGCATACATATGTCCTTATACACTCACACACACACACACACACACATATATTTACACACGCTATACTTTTATTATAATATTATATGTTAATGTAAGTTACAACCGAAGTCGTGACAGGACTGAGATTCCTGTAAAATCAGAGGAAATGAACTTGAAATATATAACAAAATGAATCTGAAAGTATGGAGACGCAAATCCTTAAAATGAGAGTGGAGTAAAACTGTAATAACACGGGGAAGTACAAGTTTTAATTACAGGTTATCTTGTCGTATTAACAAATACAGTATATGACGAAACGTACGTGGACGGCCCTATTAATCAGCCACATTGCCTAAGATGCACCTATTGCTGAAACCGGCGAATCATCGTACAATGATGCAGGGGGATTCCCCAGACAGGATGCCAGTCCATCACAGGGCACGAGGCAGGGGGACACCTTGGATGGGATGCCAGTCTATCACAGGGCACGAGACAGGGGGACACCCTGGATGCCATGGCATTCCATCACAAGGCACGAGGCAGGACACCCTAGACAGGACCATAAAAGTTCACTATGAATATACACTATATGCTTAGAAGTATATGGACACCAGTTTGTCCAGCACCTTATTCTGAAACCAAATATATTAATATGAGGTTGTTTGCTCATTATTGCTATAATAGCCTGTAGTCTTTTGGGAAGGCTTTCCATTAGATGCTGGAATGGAATTTGCTGCCTTTCAGGTTGGGTGATCAGATCCCATTCTGTAAGCTTGTGTGGCTGAACCTGTTCCCAGATGTTCTGACCTTCTTAGTCACTTAATTTTTGGTTAACCAGGACAGCTCTAGCAGGGCAAAAATGTTGCAAACTGACTTGTAGGACAGGTGGTACCCTATGATGATGCCAGTTGGAAAGTCACTAACCTGTTCTGTACAACCACCCGTTCTGCTGGCTAATATCTGTTGCAGGAGATTGTTTGATTATGTGCTTAATGAGACACTTGTGTCACCAGTGGGATTGGCTTAATTAGGCAATTCCTCTAATTCATAGTGACGTCCACATACTTTTGGCCATATATTGTATGAATATCTCTGTCTTTAGTCTTCTTTACAACTCGTCCTTCGTAATGATGCTCTGTGGCCAAGTACTTGCAAAACTGCATTGACAGTTTGTGGTGACATTGGGACACTTCTTACTTGCTTTGGGTGATTGTATACATAGTCTAACTATTGCTTTGGAGTCTTCTGTTGTTACGCAACTGGTGAGAACTTTCCTTGCAATATTCTATATAAAACAAACAATGTCCTTTCAAAAGCCTGGAACATGTCTAGCATCTAAAGCATTCTTAATGAATAAATGAGATATTCAGTGATCTGCATTTATTTTTTGGCACAGGTTTTATTAGCTACGGATTGTTCGACTGGGGCTATTTTGCACCCATTCTGCATTGCAGCGAGAGAGACTGGAGTTCACTGCCGTTCACATGCCTTTAAAAAACATTCTGTCATGTAATTGTAAACTTATCTTCACAAAGGAATTGGGACGCGTCTTTGTGCTCTCTTACTGAACGTGGGTTTTGAACAAAAGGAGAGTTTGGGTTATCTAGGGCACAGGGAGTCCTTTAAAAATGCTTTGCCAGAGAAGAGAGACATTATTCATAATGTCTCTAAAAAGTCTGCTTACATAGCCAGCTGCAAAACGCTACAGGACACAGGCTTGAATGTGGGATAAACAGACTATTCAGTAGCTACGAGACGGTGATTCCCTAGCACAATCCAACAGGAAATGGTCAGAAAAGAAAGAGATGTGGAAGTGAACAGATGCAATGAATGAGTACTAAGCATTTGTTAAGTCTTTGGGGGACCTATAAACAAATTTGGTAATACTTTAAGGGGCACGAATACTTAGTAGTAACGCAGTTGTTACTGAAGTACAAATCATGAACAAATATAGTAGCTACTTCAGGTAAAAGATGCGTCACGATATATTAATGAGGAACAAACACAAGATCAGTATTTGAACTATTATTTTTTTAAATAGTGCCTTTAACAAACAGAGTTGCCCCAAGGCGCTTTTCGTGGGTGTGTTGTGATACATTACAACATCATTAAGAGAGAATAATACAGAAACAGGGAAAAGAAATGACAAAGAAATGAAAGAAAGCCAGATGACAGCGGAGGAGAGGAAGTAAAAACTCCCAAAAAAAGGAGAAAAAAATCTCTGGGGGTCCAAGGTCAATTGGCTGTTCAACTTAATGTTCTTTCTGTAAGCCATTTGCAACGTGCAGAATGAACCCTCAGCTAACGTATAGATTCCACTCTGTAGTGACCACAATTGAGTTGCAAAATTGAGCATTATGTAATAGGTTGAATAACTGAATTACAGACAACCTGTAACCTATTGCAGTAACACAGTGGATCAGTGATGACACTCTCAACCGGCAAACGAAAATATTTTATAAAAGCCGTATGAGCTGACAGACCTTTTATTTTAAAATTATAATCAGATTACCTTTGATCTCAACACAGCCACATTTACTGGCTTTCCCCACATCAACCACCAGATGGCAGCATGATTCAACACTGACATGGCTTGTGAGGCATTCCTAGTCACAATTGCAAGAGACATCTGGTTATGCTAGAGTTTCGGATCATCTCAAGCTGTTATTAGCTGGTGATATTTATAAACATGAGCAGGAGATCTTCCATGTAATGGTAGTTGTACAAATACATGGGAATTCCTTGATTTACATGTATCCCATCTTGCTCCTCTATGTGAGCTAAGCTTGAGGTTAGAGCGCAGGGTCAGCCATTTTTCCAGCAGCTCTGGGGCAGTTTTTGGGGTTAACGACCTTGCTCAAGGGTTCTAAGGTGATATGCTATATATGGGACACAAACTAGCAACTTTCCAGTCCTAACCCACACAACCACACACACCACCACTTATTAAGGTTCTGTGGATTGCTCCTGTTAATTGTTTATTATTAATGGGCAAGTTGATGCTACTACAATTAGGGGTGCCGGAGGTATCATCCATTGCTATTTGTAGACTTTGCCAGTTTTTTTGGTTTCATCTGACCAGGAGTTCCAATACGCACTTGAGTAATTGAGTATGAAGAACCTAGTGAAATAGTGAAAGTGATTGATTGTCAGGGGGTGGCATGCTGGTGCAGTGGTTAGCACTGTTGCCTCACACCTCTGGGACCAGGGTTCAAGTCTCCGCTAGGGTTCCATGTGTGTGGAGTTTGCATGTTCTCCCTGTATTGTTGTGGGGTTTCCTCTGGGTATTCTGGTTTTCCCCCCACAGTTGAAGAATATGCTGTGGTTAATTGGAAATTGGTGAATGGTGTGTGAGTGTGCCCTGTGATGGGTTGTTCCCTGCCTTGTGCCTGTAGCCTCTGGGATAGGCTCCAGACCCCCCATGACCCCAAATGGGAAAAGCGGTTACAGAAATTGTATGGATTATTTGTTATTGTTGATACCCCACAGTGCACAACAACGAAAGGTGTCCTCTGCATTTAACCTGTATGTGACATAGCAGTGGGCAGCTAAGTCAGTACATGGGGCGGTACCTTGTTGGTTGGGGATTCAAACCAGCAACCTTTCAACCGTAAGTGTGTGTCCATAACCATTAGGCCACCACTGTATGAAAATGATGAAAATCAGAATCTGCAACAATGAATTGTGGGTAATATTCACTATATCAAGGTTGCAAGTATAAACCGCCGAAATGAAGTTACGTCACAAAATTCCAGGATCACAATCAGTGACATGGTAAGATCCAGAGGGGTCACAAATTAGAGTCCACCGGGCTGTAGAGGGGAGTCAGTAACGGTAATTTGGGCATCTCATGGAGGTGCAGGGGAGCTGTTTCAGGCATGTTATGAGGAGTGGAACCTGTGCTTGAAGTGGGGAAGAACAGGTATCGGTACAGCCCTTGTTATTCAGTACCAGCAGATGCAGTGAGGTGCCGGTATACTGAAGAGAAAAACAGAGGTGCTGGTACTGCGTACTGGTTGAGTACCAGCCCACTTAATACACTGAGTGGAACTTAAGAATTTTTGGTACTTGCCAACTAGACTAGTTCAGTAAAAAATGTAGTCCCACATGCAACTTTTTTCCTAGCGAGTGGGCTAGCTTTATATCCAGCCCTGCATGTAACACTGCATGGAAAGCACATGGACTCAAACCATAGGGAAAGGGGTCTGCCTCCCAGCTGTGCTGGGAATGTCTGGGAATTTCCCTGAGGGAGACAGAGTCAGTAGAAAAAGTGGTTTGGACTGACATATGAGGCGTACTGCCCCCATGAGCAATAGAAACTGAACAGTTACCGATTCATGGAAGGATAGACGGGTATTCAGAGAATCAGATCATCTCTGCTGGGTGATTTGCTTGGAGCTGTAGAAATAAATGCCTTTTTTCCCAGTGTCCATTGTATTTATTTAGCAGAGGCTTTTATCCAAAGTGACATAGAACTGAGAAAGCAGAGGCAGTTAGTCCCAGGAGAAATTGGGACCCAGTGGCAAAATCACCTCACTGGCCAGTGGATTTGAACCAGCACTATTCTGGTCACAGGTACAGCATCCTAATCCACGGAGCCACACACCCTGCCAGGGGCTGCTGCTATTTGTTCGTAATTAGTAAATGTTAGTACAGTAGTCTTCACAATCTGCTTCTTTTTTACGAAATAATAAACAACCTGTCCCACAGTACAAGGGAATGTATGCCATTGTTGGTTTAAGTTTCTATACAATTATAATACACCAGAGTCAAGATTCTCAGGGCCATGGCTCTGAATCATTTGCAAATGTCTGTGCAAAGTCAAAAACCAGCCAGCAGAATGCACATATCAACAACATCCTGGTTGTTGAGGTTTGATCCCCTGAACTGGCACCTGATTGTAACTGATCACTATAGTACTCCAGTCAGAGAGCTCAGACATTGAAAACAGCTCTGGCCCTTTAATGGGGGTTTTATTCATCACAAGTTCCATGTGTCGTTAAAGGAAAGGAAAGAACTCCCAAATGCTTGCCGCACATAACTTGCATCACTTCCATAAAATGGTGCAGCCATTGACCATGCTGCGATGTCAACATAAGAGTCCCTCCACACAAAGAATTTGCCGCACCGGTTATTCGTGTTGCTACAGGCCAGGGTCAGCCCGAGGCATAAGCGAACTGAGTGGCCGCTTAGGGCCCAGTGGCCACCAGGGGGCGCCCCCATGTTCTCATCTTATCAGGAAAGGGAGATGACTAATGACAACTAAACTAATCACATTTTGCTTAGGCCCCTGAGTGTTGGGCTGGCACTGGCCACAGGGGTTAAAGGGATTAAAATTCATCCATGCTTTGGTTATTAATTTATGACTGGCATAAAAATGCTTTCAGCTCAGTCTAACTACGAAGTAGCAACATCTTAGGCACACTATAGAACATAAAAATTGCATCTTTAGATTCAAAGCTTCACTTTAATGAAGCTGTTTAAATATCTGCTGAATCAGCTTTTCAAGTTCAACTGGCTAGCTGTCTCTCCAGGGAGATTACAGGGGGTGACCAAAAGTACTGGTCAACTTTCTTTTTGTCACACAGAATCAAAATAGATGAACTTACAGTACTTTTGTGCTGAATTCAAATATCTATTTGGAATTTCAATATCATGCAAGGATTTCGAATGACACACAATTAAACCTTACGCTATATGTATATTTACAATTAATGTACATGGTGGAAGTGACTTATCCAAAATGTAGACGTGTATGATTTTCGGCTGTATGTGGCCCCAAAAACATCCCTCTTAAGGATCCACCAACACATCACCAACTGGCAGAGAGCTGGGTTTCTGAGAGCAGGATCCTGTCCAGAGGACTTATAGGCTATAAACTCCAGCAAAATTGATTTACAATGCTTTGCACCCTTCTGTAAAATCTTAAAAATATTCACAATTAAAAGTAAAATCCATTCTTTCATCCATTTTCTGAAACCGCTTATCCTATTCAGGGTTGCGGGGGGCTCCGAGCCTATCCCGGAGGCTACGGGCACAAGACAGGGAACAGCCCAGGATGGGGCGCCAACCCATCGCAGTAGAAGTAAAATCATTTTTTCTAAATTGAACTTTAATATATGAATAATATCAAAAACAGGTCGCACTTTGCTTAATATTTTATTTCATAGAAGGTTATCGCACAGACGTGTTTCAGAGTGATGCCTTCCTCAGTGGGCTACTAGCAACGTGCGGTTCTGGTTTAAAAAGACACATCCCTGTTGGACTAACAACGATGGTACGACAGGGGTCATGGGCATCATCCGGGCATCATTATGGAACCGCCTCCTTCACTCATATTCCCCTTGCGCATCATTTACCCCTCATGTCACCAGAGGGTAATTATAAAAGCCTTAACCGTCTTGTCTGTAACAACACAACCACAGAAAAATGCTTTATACATCCCCACACTAATAAATCTTTTAAAGTAAAGGGTAGAATCACTTGTCTATCTACATTTGTGGTGTGCTTACTCTCCTGCCCATGTGGGCTATATTATGTAGGAAAAACAGCATGGCAACTAAAATCCGGAATTTGTGAGCATAAATGTGCAATTAGAAACCATTTTGAGTTGTCATCGGTAGCCAGACATTTTAATACAGCCGGTCACGATAGTGTCACGGTTGCGGGTGGAACTGCGAGGCATGATGCAGGAATAACAGAAGTGGTAGCCATGGGGAGTGCTGAACCCCGTGAGGGGACTTTATTTCTCCGATGGGAGCAAACACACAGAGGTATATAAGACTCCACAGTACAACGAACTACAATAACCGACAAGGGAGCACAGGACTGGAGAGTTTTTATACAAAGAAACATGGAGGGGTAAAGAGGGGCACCTGTGGTTGATTAACAAAAGGTGAAAAACACGAGGTAACTATGACAATTAACAGGCGCCACTAAACCTCAGCCCCGCCTGCGGGAAACATAGGGGAAAAGGACGGGTAGGGTGGGGCTGGACAGGACAGATAGCTTCTCCTTTTCGATTTGTGGGATTGTTTTTCAGGGGTTGGGCTTGGCCCCTTAGTTCCAGTGAAAGGAACTCTTAATGCCTCGGCATACAAAGGCATTTTGGACAATTTCATGCTCCCGACTTTGTGGGAACAGTTTGGGGATATCCCCAAACTGTTCCAATATGACTGCGCACCAGTGCACAAAGGAAAGTCTATAAAGCCAGGGATGAGCGAGTTTGGTTGGAGGAACTTGCCTGGCCTGCACAGAGCCCTGACCTAAACCTTTAAGAATACCTTTGGGATGAATTAGAGTGGAGACTGCGAGCCAGGCCTTCTGATCCAACATCAGTGCCTGACCTCACAAATGGTCTCCTGGAAGAAAAATTCCAATAAACACACTCCTAAACCCCGTGGAAAGCCTTCCCGGAAAAGCTGAAGCTGTTATAGCTGAAAAGGGTGGGCCAACTCCATATTAAAGCCTATGTATTAAGATTGGGATGTCATTAAAGTTCATGTGTGTGTAAAGGCAGGCGTCCCAATATGTTTGGCAATATAGTGTATTTATATACACTGCTCAAAAAAATGAAAGGAACACTTTTAAAACACATCAGATCACAATGGGAAAAAAATCATGCTGGATAGCTGTACTGATATGGACTGGGTAATGTGTCAGGAAGGAGAGGATGCCACATCGTTTGTCGGAAATGAAAGTTATCAACCTGCAGAGGGCTGAATTCGAAGACACCCCGAAAATCAAAGTGAAAAAATGATGCAGCAGGCTAGTCCATTTTGCCGAAATTTCATTGCAGAAACTCCGAATCATTCTCAATAGTTTATATGGCTCCCAAGTGCTTGTATGCATGCCTGACAATGTCGGGGTATGCTCCTAATAAGACGACGGATGGTGTCCTAGGGGATCTCCTCCCAGATTGGGACCAGGGCATCACTGAGCTCCTGGACAGTCTGAGGTGCAACCTGGTGGCGTCGGATGGACCGAAACATAATGTCCCAGAGGTGCTCTATTGGGTTTGAGTCAGGCAAGGGTCGGGGCCAGTCAATGGTATCAATTCCTTCATCCTCCAGGAACTGCCTGCATACTCTTGCCACATGAGGCCGAGCATTGTCATGCACCAGGAGGAACCCAAGACCCACTGAACCAGCATAGGGTCTGACAATGGGTCCAAGGATTTCATAAGATACATAATGGCAGTCAGGGTGCCATAGTCTAGCCTGTAGAGGTCTGTGTGTCCCTCCATTGATATGCCTCCCCAGACCATCACTGACCCACCACCAAACCGGTCATGCTCAACGATGTTACAGGCAGCATAACGTTCTCCACAGCTTCTCCAGACCCTTTCACGTCTGTCACATGTTCTCACCGTGAACTTGCTCTCGTCTGTGAAAAGCACAGGGCGCCAGTGGCGGACCTGCCAATTGTGGTATTCTATGACAAATGCTAATCGAGCTCCACGGTGCCGGGTGTATGGAGTTTGCATGTTCTCCCCATGTTGTTGAGAATTTTCTTCTGGGTACTCTGCCCCCCCCAGTCTGAAAACATGCTGAGGTTAATTGTTACCTGTGAATGGTGTGTGCATGTGCCCTGTGATGGGTTGGTGTCCCCACTCGGGTTGTTCCCTGCCTGTTGCCTCCAGGATATGCTCCAGACCCCCATGATCCTGAGTAGGATAAGTGGTTACAGACAATAGATGGATAGCCTAAAATGACATCACTCAATTCCTCTGGGTGGTGCATTTCTGAAATCAGCATTTAAGAAATACATGAAAGGCACACCATAGCTTTTCTGTGACAAAATCTTCGTTGTCCAGCGAACTCAACAGGTTCTGGTCCAATGAGATCTGATGCAGCTGTCTGTAGGGAATTGCTGTCATTGAGATTGTGGCTTTATTTAAAGGGTTTGCAGGTTCTTGCAGAGATTTATTTTGTAGATTCAACTAAACCTGTGAAACATGAATCAAAGCAGCAAGCCTCATATTTTTATGTTTTATCCTCAGAATTTCTTATTGTGAGTACGGTGAGACTGTTTCTTTGAAAAAGGAAGGTAAATGTAGACAGCTTTGTGCAATGTAGCAGCCTGGCTAACTTCTGCCATCGTTCCCAGATGAAATTCAAGCTGAGCGCAAGTCTGAAGTTGTGTCAGAGACCTTCATTCCTATACATGCATGGGGTCAACTGTCTGTCATGCAACCGGCTTCCCCAGTCATGCAACATAAAGGGCAGTTTGATGAACCAAAATTGCCTTACACTAACATTTTCATCTAGTCAATCATGTGACACTTTTATCCAAAATAGATCATGAACAATATACATTGATTCAGCTGGATGTTTTGATATTTTTGAGGGAATTTATTTGAAAAACTGTTTACTTGTTTGCACTTTGTTTGTGTTGCACCATATGTATGTTCCTCTGTACTCTATATTCTTGATGCTGTTTATACAAGTATTTTCCCTGAGATCAATAAAATCAATCTTATTTGGGGGCGGTGTGTGGCTCAGTGGGCTAAGCCGCTGTATCTGCGATAGGAAGGTTGCTGGTTTGTTCCTCACCTCAATAGCCACATCTGTGACCCTTTGAATTAGGCAGCCCCTGTTCTCCATAGTGTGCTTTTGGATTATGGGGGAAACTGGAGTACCCACAAGAAACCACACGATGTGACGTGGAGAACATGCTAGCAGCACACACATGGATCCAGGGCAGAGACTCCAACCCCAGTCCTAGAGGGGTGAGGAAACAGTGCGACCCACTGCACCACCCAAGACCAGGATGACTACACAAAAGTTTTCAGACAGCACACAAACCTGTATAAAACAGTACTACCTTATGACATTTAGTTTCAAAGTAGCCTTTATTGGCCATTAATATAATTAATGATAATGTGACCGAAATAAATGACTTTGAGTTGAGCACAATAGTCAGAGCTGCCAGGGCCGCTGAACCCGAACATTTATCAAGTATTTATCTTGTGGTACAAAAGACAAAACATCCACTAATGCAGTAGATGAAAGGATATAATGTACAGTGCTGATCTAAATGCAACGGAAAGAATCAAGATAACAAGCAGGTGCCAATTAACCTAAAAAGAGAGCAGTGTCGCTGAAAGTGGCGTCACAACCCGCCGGTCCTTGTCACAGGTGAGCTGCAGCAGCAGGTGAGCTTGCTGAATTCCATTTCTGTGACCTAGAACCCAAGGAGGACCTGGTAGGGACACGGAAACAGCATCCATGGGAAAGAATCTGTTGGTCACAGTAGTGTGTTGGTTCCAAAAATGTTCTCCTGGCCCACTTGAGGTTCATTGATACCATCCAAAACACCAGCAAAAGTCCAAACCTGGCGTATCACTTCATTGCGTGGATACTTCCAGCAGGATGCTGTGTCAGGTCACAGAGTACATAGTGTCTTTGAATGGTTAAATAATACTCAGCAGCGTAGCCAGAAATTCTGAGCACCCTGGCAATATGTCACAATGGGCCCCCAAGGTGACGTCAAAAGATTTCGCCGACTGGACCCCCCGATGTAAAATTTCAGGGCCCCTATAAACTGCTGGGCCACCTGCACCTGCCAGGGTGTCCATGCCCCTCTGACGTCCCTGTACTCAGTCACAAATAAACGCTTAATAATCGGCTCACAAAAGTGTGCGGTAATGTCACAGATTTTTATATCTATATCTGAACTGGATGTCCTCAGTGGGCTGTAGGATTCCCAGAGCGGCCCGGGAATGATCCAGGGGTGGGAACTTAACATCAGGGTTTAATAGCTCTATTTCAAAGTTGATGAGCAGCAGAATTAGAAAGATTTTGATCTCATACATTGTGAATTGTCATCTGCTTCTCAGCTTGTCCTTGCTAGTGGACAGCACAGATTCATACGTGACATTTCAACGTGTGATTCCAAGTTTGGGGACCAGTATTTTATCAGGGACACTGTGACGCAGAATTAATAAGGACATGATGACTTGCCACATTATCAAGGACACAGTGACTCAGCATTTCATCAGGGATATAGTGACTCAGCATTTTATGAGGGACACAACCACCTGAGTATTTCTATCATGGATAGAGCCACTGAGTATTTTACCAAAGAGTCAAGATCATATGGTATTTTATAAAGGGTGCAGCGATTAATCTTTTACCAAGCATTCGGTGTGCTGATGTTCTCTGCCCTTATATGTTAACCTTGTACACCTGTCTCTCATCGGTAATTACGGCGTATAAATGTGCCTGCTCTCAGTGTTCCTCAGCTCAGTCACTGTCGTTCCAGCTGTTGTTTGGTTTGTTCCCTTAATAAAGCCTGTGTCTTTCACAATGCATGTAACGGTACTTCTGTAATAAAAACATGATAGCTATTGTGATGTAGCATTTGTCAACCCAATCAAACATCACATGTTGATCAAATAATTGCAGAAAATAGACACAAAATAGGACACTGTGTTTCTCTGTTATTCACTTACTACTGATTATAATTCGGAGCTTATCCCAGAAGATACTGCCGCAAGGGAGGGAACAACCCAGGATGGGGCGCCAACCACAATTACACACCATTCACTCACACATGCATACCTATGGGCAATTTGCCAACTCCAATTAGCATCAGCATGTTTTTTGGACTGGAGGGGGAAACAGGAGTACCCAGAGGAAACCCCATGACGACATGGGGAGAACATGCAAACTCCACACACAGGTCCCAGAGGAGTGAGGCCAAAGTGCCATCCACTGCACCACCATGCCACCTTAGGTCCTATTTAATAAATGATATTATATAGTATGTAATAAAAGTACTGGAATGTACTGTGAGCAAATAAAAGGAGATATTCCCAGTACATATTCCATTCTGCTACTGGTCTTTCGTCTCAAACAAGGGGACAGTTATAAGAGTAAGAGAATGTATCAGGTGGAAGCATTTAAGCCAAATTATATTAGCTCATCACATAAAATGTCCATTTACATTTATCTGTGTCACGGATGCGGGTGGAATTGCGAGGCATGATGTCGGTTTGAAAGATGGTCCAAGACAGATATATACGGCACGAGGATAACCCCGTCATGGGGACTTTATTCTCGTGTCACTCGGCGTGAGCGACACGATACGGAAAACTACAGATAACTACAATGACCGACAAAGGAGCACGGGACTGGGGAGCTATTATACAAAGAAACAGTGGAGTAAACGAGGGGCACCTGTGGTTGATTAACAACGGGCAAAAACACGAGGTAACTATGACAATTAACAGGCGCGGCTAGACAGCAGCCCCGCCTGCGGGAAACATCGGGGAAAAAAGATCAGTAGGGCGGGGCTGGACGTGACAATCTGTCTGTGACTCTAGGCTTTTCACCCTGGGGGTGCAAGGTCAGAGAGACCAACCACCAACCGTGTCATTTATCCAGATAAATACATTTGTAAAAAAAAATTATAGATACATTTCCAATAAATCACTATTACACATTGGTATGACTATCATAAGCCACATTTTCAAATATAACTCAATATGTTCAAATAACATTTTCATCTGACCAGTTGGGCATGCAGCTGCACCACCTGCAGAATCACCTGTGCATCAGACAGATGTTGTTAATCCAAAGTGGCTTCCAGCAGGGGGAAGGATTACATGTCAGCCATGCTTCTGGGGGATTTGACCCTAAGACCATTGCATCATAAATGCAATGCACTACTTGGTCAGGTAGAGAAGCCCTATGAGAACTGTCATAATGAGTTAGATCAGTAAGCAACTCCTCACGCCAGGTAGCTGAACACACCATAAGGATTTTCCTCAATACGACTTAGCTGATGGGAATGTGATGAATAAGACATGTCTGCCAGCATTCGGTTTAATGTTTGGGACCCGTGTGTTTGGTGGCCAATCAGACATCTTGCTGTCTACATGACCCCGATCCAACGGTGCGTTTGCGTAATGGGCTGGCTGTAAACAAAGACCATGTGTCTGAATGATATATCACAGGCTTACACATGAGAAGGAAAAGATGCAGCCACCACAGACATGTTGATTTTATCTGTGTTGCACAGCCGCTCCCGTACATGTGATTTACAGGGACACCCGGTCTAGAGCAGGGCAGGGCAAACTCCCTCATGCATATACTGGCTTTAGCACAACCTCATTGTAAAGCGTATCAGTTGGCCTCAGAATCCTGCTCCCTGCTTTATGCAAGGGGAATAGGGCAGCGACAACTGCACTAAGACTGTAAGGGAAGCTCTGTTTCCTCTAGTATAATACAGTACATAAAATTTTGTCAAACATGTGCTGTTGTATTTACATTACTATTACAAAGAGCATGATAGAATGTGTTCAGCTTCATGATTAGTTCATTCAGAATCAGCAATAATTTCTCGCATGTCGTCTAACATGATTTTTTTTTCTCATGCATTACATTTCCTTGGCAGTATGATCCAGTAAAACCCACAGAAGTGCAGCTTCACTGGGCTTCAGTGGCGCCTCTGTTTTCAGTGCAGCAAAGCTACACGTTTATTGGACAAACGCTTCAAAATGTCATTTCCAGGGAAGCTCAGCATCTCTGGGATTGAATGGGACAGTGGGCTGGCCAGGATACTGGGCTGCTACATGATGATGGGAGAAACTGTCAAACTGGCTGGATCTCTTTTTGATTGACAATGTTTTGAAATCACACTTTGGCATCAGAGTGTTTCAAGTTCAGTCCCACATGGATTTTCGGCAAGTGAAGTCTTTATTTATTTTAATCTCATTTGTACATTTCCTACTGTAAATAAAAACACAGATGTAGCATCTGTGAATTTGCTCCTTTTTTCATTAGTAAGGTTCCTTTGTCAGTACATTAGTAAAGCTGGTTTGTATATTTTAAATTAGGCTGTGGCAGTGACTAGCCAGCTTCCCTTGTTTGAAAGACAACCATTCCCCACTGGAATAGGGAGTAGGAACTAGGGAACTAAGGAGTAGTGGACTATGAAATTAGGAACTACAGGACAAGGGGACTATGGGACAAGGAACTAGGGGACTAAGGGAGTAGGGAACTAAGGGCTACAGGCCTAGGGACTATGGGACTGGGAAATTAGGAGACTAGGGACTTGGGGATCATGGAAGTGGGGCACAGAGGACTAGGGGACTAGGGACTATGCAATTAGGGGATATAGGACTGGGATATTAGTGTAGTCTGGAACTAGGGACTAAGGATGTAGGAGACAAGAGGGTTAGAGGACAAAGGACTGAGAAATTAGGGGTCTGCAGGACTGGGGAGCTAAGGGATTTGGGATTAAGGGACTAAAATAGTACAGGACTGAGGTACTAGGGCACTATGGAACTACTGGACTGGGAAACTTGGGGACTTGTGAAAAATTTGACTAAAAGCCTACAGATTTAGGTGACTACAGAACTGCAGGTCTACGAGACTACAGGTCTATGGGACCACAAGACTAGAGCACTTAAGACTAGAGAACTGGGGGACTGGGCTGCATCATCTCCAGAAGCCTGTTTGCTCTTGCTGGGCAGCTTTCATGCGCCACCCTCTGCTGAACCATGGAGACGTTACAGAGGCTGTGCAAAGTGATTAGTCACCTTTTACTGTAAATCACACACAGGTTCACAATCTTTTGTGTCTGCCCTGTCCTGCCTTCTCCCTGGCGCGACTCCAATAAGCCACGCCTGGTGCTTGTTGCTCTCAGCTCTCGTTCCAGTCTTCATGTTAAACGATCCCTGCTGCTTATTGTCTGTTCACCCGTTAGTCGTGTGTTTCCTGTGTTTCCCAGTCCTGTGTTTCCCAGATCTGTCTTGCCTGACAACACCTGCTTTCCAAATCTTTCATCCCAGCATACACGACAGAATGACAGAACTCAGCAAATCCCAGTCGATTCCCCGGGTTCTGACTGCTGATCAGTGCTGCTTGTTTCAAGCATGCCTAACGTTGTTCTTACAGGCAGCAATACATCTCTCCCCAGCAAGAATGGCTTGTCTCTGGGAATTACAGGGGCACATAACTTCCCTCTCCCCGGACTCCAAACTGGAGGACGTGACAGCTATAGCAGACTTCTTCAGTGCCCTCTGGAATAAAGCGTGCATGCTGAACCCCTGGAGGTGAAATCTGCTAGAGGAAAAGAGCCATCACCATGAAGCGACCTACCTTCTCATCGTCACCAAAACTTGGACAACAGGACGCTTCTCCAGGACTTTCTGCAGTCCCGGCAGTCACTGTGGATGTGACCGCTGGCTGCCCAAAGCTCTCTGTCAGCTCCCGCTGCTGGAAATAGAGACTTAAGGCATGGTCTGGACCCACACCCAAACCTGACTCTGTCTGACACCCATGCCATGGCTACAGCCCCGGTGCCCAACCCAGAAAGCACTGCCCTGTTTGTGCTCCAGACTCCTGGAATGGCAAGAGTAGCTAGCCACCGATCCGCTCACTGGCTCCCTGCAGTTGGCCGCCTTTGACACTGCATCAGTTCCTGCTGTTCCTGTCCTGCTGTCTCCTTGCTGCCTTTCTGCTCTATGGCTCCCTTTGCACCACCTGACTCCGCTGACCCCTCGTGCCCTCCGGCCCAGCTGGCCCTCCGAAATCCTCGGGTCCTGTGGTTTGGTGGGCTTCACCCTCACCTGAGAAGGGGCCTAGGATGGTCCCTGGCCCAAGTCAATGCCTAGTTTTCCTGGATTACGAAGACACCCTGGATCCCCCCCCGTTATTCTTCTTCACACCTCAGTTTTTGTTTTGTTCCTCTGTCTTGCTTGTATCTCTCCCTGGCTTGTACACCCTAAGGCCCTTTCGTCTGTCCCTGTCCCTGTCCTTGTTGACCGTCCACCTGTCCGTCCTGTTTTGGTGTATGTCATGTCTGCCGTCCCTGTGGTCCCTAGCTTTCCCTTCATTCGCTCCATATCCCTAGTGATGTCCTGTGTCTGGTCTTCTGTTCCTATCTGTGTAGTGTCCTGTCTGGTCCTGTCCACTGTATGTCCCGTTGACCCCTGCTTAGTCTGGTGTCCAATCTCATTCCAGCCC